>OX940987.1:12706738-13294308 GCA_954871275.1 Leptopterna dolabrata | reverse complement strand
GCCCTGTTCACATCATTCAATTGCATTTTTAACAACATCATGTTGGAGAACCTACGTACACAACCTGCCTATGTAACTGGAATTTGAAGGACATCCTCATCACCAACCGAGGGTATCACATTTAAATAAAATATATATATATATACCTAATATATTCTTATAAAAATATAATTATCCACGTAACGAATTCTCTCGCTAGCTTATTTCTGATGGTTTACTACTGAAAAATAAAAAAAATTTCCAGTCATGCAGCATGGCTATATGAGCGCATTTTCAAATAAATATTCGTGCTATTGTGTAAAAAATGATATAGCGGGAAACAGTAACAGTTTTCGTAATGTTATATAACTTTTTGTGATTTTAGCCATTTTTACCGATTTTTGACCCATGTAAAGTCAAATGTGACCCATTATTTTTTGGGAAAAATATTTTTATCATAGACAGTCTCTCATTCTGTAAATCACCATCCCACACACAACGTCAGGTGAGTTAATACGTGGTTCAGCCCTTAATACAGATTTTTGACGACCTCCCCCCCCCCCCCCCCCCATCTAAATCTGACCACTATTCTGTATGAAAAACAACTGAAATGGTATTTTTCTGTCTTTACTCACTCTTCCATTCGACTTTCAGTGATTTTATACCAATAATTGTTCGCGATTTATGCCATATTTACCAATTTTTGACCCATAAAAACTCAAATTTGACTAACTGGTACCTTAGAATTTTTTTAAATTGTACGTCTTCGAACTTGTTTGGTAATACAAACATTTTCACCAAATTTGGAATTTTTATCATGTACCTACCCATGGTCAAATGTCGTCTGGAGTGACACATAAAAATATATATATACATATAAATTTTTGTTTAATAAAGGGATGAATTCAGGATGCTCTGAAACGGATTTGCCTATGAAAAACTTCCAAAAATTCATATTCCGAAATTGTTTGACCTATTGCAATAGCTTCATTTTCTTTTACGCTAAAAACATTAAATCAAGCATAATAGGAAATAGATAACGTGATCCAAAAACATTTCAACGGAATCATCATGACTGGATATGCGCGAATAGTAGAGGGCCAATGATCGTGTTCAGTGATCCGGCACGATACTAAAGCTGAGGGCCCCAATCCTATAACTAATTACTTCATTCATAAAATACCCCTTGCAGTGAAGACCGGTGTAGGTCCTGCCATCGGCCCACCCGTAGGCGCAACAACTGATAAGCCATCTCACAATCAACCCCATCTCTTTTTTTAGGTATGTACAAGTACAAAAAACCTAACCCTCCTCCGAGTCTTCAAGCTCCGAGCTTCACAGTATTTTCGTATTATCGGATTAGGGTTAACACCCGACCCTGAACTACCTGTGCAAAATGACGTTCAAGGACTCAGAGCAGTAGGTACAAAACTCTCGTGAATAAGTATCAAAGAATAACACTTTAAAAGCCTTCGATTTTACTGCAGATAGGAACACGGTTCTTGACATCTTGTGCATATTTCAAAACAAATTTTGGCGATAGAGTACCTACCTATGGATGAATGGTTCACTATTTTCTTTCACCGCAAAAGTTGGATTGAAGAATTCTATCATTAATTATTTGTTGATATTCATGAAGCATAACGTTCGTTCAAGTTACAAAAGTACCTATCAACAAAATCCAAAATAACCATCGATATTCAAATCTACAAATGAAATGAGATCACGGAACAACCAACTCGATTTCACACAGCCAGTCAATCGTGACTGTAATCAGCTGTTCCCTAGCAATGTTATCTGGGCCGGACGTATGGATTCACAATTATGTCGACGAAGCTTCACTGTGCAAACTGATATCAGGGCCTTACTGTGGATGAACGGCTGGACTTATAATGCTCCCAGCTCTCAGAAAATTCTCAAGTTCAAGATCAATTTAACGTTAAAACGCTGCAAATCCCTGCACAACGGTTTATTATTTTGTATAGAATACCCTTCCGTTACAGATCACAGCTCTATGTATAGATAACCCGTCTATATAATATGATATGTACTATTCTATACATATTACCTAGATCGCAGACCCTCCGTAGGTTAGTACCTAACCCCGTACTCGTTACTAGGTACCTACCTAAATCACGAGTTAAATGTTGCTAAAATAATTCTGCCGATGACAAACAGTACCTAACAAAAAGAAACACACATAATGAAGTTCTGAAAAGAAATTGTTGATGAGGAGTGAAAAAAGTTGCAAAAGTACCTACCAACAAACTCCAGCCCCTTTTACGTATGTATATGGTATAATGAACCGTTGTGTAATAATTTACCGTTGAGTAATGATTTACCGTAGTAATAATTTACCCATCAATAATACTTCAACGTTTGTTCAAGTTTCACTACCTACCAACAAACTCCAATAGAGCCATCATTTTTCAAATTAAATAATATCACAGAACAACCAACTCGACTTCATACTCCGCCAATATAATCAGGTGATCCCTACCAATGATTGGCCGTATTCACAAATTCCTATTGTGGGCGCGTCTCTGGTTACGAGATTTGGTTTGAATTGTATACAATTTCATTCACACTGGAGTCGAAAATGCCTGTCGGTGCAAACTTCGGGGCCTTACTGTGAACGAACGGCTGGACGTACGATGCTCCGGATGGTCTTAAAAAACTCGCAAGTTCAAGAACTATTTAAAACCGTAAAAATATTTACGTAAAAAAATGGTATAGGCGTTTTGAAAATTTCAACCCCTATTTTGAACCCCTTAGAGATGACTCACAGTAACGTCGAGCTTCGAGGACCAACTAGACGCCGAACGGAACCTATAACCCGAATTTCATCAATTTTTTTTCATGGTAACTAAGAAAAGTGGCCCGTACGGCGTACGGCGTACGGCGTACGGCGTACGGCGGACAGACAGAAATATTTTTATTGCAGTTTTGGATTCTACATACCTTGAAACGTAAACCATCAAATTTTGAGGGGGGGTAAGAATTTTTTTTTTCATGCTCGATTCCAATGGTTCATTATTGAAAATAATAAACCAAAAAACTCAATTAATTTCGGTTCATGGAAAGTAACTAAGGAAAGTGCGAAGCACGGCGGACGGACGGTTTTGGGTTGTTATTTTCAATACTTTAATAATCATTTTATTTCCAACCTTCGAATCGAGCACGAGGAAAAAAAAAATTTTTTTTCAAGGTAAGTAGAATCCGAAAATGGAATAAAACAATTTCTGTCTGCAGAAGGGGCATCTGTACAGGTAAACAATAAACCGTTGCGTAATAATTTGCACCAGTTTTTATGCACGTGAAACGGAAACCATCAAATTTTAAAGGTTTTTTTTCCATGCTCGATTCCGAAGGTTCATTATAGAAAATAAATAAACCAATACTCGGTAACCCTAGCATTACAATATAAATATATATGCACTTAAACTAAAGGGAGTTAATAGAGATTAAATTTTATTTTATCGATTGGATGGATAGGTAGTTCCTTTTTCGTCGTAGGTTCTTGTGGTAGGACTAACCCAACTCGTTGCCTATTCAAAGTACCTATTCAAGCAGTTACCTGAATCGTTCGATACCACCATTCTAAATACATAAATTCTGTTCTTCCTCCAGCATCGGCTTATATGCTTGCCATTCATACTAAATATGATGATAGAACCTACCTACTTATAACCTGACTACGAATTTGCAAGGGTTCCAATAAATAACGCAGTTTTAACTGTTTCATTTCTTTTTATTCATGTCTTTGATTTTTTAAAGTGTTAATTCCTTTGAAAATTATTATTCTTTTGATTTTTTTCCCCCAACAAACAGCCATCCAGTATCAGTCACAGCGAGATAAAACAGGTCATGGAGTTTAAAGTTTGAAATCGCAGGAAAATCAACCGCTTAAATTATAATATACAGACATTCTGAATTACACTGAAAAGTGCACATGTTGTTTTCATCAATCAAGGTACTATGTTTTCCATCGAAATTGAGACTTCGTTTAAAGGTAGCTTTTCTCATCTAAAATATTAGGTACATCGAAACACTTATATAAAAAAAACTCTGAAAGCACTAAAACATCGGCTGTAGCTTTGTAGAATTCACAATCAACAAATAATAAACATCTTTTCCTCTTTTTCTTATCAAAATATATTGTACAAATCTCCTTATTTTATATTGTTGTGCAATCGGTTAACGTTTTCTCGGAGCAAACTCTACATCGCGATTTAAGCCATCGGGTTTTTACAATGGCTGATTCCGGTTTTTCCAGAAAAGAACATTTAACCACCGAAATGCAGAGGAGCTGCGTTTCAAAATCATTCAAGTTTAGGATAATGATATTATCCTAAATAATATTATGTCCGTTCTGAATCAGGAGAATACTTGTTCTTCTATGACTGGTGCGTATGCTAGGTACTTACGCTATTTCATGGTCTTTTGAAATATAGCTCCTCAAATATATTAAAATGCAATAAAACCTAAATTTTATTATAAAATTCTTTCATTTGTCCTTAGAAAAACCACGCTTCCGAAAATACTGTTCGATTTCAAAATGTGCCTTGGGGTAATATGTCCTTACTAAAGTTTCAAGATTTTTTCGTGTTGTTTTTAAATTCTACATCACAGAAAAATTTTGCTTCTTAGAGAAAGACCAAGAAAAATGTGTCCATTCTTTCATTTTACCAGGTATATCTTCATTTTCCCTTTTAATTTTCAGGTAATTTGAATTCCAAGACACGTAAAATTGAGCCGCCCTAACACCTTTGACGGTGATTCAGGCACACATTTCAGAATCGAGCCCATAATATTACCATTAATTATTAGTCTCATAATTAATTTTATTATTATGACTTGTTACATTTAAAAAAAGAGTTTTTTGTTTTATTTTATCATCTTAATACCTCTTTAAAAATATCTACACGTTTATAAGATCAACAAAAAAATTAATACGTAAGGTAAGTTGTTACAATTATGTACAAACGCGAGAAACAGGGCGTTACCATTACAATAAACAATTACTTTTTTACAGTTAGTATGAACTGTACATGTGGTTCAGCATACTGTTTAAAATTTAGGCCTATATTAATTTGTACGCTCCAATTTTATTATTTTTTATAGTGGACTCGAAAGTGCCACAAAACCACTTAGTTCGAAAAGATCATAGAAGGTAGGGCTTGGACAACGATTTATTTTGAGAGACATTGCACTGAGGTTTGTGATTCATTGATGAGAAAAACAACGACACCCCTTTGACGTCTCAGCATGTCATAATAATTAAATAAATATAATATCAACAAATTTTGTTCTTAAAGAATTTTAAACGCGTCTTTGAGACTCTGCGCAAACAAATGTGGACGGTAAGGGATGCCGTTTGTTCTTTGGAATGACAACAGCCCTTAAAAAGTTCATAAAATTTAAAATGAAAGAAATAAAATTTAAAAAACGAACAACATTACAAACGAACAAAGAAAAACGACTAGACTATGATTTTATCGCTATTTTTATTTATACCTTTTGCGCATCTTAAAAACCGTAAATATATTCATTTTTTAATAAATTAGTAAAAAAATAACTTACACATTTAAGGGGTAAAAAGTTTTTGAGGAGAGGAGGGGAATGTTTTGAGAAAGAGAGAGCAAAATGAAAAATGTTCGGGAATCCCAGCAGCCGATATTAATTTTCCTGGAAAATTCGGTGGATTACACTAACTTAAAATTTGGCACTTTGTGCACGTTCCCGCAAGTCTGACGCAGTTTACGATCCCACGTGCTCTATTGGCTCATTTTGTTTTGATTGCTTATACGGAGTCTAAAAAAGTGGCACAGAGTTCGACCAGCAAGTTACCTCAGCTGGATCATATACGTAATAAAATTATAAATCGACTGCGAAAATCTCGAAACATTTTTTTCATCGCGTCAGGCGCATTGCACTAGTCGGTAGTTGGCCGTCTGAGAAAACGATTGCTTTCAATGTCTAATGGATTCCATGGAAATCCTGATGACATTCGTAGCTTTTTGGGCAACTGCCGACTCGCGCAGCTATCCAATCGTAATCCCAAACACTTATCGAGCTATCATCAGTTTAAAGTGATTTTTCACTAAGTGTTCGTTTCGACTGGGCGATTATCTTAACAATTTATTACAGCCTGATTTGACACTTATTTTCTCCGGCGGTAGGAGAATCACAGTCTATTTTGCTTATAAAGACGTCGTGACTGCAGGCATCTGCAGGAGCCCCAGTTTGTCTTTCTTCCCTCGCGACTTGAGGTGGACTTTGGCGTGTCGCTTCTTCTCGTCGCTCCGGGCGAACTTACGGCCGCAGACGTCGCAGGAAAAGGGTTTTTCGCCCGTGTGCGTTCGGATGTGCGTCGTGAGATGGTCGGACCGGGAGAACGACCGCATGCATATCCGACACTGGAAGGGTTTCTGGCCCGTGTGGATCCGGATGTGTCGCGTCAGCTCGTCGCTCCGGGAAAACCGTCTGTCGCAGTTTTCGACGGGGCAGGCGTACGGGCGCTCGTGAACGGGCGTTTTGCTCGGCCTGTTGGGGTATTTTCTGGGTTTGACGGGCACCAGCTTCAGGGGAATTGGAGACTGTTGGTAGACCTGAGATAAGATCTCGTGGCCTTTGCTGGTGGAAGGGTTGTACTCAGCCAGCTGCACTGCATAGGCTGATGGTGATTGGTTGCAATTTGGTTGGTACTGAGGTTCTTGCTTCAGTGGTGTCGACGGTCCAGGGACGAGAATCTGCGTGTTGTACTCTACTGGAGAATCCAACCATTGGTACTTCCCTGGCGAACCTTGCATCACCTGGCGCTGGTACATGTCCTGCTGATCGCAATTGTACACCTGCTGGTTCTGCTTCTGCCCCGTCTGCCCGCACTCTATCGTCAACCCCAGCAACTCAACCTGGTGACCTCGCGTATCCTCATACTGCGCCGGACTTTGTGGATACTGAGGCGACCCCTGAGGCTGCAGGATGCCAAACAGGGGTGGGAACATGGTTTTATCCGGGCTGGGTAGCAACCAACTCGGCGACGGCGCCATGCTCGTCGCCGGCTGGATAGGACTGCTACTGCTGGTCGTGAAAACTCCTCGGTAGCTGATTTTGTGCGAGGGACCACCCGGGTACAGGGCTCCGCTACCGGCAGAATTCGCTTCATCTTCCTCGTGGTGATGGACGACCACTGAATTTTCGAGTTTTGGAACTCCACCATCCTCCAATGAACCTGCACATAAAGCAAACAAAAACGTTATAAATAAACTGTGATGACCTGACCAAGAACCTTATCTAATGGGACAAAAACAATGCATTGGATAATGACAAGAACCTAAGAGATAGGAGAGGACAATATAGAAGCGGAAGAGGATAGGACTGTCCTACTTGGTAGGGGATAAATTTGTTACTCTGATTCATTAATTTCCATCTCGTGCATCGATTTACCAAGCCTTTTATATAAAAATTAGGTTCAGTATGTAGAAATAATTCATATGTAACAACATCCAAAAAAGTAAGTTACCTACATGCCTACCAAAAGGTAAAAAGGTACGAGTATGTTTGAAATACGTCAAAATGATCAAGAACCTACAGTCGACGTAGGAATCATAAAAACACAATAATTATGCACAGTAAAAGCATTATCCACAGAAAAGTTATTGTATCCAATTATTTTTATGAAGAAACACCTAGGTACATATTATTATAATTTTAAATAATTTAGTAAAGACTGAGTGGAATATACTACGGTTTTTACATGTTACAGGTAACTTTGTTACAAAATTATAATGGCCAACAGTTCTTATGTTACTGTTTCTTTTCAAAGTATTGAGATTATGCGATGCAATGTTGTTTAAATCATAACGTGCGTTAAATAATTCACATAAAGCTCTCGCTTCCGAGATGAAACCTTGCTTTCATCCTTCAAAAGAATGGAAGCTGTGTTAAAACACATTCAAGTCAGATGAAATATCTCAATCTTCGGTTAAAATTATTTAAAAAATTATTATTAAATCGTTCATACTCGACCAGCTGGTGAAGACGGGTTCCACCGGAAGGTATGGTAATTTCACTTCTAATACTAGCGGAATAACCCTTTAGATTCAATATCAATCTTCTTGTTGGAAATATATGAAACGTCTGAGTTTTGCTCAATTTCACGGGTCGGATTGCAAAAGGCGTCGTAAAAAAAATGGACAGTAAGACGAAAATAAAAACACAGCATCACAGCAACATGAAGAGCCGAAAGCTGCCCTTGAAATGTAGCAGGGCAAAGGTTTATTGCACCAGGGACTCGGGGCAGTTCGATTTTCTGAAGCCCGAGGTCAAATCTCGAGGCCGAAGCCCTGCGCATGCCCAGTCGGCGGAAAAGCCGCTCATTGAGCAAAATCCCCAGCGTTGCCGGGGCGTCGTCTGATTGGGTGAAAGTGACGTCTCCACAGGGCGGGGTTTTCCGTGACCAGCCGCAAAGTATACTGAATGAACGGAGAAAAGCTTTGGAGAGCATAAAATCGATCTCTGGCGCCATTCAATAAAAATCGATGGACCCGCTAAATGAATGGAGTTCGATGCGGACACTGAAAACCGTTTCGAATGGTCCAAAACAGCTGACTCCGGCTGAAGATGCACGACCGGTCTTTTTCCGGTGTCGTCCTCAACAAGTTGTCACCGGCTAGATGGTGCGTACATACAGTAGGAATGGTCTGGAGATCCCCATTACTTCAATGTGGGCCGAAGTATAGCACAATATCTTAGAGGACTTTTATAATAGTTCTCTATTAAACGCAATACCAAATTAGCCTCTCTCCATATACCAAATATCAAAACATATCCAACAAGAGATACTTTTTGCAATCAAACGAATCGATAATGCCTCCTCTATTTCAAGCAAGTATCGGTTGTGAACCTTCAATTGACCCTTTGAACCCTTTTCGCCCTTCTTCATACTACAGTACTAACTTATGCCTGACAGATCAAAAGCTGTGATGTGATTTGTTTTATATCCACAGATTTAGGTACATTTTCATGAAAAATGTTGTGGGTACGTAAAACTTATATTACTTGGAATTCTGCTTGGATTTACTATATAAAATACCAAAAACCGTCCATTTCGCTTTTACAAAGTGGTAGGTATGGCGTCACGATTAATCATGCTGCTTGTTGCTGGTAACGTACCAAAACTCATTTCAAGGGATATGTCGAAATTTACTCCGGATTTAGGTACACTTCACTGCGGGAGGATGGGTGCCTAAAGCTAACTAAATTTTCGATTGGACAAACATGTTGAATTTTATTGAGGATTTTTATATGCATTTTATTGAATTTATTGAGTATAAGGGTGCTGGCCTGGGCTTAGGGAATTCGTCTAAACTCTTGCATCGATCCCAATTTCAAAAAACCGGTTGTTTTGAAGTATTTTTCGGAAATGTTGTTCATTGTTTATCTAGCACAATGAATCAAATACCTATTCGAGAATTAAACATGAAAATGATACTGCGTAGGTACAGGATATCAACTGTGCAGGTACAGATACTGTACCTATGTAGTGTCAGTTTTGGTGGTTCTTTGGAGACTAGGTATCCGTGCAAATGGATTCAATCGGCAAATTTTGTAAAATATTTCGAAGGAATTGGTGCCAAGCCAAGACAACACAGCGTAATTCGGGATTCTAACGTTAGGTCACTAAATTTGTTGAAAGTGATGAACAACATTAGGTATGAACTTAAATGTTAATTTTCGATATGTAAGAAATGATGATGGAATTTGGAGGTGGTTAAACAGTCGGTTGGTGAATTTTGGTGGCTGATACACAAACGCCGGCTTCATCACGGGAAATAGGGGTGGTTTTGAGAGAAGTTTACGAGCTGAGGTTAAACTGGTTATAAATTTTGATTTCGAGTGCACTTTGACAGTCGAGTTTAAAATAATTGATGCGGACGAACCAAATACAGATTTATTTGGTTTGGTTTGTGAAACCTGGAGGTATAAATCGTGAGGGTGGATGAAGTAGGATGGACCATGGAATGGTGTTCTAATTGATAGAGGATCCATTTTTGGTAAATTTGGCTCGCTATAATTTGGTATTCCGAACTCACCGGTGATGTGAGGTGGCTCAACGACGGTCGACGGGCCAAAGAACGAAGGCGCGTCTCCGGACGTCGTCACAGGCGTGTTCAGCTCCGGCTGATCGTCCTGACCGCCCTGACTCTGGGCTGCTGACTTCAGCGTCTCGAAGCTTAGAAACGGCGGAGTCGTGCTGGCCGAGACTGAGGACCCTGGCTGGTCGCTCAGCAGGAACCCGGGCGTCCCGGGGCTATGGTGCCCCAGGCCCTCCAACCCATCCATGGTCATGTTGGCCCTGTGGTCCTGGCCTCCTCCTGCAAATTCCACCAAACCACTAGAGGACAGCCGACAAATCCTTTACTGTTGTTTACAGTCTTTGATGAAAACTCCCAAAACCGAACTGCACCACCAGAACTATTCCGCGGATTAAACCACCAAAACTGATCAAGTTTCGAAGTGTCTCGTGGGTGTTTGTATTCAAGTCAAATGAAATTTTTTTATGTTTTATTGCCAACAGCGGCTCTATATCACTTCAACCCGGTGTCTGTTCAACCGCTATACTAGCCACCGCCCGCGCAATTCCGTCCTTATGAATGAAACCCCCACTCGATGTCCCATATTAGGGCAAGCGCTCTCGTCCAATCGGTGGGCTCTCTCCCTCCAGGGCACCCCGTGACGTCACGATACGTCACGGGGGGGCAGTTCCGAAGCAGTGTCGACCGCCGCCGAACGGACCCGAGGACGTATGGATCGGGTAGCTCCCTCTCCGTCAACGCTCTGTCCATCTCTCTCGTCACCCTCCTCTTTCCAGTCGTTTCGCGTTTCTCTGCCACGTTTTATTCGAAAGCACCCTTATGGCTCCACGGAGTCGCGATTCGTGCAGTTCGAAAATCCCGAAACCATCAAATTTCTCTAACAACCCCCTCCACCCCCACCCTCCAAACACCACAGCATCCTCCATATAAACATAAAACAACCACACAATGGTTCGAAGTAAAGAATCCTTCTCCGTCTTTCACCAACGATTTTTCTTCTGCCTACAGGAGAAATTGGGGTCGAGGGAGGGCTACGCCATTGCTACTGGTTGTTGCTACGTAGTCCCGTGGTGGGATTGTGTTCGTGGGGAGGGGACGTCCACACCCCTGCTCAGCTGTATCCAGGCCCTTCTTCACCTGTTGGGCATGTATGGCGTTTCCATCGCAATAATACCAATACAGTCGGCTCTCGCTACAACGAATCTCGATACAGTGAGAACCTTGATATAACGAGGTAAAGGCGTCGCCCCTTGAGAAAACCTCGATATCACGACATAATAAATGTACAATTGTACATACTTTAGACAGGTACACATAATATTACGATTTTTTTTTTTTTTTTTTTTTTTTCATGGGCGGGAGCCGAAACACGCTACATAGCGAGGCGAAGGCCCCAGAACTCTCTATATATAATGAGATTTGAACCACGTTTTGGTTACCATTTCTGGTTCAGTTGCAAGCATGTCATCCGGTATGCCCTCTTCTTTCACTACTCTTCATCTAACGAGATTATTCAGTTTTCTGTTGGCATAACGAACTCTTATTACAACAAAAACTCCCTCGATCCTACCGATTTTACCCAACGATTTTTTTCCACGGTCCCCCGAGATTCATAATAGCGAAAGCCGACTGTACATGGCGAAAAATACATAGCGTTTTCGCCAGAACCTACCCGAAAGTTATCTAAGTGACTAGAACGAGTCGTGTTTAAAACGAAAAATCACGTATATATACGCGTCATTTAATGATTATAACAATTTGAACAAAAAAATCTTAGTTGCAGAAATTATCCTTTCGGCAATAAAGTACATTATAAACGTTAGGGAGGCTCTTGCTTCGACTCGGCCGGGATGTTCATTATGCTTGACAATCAGAATTTGAAGGGGTTTGGAAACGGCCCCATATTTCTGTACCTAAAATGGCTAGGTAATTAGGTAGCTCAATAATTTAAAAAAAACTCGATAATTTTTTTAAAATAAACCAAGTAACCATCACTTTGTTTTCCCTATCTCGTACTGCGGCAATTATTGTAATCGTAATCGTCTTTATTTTATAATTTTTCAACCCTGTCATTGATATTTTGTATATATTCATTTTGTAATTCCTTGTGCATTAATTGTAATTGTAAGTGTATTGTATTAATGGGCAGTCATGTCCAAGACACAAAGAGTTTTATCATTATTATTAAAATTATTATAAAGCACATGTTCACCCATTGGCACCTTCTAAACTGAGTACTGTATAACGGAATACTGAACAAAAACAAATTCTGTGTCAAATGAGATGGAATTGAGCTCTCAAGCTATCGTGATTTTTTGGCAAATTTTCAAAACGCTTTACTTCAAGAGCCTCAAACATCGACAACTTTGAAAAAACCACTTTCTCGGGTGTAGAAACATGGGGTATATTCAGAATCAGCGTCAAGTTTCCTATACGCGTACAATGGAACCACCAATGGAATTTTGGCCCCACTGCGCGGCGGCGACGCCAGGGAGGGCACTACGGCGGCGGCGCCGGCAATGGTCAAAACAGTTAATTTTGGGCCTTACGACTTGGAATTTGTAAAGCCTACATATTATTTGAACCGCTTGAATTTGCGGAATATGTTCTAATGCCACGGCATTCATGTTTGAAAAAGTGAAGAAAAAAATTATTTCAACAGGTAATTTATTTGACATGCAGTTAAAAGAGTTGTATTTTACTCTTATCTATGCTATTATGGGATCCTTGACTTTTTTGTTCACTCACCAGCTTTTCTATGTTGAGAGAGATATAGTTGACAAGGCACACAAGGTCATTTTCCATAGCCAGACGGTGAGGTAGGTATACGGTTTTTAGATTTAATAATGAGCAAATGTGAAACCCCTCATTCGCAAAGGCACCTTGGTTGTAGAAAATTGTACAAGAATCCGTACATGATGTTAGCCCTCACCGAACAACCTTCTCTTCACTGACTCGCATGCAATTTTTCGGGACCAAACCACGAGCTATAGAACTCCGGCAAAATGAATCAAATGTTAACTTAATAATAACGAATTGGTGTTACTTGGAATATAACCTGTATTCTTGAACCTTGACAAACAGCTGGGGTAACATCGCAACCAACCAATTACCGGCAGCGCTCTCAACCACCAAGTGGAGTTTGTATTATTTTATTATTTTATGGTAAGATTAACTGGTAATCTTACAAGCTATGTCGTACTGAACTCCCCCCACCCCCCTCCCGATGGGAACCCCTGCGTCTATGTCACTGAACTTGAATACATGACCGGATCTCTTAGCCTTCAATAGGGAAATTATTCACGATTGTTTAAAACTTCAATTTTCAATTCAATTCAATTTTTTTATTCAGCAAATATTTTATACAACAAATATAATGATTTTTAGAGAGTCTATATACCTACTCATTAAAAACTTATCCTGTCAACTTATCCTGTTAAAAACTTTAAAAACGGACACGATTTTTTTCCAGCTGAAACGTTGCGGCTCAAGTCCTCCAGGTAGGTAGTTCTGCCTGCGCCTTGGCAAAAAATTGGAGTATTTTTCCCTGCCAAAAAACTGAATAGGCGGGACAGTGCGACCAAGGTCTGGAACACTCGCTCCATCATGAAAACTGAACGTCAGACAGCCTTAACAATTTCGCGTTTGCAACGCCAGGTCAAAACATCTTCGGTTAGGTCACTTTTCAAAGGAATCTATTTCCGCTCAGTCAATAGTAATCGGATTTAGAACCCTGTTGATAAACACTCGCATACCCGTCGAATGAAACTGAACTCAACGGAAATAGTTTTCCGCGTGATGCCAGAAATAAAATCTCTGCTCTGGGAGGCGCGGCGCGGCTCCAAACCGTCTCTATTGGATGACCGTCCGAAATTAAAATAATTTAGTAGGTACTAATTACGTCAACTAGGAATTAATAATATCGATCAATTAATGAAGAAATAGCAATGTGCATTTGTAACCCGTGGGTGGAGTAGTTAAAAGTACCTACTCAATGAGACTTACCGATTCACGATATCCATGTTAGGAGGTTGAAAGAAATTGATTCGACGCTTTCCCCTTCAGAAAATAAGTCACAGTCGGATTTTCATCAAATTAACGTGCTCTAATGACCAAACCACAGAAATAACCAATGCCAGATTATTTATCAATTTACTGGGCGTTGTAGGTAATCATCTGGGGACCAAACTCTAACAAACCTCTAAATTTCACATCATGTTGACGAAAACATGGCTTTGGCCGATTCCTTTTTGAACCATTTAATTGATTCATTTATTTCTTTGATCCGAGCCCTAACAACTTATAGTTTACCTTCCTGAGCGCCAATAGTTGGAGTGCAGTTGTGGGTCAAACTCGGAGACGGTTTTATAAACAAAGCTGATGTCCGAGCCATGTACATACATAATCCATGAATTATTAAGGGAAAGGTGTTTTGCAATGAAAATCGCAAGATTTTCTCGACGGATACTCCTTTTGATAAATTTCAACAAATACCTACGCATCTAAATCTTTCTCTCCGAGTTCCAAATATACCTCTCCCTAATAGCCAATTAACTACGAAATTTGGGGCCCCTCCACGGAAGCGGGCGGGTAACGGGCACAATAAACGTCAAGATTTGCCGAAGTAAACTCCAAAGGCCATTCGGGACCGGGATAGTAATTATCTACCGCACATAAATCAATCAAGTTTGATATCTAATTGGGAAATGAGTCAGGTTAATGTTTTGGGTTGCCATTTATGGAACTGTTATTTTTTTCAAAAGATGAGGTAGGCAGTAACTCGATTGCTAATCTCCACTCTTGCACCCCCACATGTCTACTGATAATTTCCAAAATCCACATATTATAATATACAGCCTTCGGTAAGTAGGTACCTATTTTGAAAGTGAAACGTCAGTAGAAATATCTACAGTAAACTGCTCGTATTATTCGAGATTACAAAGGGCATAATTTATTCTTTCTAAATGACACCTCTAGCGCGATGGTTTTCACATAACTCTACTATAAGGCAAACATTTCTGAACACTGGTAGAACCATAAACGTCATTTTTATACAACAACACTTGAGATTTTCCTGATTTATGCGAAAGGGGGAGGACTTGAATATTCGAGAGCTACGATCGTTTAGTCCGGTAAATATCCCATTAGTAAACTCCCACTTGAACCGTCTGCAACGCGTTTTGGGCTTCAACGTACCGATACATACTAACCGCACGTTTCATTATGCCTGACCCGTAATTGATTTACCCGATGGTACTTCAACCATAGTATAACACTATCGCACTTGTTCTTAGGTTAACACTAATCACACTTGTGGATCCGCTGTCCAGGTGCCTCACGCAATTTTGAAAATAGGTTGAAATTCTGCCTATGCACCAAGCTCAGTAATAGCTATATTTCGTAAAGTGTTATCGCTAAATATTTATCAGTCGCTGTAATGATGATTGCTAGAGCTTTGAAAGTTATTCCACTCGATTCAGCGTGCTGGAAATCATGAAAAACTATACTAAACACACATTTTTCTGACAGACGGCACCACTGGTGCCATCGTGGCGCCTCTTCTGGCGTCTTCGAGACACAAAACTATACAGCAAATTCTGGGGACATTAGGATTATACTTTCAAGTCAAAATACACAAAATGGGTAATTTCACCTGTTTCCTTTTATTTTCTTAAGTAAAAGATCTCGGCGAGAGCTTTCCAAAAAGATGCTATGTGAGGAATATGCGACGATCCTAAGTGGGCGTAAACCAGTAGAAAGAAAGCGAAATGACGTCATAGGTAAAGGCCCTCATCCTCGCGTCCACCAGGGGGGAGCCCTCAGCGCCGTCCACTTATGACGTCATTTCGTTTTCTTTCTATCCGTTTGCTGCCCAAGCTACCCGGAGTTTTGAGAAGAAAATTGGCACGTTAAGGGTGCTAAATCCGATTCTGAGATCAAAAATAAAAAATTCCTACACGCGGAAATTGCCCACTGCGGCTTGTAGCGCGTTACAGACATAGGTATATATAGGGATTTTTATGTATATTATAATATAGTCGCCCGTTACATCGCTCGAGTCTAGGTAAGAAGCCTCACTGAAGATTGGCAAGTAGGCAGTTAACCCATAAGTTAAAATGAACTTTGTAATAATTCTGTGAACTTAGTGAATCTGAGGAAAATATCAATTTAACTAGTGTTCACTTCATGCAGCGTGATGGTCTAATGGAGTACATTTTGTGAAGCCCAAATTAGAGCAAAACCAACACCAAGACTCTCAGTAATCATTTTCAGTTTTTCAACGACGGTTGACACTCAATTTTGGCACATTTTGTTCAAACCAGCTGGTTTTAAAACCCATCCTTCCCTAGTACTTATAGGCATATTGATGAAATTTGTGATTTACATTCAATTAGGCACGGTCAGATTACCAGGAGGAACAGCTTCAGAATGTCCTACCGCGATACAGCCTATGCGTATTGGAAGATTGAGGAGTACCCATGAATTCCGCATATATTAAGTTCCCAATTTAAATGAAAGTAGGTTCAATTCTAAGAATTTTGAGATCAACCGCACTCTCCTACAGTGAATAGTTATTTTTCGATGAGCTTTCAAAGTTCCGACAATGACATAATGACGTCATTGAATCCCTTCCGCCAGGGCGGGACCCCCTTGCCCACTGTGACGTCACTTGTTGTCAAAAATTTGAAAGCTCAGGGAAAAAGAACTATTCATTGTAAGAGAGTGCCGTTGGTCTCAAAATTCTTATAATCAAACCTACTTTCATTCAAAAATATTTAATAAACAGAAGTCGAAGGTACGTCTCATCAACGAGTTGGTTTGATCCGGAATCGCGACGTCACTGCATGGAGAGTTTCATGCATTTTCAGGAATGTAAACACTTTATTAGTAGACTGAGCGTATATCGTGATCTAATATTTGGCAATACATCGATACATTGTATGAAGATGTCATCAAGACGGTATAAAGCGTCCTACATAACGCTGTACATCTGGTGATTCCAGAGTTGAGAGGGAGTTGGTTAATGTTTGCAGAGCTTATTTTACCTTGAAAGGGAGTCAATGTCAAGGTTGGATTGGCGAAATGCACACGAAAATTCACAACTTGTCACAAGGCTGCAAGTCGGGGACCAAGGTTCCTTCCGTGCCACTTTGTGTGGGTGCCGGGGTTGGACTGAAACAGCGGTAAAGATGACCACCTCACCGCTCCCAGCTTCCAAACGTCTAAAAAAGGGTCAGCTCGAGCCGAAAGGGTTAAATTTAGAAGGCGGTTTATGTGGATGATTTCGTCACAAGTGCCTATTTTCGGCGCGGTGACCGATTCTTATGACGTCGTTCCTTTTAACCCTCTGTGTTTTAAAATAGTTTCGGGAGAGGAACATCATAGAAGACTGTTAATAAACAGGTGCGACGAGGAATCCTTTCTTCTTTGGCTGTAGAAACGGCGTTGTGACCCAACACAGTTAGTCAGTGTCTATTCTCGGAGGAAATAATAAAAATCGCTGACTGTTTTACATTATGGAACGCCACTGGGTACGGAGGAAAACAAAGAGGCATCGATCAGATGTTCAAATTCTAAATAAACCAAGATCTGCCACGACACCTCTGAAATGACATGACTGCACGTACGTTAAGCAAAACAAGCTAGATATCCAGAGGCCGATCTATACAATTTCCTTTCCCTTTCATAATAACCTTTTATAAAACCAAAATGCCTTGAAATGAACAAATCCGTAGAATGAAAACACCACACATTTCAAGAGATGGGTTATAGGTATAATGTTATGGTAGTTAGTTTGGTTTATTATTTTCGATAATGAACCGTTGGAATCTAGCATGAAAAAAAAAACTCAAAATTTGATGGTTTCCGTTTCAGGGTACGTAGAATCTAGAAATGGAATAAAAAAATTTCTGTCCGTCCGCCGTAAGCCGTACCGGCACTTTCCTTAGAGACACGAACCAAAATTAATTAAATTTGGTTTGTAGGTCGCATTTGAGGTCTAGTTGGTCCGCGAAGCTCGGCGTTACTGTCAGTCACCTCTAAGGGGCGAAAAATAAGTCGTAGCTCAAAAACTTTCAGTAGACGGTTATGGTTTTTTAAACGTTTTTAAAGTGATCTCGATCTTGAGAATTTTTTGAGACCACCCGGAGCATTGTACGTCGAGCCGTTCGTTTGCACCAAACTGCTTCGTCAACATGAACGCGAATGAAACGGTATACAACCGGCCCAGATATTATTGCTAGGGAACACCTGATTATAATCACGGATGGCTCATGTTGGTTTTTCTGCGATATTATTTCATTTTTTTGAAGAATGATGGCTCTTTTTGATTTTGTAGACCTTTTCTTTCCTTTGTGGAGGTACTTTTCTAATTGAACAAATGTTACGCTTCGTGAATAACAACAACAAAATTAATGATTGAATGACTGAATCCCGCGCATTTTTAAGATACTGCAATTCTCGGGCCGGCTGTAGTACCCGATGTAGGGCTTTCCGGAGGGAGGGTGGGGAGCACGAGGGTAGGTTTTGACCACAGGAAACAGCGATCTACGCAGAAGGGGCATCTATACAGGTAAATAATGAACCGTTGAGTATTCGCGCCACTATTAAATCTGTTTGGAACCCGTTTCTACCCGATTGAATAATAATTTACCTCATGCTATAATCATAAATGCTCGCAACTTCGTTAATTACCTGTTTAATTTTAATTTGATTCTGCATACTCTAATAATAATCCTCATGTTAGGCATATTTTAAAAACGGAATTCATGATATCAATAAATTTTAGAACTGTGTATTAGCAGCACGTCAACCGTACAACATTTACGTGCACGCAAAACCCGAATCTTAAAATAACGCTCATGACGTTTACTTTGCGTGACTGCCCTTTAATTACAAGCCATAACGGGAATCGTGTAAATATTTGAAATTCAACGAAACAAGATTGCCATTTACGGCCAAACCTGCATTAGACTGGGCGAAAATTGCCAATCACTGTAGAAGCTAAAGGTTGTCAATCGGATAGTAATTAAAGGAGGCTCGATAAACCTTTCAACGATTAAACCTACCTCCCGCCCGATTTGCCGGACGGTCACTATTTCACTCCTATCTTTATCGCCCAATGACGTCTTAGTTATGACGTCGACTGAATTGATTACGTATTTTCCGACGAGCGGTAAAAAGAGTGCAGGTTAGATCGAAATAACATGTTTTCCTTTAGGGTTTCAAGATTTCCAAGTCATGGCAACAGTCATTATCTGAACATACCAGATGGTTCCGATAGTGGTTTACCTGTTCATTTATGTGTACTGAAATAAACGTATGGATGACGTGAAGGTATAGATAGGTGGATGACTGGATGTATTCTGATGGAATCGTATCGGAGCCCAATCTAATGATTTACGCAGCGATACGTTTGCTTTTTTTCCAACTCAACGCTCCTTCAGGTTTGATAACCCGGTACAGATATAATCCTATGCCAATGTACTGATATACTCAAATGCCAGGTATTGACGTCAATTGGGGCCTTTACAGACTGAATCAATCCGATAACAGTCGAAACATTCAGAACTGACATAAAATACTTGAGCAATAAATTAAATTTATTTTGTACTAAACCAAAATGAACTGAGTAATATTTAAGTATATGTACCCTCTTTTTCGTTAGGATTGCAGATATTTGCTCGCTCCACATGACAGATTGCTAAGTCGTTTAGAATTACAAATGGAGTGAGCATTAATTTGCGGTTAAATTTGGAACCATCCTGGGCCTAAGTTACCAGTGTGGAAGACTGGAGGTACAAGAATGGATCCACCCCCAGGTCGTACCTTGGGCTAAATTTGGAGCCGAGGATATCCTTCTCTGAAAGGGTTGTTTATAAATTTAGTATCTATCCATTAGCCCTCCTTCCGTAAATAGAACACGTCGAGTTCACTGAATTTCTTCCTCTTGTTCCCGAACCTTCCGCTCGCTGAATGAACTTGGGGCTTCCGGTCGCAACCTGGCCAGCCCTTGCAGGAACGTGGATGACCTCTTGGGCCACCCCTCGTCTGCCGTCCTGGCGGCGCTGGGGGTTGCCAGGGGTCAGGTCGCGGGTGCTGCCATGAATGGAGGGTGAGAAGCACGTTCAAGGGATTGCACAGGGAAGGGATGGCAATGGGGATGTCTACCCTGTGGCTGCGACTTCTCCTCCATTCTGACACCCCAGGAAGGTCGAGGCCACCACCTGTGAACTTGAACGCTTCGGATCGATGAATTGGGCAGCTAAGCTCCCTTTTGGCTACATAAGTATCTGAATGGAAAAATATTCTGTTGATGGTTCACTAGACGATCAATTTCAGCTATGGGCGTTGCAAAACTCGAATATATTCACATGGCATTATATACAGAGGTACGGATTCGTTTGAATTCTATATGGAACAGGATTGGTGCGGTTTTGGGATTGGTTTGTTAGAGTAGCTACATATTTCGAAACAATACATAGCACATTTTTTCAAGAAATTGACTGATGAAATCCGATTTTCCTATAGTATTCGTCTCGAAAGTGCCAATGACTCTGATATAAGCCCTTGTTTCAATTTACATTTCAAATGAGAAAATGCTGACAACTAAGTTGGCACATTTTCGCGTTTTTTTTTTTTTTGCAAAATAAGGCAGCGTCAAATTCACTCTTCGGCTCTGCATCTTTTTGGCGATTTTTCACAGTTCTCACGGTTACCACATTTTACGACAGTAATATTTACCAAAAACACGAGAAGATTTTAAAAATCGCTTATCGTAAGTGGAGAGCGGGGAATGGCCTCATTTTGAAACGTTTTCGCTTCCTTGTCCGTCTTGTCTGTCCGGTACAAATCTTTTAATCGATTGATCGCCCACTTCCTGATGTCGGGTAGAGCTGAAATTTCTCACATCGTCTATCGTCGAAGACAATACATGAATCAACCATAAAAACACACGTTAATTGATTAATTAATCGATTTATGCAATCGGCTATTCAACCCACGTTTTTCTTTTTAAATCTAACAAGTATTTTCATAGGTATTAAAAATTCACTATCAAAAATTTTAATGACAATCTTTATGGGGCTATAAAACTGTAACCTGTATGGGGCTACGAGAAATTATTGTGGTTTATTATTCTGTGAATAATACAACTATGTATTCGCTCAGTAAAAATTCGTTATAACACCCCCTCAAATTGTTTTCTTTTACGTTTCAAGGTGCGTACATTCCAAAATGCAATGTCCGTCCGGCGTCCGCCGCGCCGTAAAGCCGATCACCGTCGGTCTAAAAAATTCGTTCTTTCGCAGGCAGGCTCCATTTGTACCCCAGTTGTGTCCCGAAACTTTGCAGCCCTATGGGAATATACCAAAGGGCTGCAAAGCCAATTCGGTTTTGGTGTTTTAGAACCACGAGCTTGCGAGGTATCGTTTTCCATGCTTTTTAGGGCGAAGATACCGATTATTAAGTCGATTTTGGCAAACGAGCGAAGAATTGAGGTTTTATCAAAGTTTCAGCCTTAAATTTACCTTAAATTTTGGTCTAAAACCGTCGTTCTTTCGCACACAGGCTCCATTTGGGCCCTAGTTGTGCTCCGAAGCTTGGCAGCCATTGTTGAAAAATGAGCGTAAAAATAGGGGCTTCGAGGTTTTTTTTAAAGGTTCTAGTGAACATGAGCTTGTGAGGTATCGTTTTCCATGTTTTTTTTTTATGGCGAGGAGACCGAGTATGAAGTTGATTTTCACCAAAGAGTGAAGAATTGAGATTGTAAGGTTCAGTTGTAAGTTCAAAACCTGGGAAATTGCCTGAAATCACCACAGATTTGTATGATTAACACTAGAAGTAATATCAACAGGTGAATCAAGGCAACTAAATGGCACCACCGATGGTCAAAAATTATTTGTAAAAACGGGTGGGAAAAATGAGCCTAATTCGTGTTTTCGGGGGCCAAAATTGGTGGGAAACATACAAAATAGCTAGGTATTTCAATTATTGCACATGAAAGAAAGAATAAATGAACAGCCAACATTTCTGTAGGTATGTCCAGTAGATAATAAACCCGTGTGACAAGGACTTTGCAGCGCTTTTAGTCAGTTTTAAAAACGTGTTTAAAAAAAAGTTATTTAAATAATTATTTACATTTAACGCAGTACCTGTTAGGTGTATTGTCTAAACCACAACCTGAGTAAGAATAAGGAACATTTGGACGTGACAGCCATTGATCTTTAGTTGTATTCTGAGGTTTTTTGACGATATTGATAAGCAAGCTCGAATTTGGTTAACCAATATAACCAGGATCTTCGAATGAATAATTATTATAGCTTGGAATACCCATTCGTCGGTTTCATTCTGTAACACGCGAGTGATATATTGGCAACCCGGCATTCAGAACACATTTGTAGCGGAAAATTGATGTTCAATGAACCAAAAGAGGTCACAGGTCAATGAAATCGGGAGTTCAGTCCAAGTGTCAAAGGTCAAACCGAGATGGATGAGTATACTATCGGGAGAAAAGAACGGAATCGTTTCGCCTGACCTTTCGCGGTGACATTTTAGCAGTTACTAATTCGCTGGACAATTCCCACTCCTGAGGCGAGGTTGAGTGAAAAACGACGGTGAAACAATACGCATTCATCTGTGAAGTATCCATGGGGATCGAATGACAGCACACTGGTAAAGGATGGTAGTGCGCTTGAGTTTTGAGTATAGTATTTGTACTATCGCAGGATATTGTACTGACAAATACGACTACGAAATTATTAAAAAATAAAAGAGTCTAACGAATTTTGGCTTGTGTCAGCATGCAGGCCATTCCCACGTATTGATGCCTGATGAAAAACGCTGCAAATCCCTGCACAACGGTTTATTATTTTGTATAGAATACCCTCCTGTTACAGATCACAGCTCTATGTATAGATAACCCTTCTATATAATATGATATGTACTATTCTATTATATACATATTATGTAGATCGCAGACCCTCCGTAGGTTAGTACCTAACCCCGTACTCGTTACTAGGTACCTACCTAAATCACGAGTTAAATGTTGCTAAAATAATTCTGCCGATGACAAACAGTACCTAACAAAAAGAAACACACATAATGAAGTTCTGAAAAGAAATTGTTGATGAGGAGTGAAAAAAGTTGCAAAAGTACCTACCAACAAACTCCAGCCCCTTCTACGTAGATGGTATAATGAACCGTTGTGTAATAATTTACCGTTGAGTAATGATTTACCGTAGTAATAATTTACCCATCAATAATACTTCAACGTTTGTTCAAGTTTCACTACCTACCAACAAACTCCAAAAGAGCCATCATTTTTCAAGCGAAATAATATCAAAGAACAACCAACTCGACTTCATACTCCGCCAATATAATCAGGTGATCCCTACCAATGATTGGCCGTATTCACAAATTCCTATTGTGGGCGCGTCTCTGGTTACGAGATTTGGTTTGAATTGTATACAATTTCATTCACACTGGAGTCGAAAATGCCTGTCGGTGCAAACTTTGGGGCCTTACTGTGAACGAACGGCTGGACGTACGATGCTCCGGATGGTCTTAAAAAACTCGCAAGTTCAAGAACTATTTAAAACCGTAAAAATATTCACGTAAAAAAATGGTATAGGCGTTTTGAAAATTTCAACCCCTATTTTGAACCCCTTAGAGATGACTCACAGTAACGTCGAGCTTCGAGGACCAACTAGACGCCGAACGGAACCTATAACCCGAATTTCATCAATTTTTTTTCATGGTAACTAAGAAAAGTGGCCCGTACGGCGTACGGCGTACGGCGGACAGACAGAAATATTTTTATTGCAGTTTTGGATTCTACATACCTTGAAACGTAAACCATCAAATTTTGAGGGGGGGTAAGAATTTTTTTTTTCATGCTCGATTCCAATGGTTCATTATTGAAAATAATAAACCAAAATCAAATAAAATCTGAAGATAATTTTCGGAGTAATAAACATTGTAAGATTATTAAAATTATTAAGAATTCCTGGCGAACAAGTTCGCAACTCGGATTTAGTTGTCCGCTTGAATACTGTGAGTTGGTAGCTATTCTTTAGTGAGGATGGGATGTCATCTACATCAACCATCATTGTTTAAAAAAAAAATTCAAACAACGAAATGTAACTTCTTTGGCTAGCCGAGCTTGTTGCCAACCTATACCTGCATGTAAGTAGTTGTTATTTGGTTCATTTATTCATTAATTTATATTATTCTCTTACTAATGATGTTAATTCTGAGAAATTATTGGGTCAACTTCACAATTTTCTTCATATTTTTGTATGACAAACTGTAAGTACTAACATAACTAAAAACACAATTTTCAAGTGTCGGAAAGTCGTAAAAGACGTTAAAAATTACCTTAGGAATCGTCTGCATCAGTATTCTCATCAGTCAGCAGCAACTAATGTACTTGTTAAATTGTCAGAGATTAAAAATTGTAGGTAATTTTAAACTTCTTTTTCGACTTTCCGACACTTCAAAATTGTGTTTTTGGTTATGTAAGTACCTACTTGTAGTTTGCCATACAAATTGCTCAGAATTACCCTAATGATTGTTTTTGGCATTGAATATTATGTATAAGACCACAAATGTTAGAAAGTTTTGCCGAAGCGAAAAACGACCAAACGTAGCCGAGATTCATAAAGCTTGTTAATCATCATAATTAATCATTAATCAAGTTAATTATAATTTTTATTTATATTGGTTAATGTGAAAGCTCCTTCCAGTATCTAAAACGGTTGACGCAAATAAACTTGCACTTACTTATAGGTAGGTACACTAACTACAGATGCCCGGACGAAAACAGTGCTAGAGGCATCGCACCGAACTACTTTATTTAGTAGGTCTATGAAATATCGTCGGAGGCAGAAGCATATACACCGGAAATCAGGAAACTTTATGATCTTGATAAGAAAATAACAGGATAAATTTACTTGTTAAAATGAGTTTAAGGGGGAAATGTTGGGAGTACGTGGTGACTGAAGAGGATAATTTATTGTGATTTGAATTTGTAACTGAATAAGGCAAAATCCACTCCTACTTTAAGAACTCGTAATTTGGTAGTACTATAGGATTTTGCAAGAATTTGATGGATAGCTAAACTATTAAATGAAACGGAAAAACTAGTGGGAATATAACTTCATGTTTCATTAGGTACTTTGATTTACTGACCGAACGACGGCTGTATCGAGGAGAAAGTGAAATTATTTTGTTTTCCAGAGAAAATGGAAGGGCTACTATGCCTCCTAGTTTTTTTAAATTCAGCGAATAGCCAATCTATAAGCGTATTTCCTTATTTCACCCTTGGATCAAACTGGTTTCAGATGCTTTAAGAACCTCAAGAATAGCAATGATTTTGTACCAATTTAATCAGACGTTTTCTAGGGGTTGTCACTTGAGAACGGTAGGTAGGCCCTAGCAGTTATCGGGTGAAATTTACTTTCCTTCTCATTTGGTAATGCTGCAGTAGATATTCTTGAATTTGGCGTAGGTATTACGTTTCAGAACACCTGTTAACGTTAAAGTAATTAGGGTAAACTGAAATATAAACTGAAATAGTTGAACGATTAATGGGGATTTTGATAGGATAATCAGAATTATTGCTCAAACTAAGTGTCCTTTGGAAAACCCCGATAACAGAGCCCTGGCAAACATTTTCACCGTGGATAAAATGAACTAAAATTTTGATAAATTTAAAGTTAAGATGTGTAGAGTGTAGCAGTGGTGGTGGACCCTCAAGAGTCCCCCTCCTAGACCACCGGTTATTATTATCACCGGTTAAGAAGAGATATCGATTAGGCTTCCAACCGGCGACCAAAAAACTACTCGAGAACAGCCATACTGTTAGATATGTCGGTAAAAGTAATTTTCATAATCAAAATAGGCGACCCTGATTGAAGCGTTGGAGAAACTGCAATGGGAGACAGGACTTTCGAAGGAGAAGGGTCAAATGAGTCATGCAGTTAAGTATTTTCGAGGGCGGTCTGTGTTCGGCCAAGGGTGTTCGGCCGAAATGTCGCTAAATGTAGAATTAAATTTTAGAATCTAATAAACTCATAATGATCTTCATGGTTGACACCAAGGCTCTATTACTTATACTGTTTTTTTTTTCGTTCCCCAAAATGTTTGTCTAACCACGATTTTTTCCATAATTTATAACGCAGCTGCCTGAACTTTTAGTCAAAACTCTTTCAAAGATAATTACCTACTAAGATTTCGGCCATGTCTACCAATCGAATGAAGTTTGCAGAGCGCAAACTGGATTATCCCTTCGAGAGAAAATCTATAACTAAAATTTGGTCATTTCAAGAAGCAACGTGGTGGCAACTAGGAACTAAATCCGGGACGTTTAGCCTTAAGAGAAAACTGTAACTCGGTTGTTGAATTGCCAATATTCAACGGGTTATAATGTCGACCCCTGGGAAAAGCCGGCCGGCCGGCTGCTGCCGCAGTGCCTCGTGAGACGATCGATTTTCTGAAGAGGATGCTGGCTGGATGTGGAGGTCTGACCTTCGGCTGGGGCACGGGATGAGAAGGTTACATGAATGGAGCCTGCGTGACCTCGACCTTGGCGATAATAAACTCGAATTCGGAAATTCATAGACTGCACTAGATATGTTACTATTAATTACGATAGTCACCTTCGAATACCAGGTACCTATAGCGATGAAAATAGATATTTTTACTTCAAATAATGCCTAAATTTGTCGCTAGGTACCTACCTATATGTATTTTTAAAAGGTATAAATTATACACACTTCACACTAGAGCTATATTGTGGAACCTGTAACTGCGAGTATTTTACCAAAAGAGAGACCTAAAGCATTTCCTAAAAATTCCACTATTTCCTAAAAATGTCTACAATTTCTGTAATAATAGGGACCGCTTATAATTTCAGGCATCGCCAGCACGAACGCTTATTCCTGGTACTATTAATTACAATAGTCACCTCCGAATACTAGGCACCTACAGCAATGAAAATATATCATTTTACTTCGAACAATGCCTAATTTGTCGGTATCTATATGTAGTTTTAAAATACATAAATTATATACAGTCCACATTAGAGTTATATTGTGGAACCTGTAAATATTTTACCAAAAGAGACCTAAAGCATTTCCCAAAAATTCCAACACTTTCAACCTCCATTATATTGGAAATAATTCTATTCGCTCATAGTAGCCATTATAAGAGTTGATAATGAGTTATTAGGGTTGTGACCAAAGCGTGTATTTGACCCGTTCTGACGTAATAACTCGTAGGGTCGACGAGTTTGCAGAATGACCTGGGAGCTCGATGGGGTCAGGGGTGAATGGAAGGAAAATCCATGAATAAAAGTGCACGTGGTGACCTTAACCTTGTGATCGGGCGAGCCAGTAAAAACGCGTGACCTCTGATGACTTTGGACTTCTATCGTAGGTATTTGGCGTTTCTCACTGTATCAGTACAATACCGCATGAGATTATAGCAATACTCCGTTATTGTGTGCTATACTTTCACACAACTCGTTCATTAAAAGGCTCGAGCTCAGCAAATCTGTTGGTATGTTTGTTGCCTTTGAAACCTCTACCTACCCATCGCAGGATTTCGCTTTCCATGATTTGGAAATTCTCTTTTCCAAAATCCACTTCAGGAAGATTCACCTCACCAAAGTTCATACCCTAATTCCAAGCAAATTCATAATCGTAGACTGCTGTTCGCCCCTGCTACTTTGCGCCCCGAGTCCATATTTTTAAGGCACTTGCAGGCTGAAGCACAACAGGGTAAGGCTAACTATTTTTACATATTGCGCACATTTTGAGCGCGTGCGCAGAAATCTGATTTATGAATTCTCTTTGAAAACGTAAGGAGGATATCTTAGTTTAGAAAACCCCTCCTCAAGGAACTTATTTGTGTGGGTTGTATTGAGGACGATGTTGAATCAATATTTGTTTTCAACTTTGTAGCGTCCACTTAAAACTTAATAATTTGACATTTTTTGTTATGCCCTTAGTTGATATACCTCTGAGGGCATCTGCCCACTCAGCACAGTTAAATAATTACGGGTGTTTTCTAACCGCTGCTCGATGGATTTCCTCGAAATCACTCATTTTGTACTTTCAAAACCAATTATAATATTCTTCCTGAGGCCTCATGTTAGGTTAACAAGTGGGAAAGGGAACGATGACGTCAGCGACCGCAAGGTGGTCGAAGGGTAGGGGTAAAGGCGCCCCACTCCAGTGCAATATATTGATCGGGCCTGGAAGGTACTACAGTGTCAAGGCCACACGTGGAGTTGAGTTTCCATTCATGAAAACCGTGCCCCGCTCCCGCCCTCCATCGCTAAAGGTCAGATCTTCCAGTCGATAGTGTCGCCATCCACTGCGAGGATCCTTTTTCGATGAAATGGAGATCGCTTTGCTGCATAGACCAGCCGAAGTCGATCAATGAAGAACTTCATACAACAAAATGAAGCATTTTATTACGGTACGTGCTCCTGCGATGGCCTACTGGCCAGTAGCGGTGCGTGGGCTCAGAAAACGGTGGGGCACCAAACCGGAACACAAAACCAATAGATTTCTCTACAAAATACCCCAAGGCAACAACACCCTTCTCTTATTTACTGATTGATATTCAGGAAAGCGTATCTCTTTTAATCAACACTCTACCGTCGTACGAAAACGTCCACAATTTCTACAGCAAATTAACCAGCGAATTAACCAAATTCGTGTGTTATAAAAATATAGTAATCTAAAACATAACAAAACAATGACCCGTCGGCCGGTAACTACTTGAATGGAGAAGCTACTACTTGAAGCTAGGTTGTTATCTGTGTGATAGGAGGCCGATCACTCCACAACACCACAAACAGCAAACAGGACAAAATGCACGTATGTACCACGAATACATATATATCCATCATCAGAACTGAAAGCAAAACGCACATAACTTGACGCAAATCATGGATGCTCTACCAGAATATTGAATATCAGCGAGTCACTGTTGAGCTTTGTGAAGAATGCTAGGTACAGTGTACGGAGGGAAATTCAAATGCCAGCTGAACATTGAGTTTTTTTACTCCTAGTGTTTTTGGGTGCCGAGGCAGTAGCCGAAGTGCCCTTATGGACGCAACGCCCCTGCTACCGGCCAAAAACCATACAGAATTGCGTATATTAATCTTACCTAATGCTTAATTTGACATGAGGCTTCTGTGGTACAACTGGGTCAGAATGACAACGTGGGGAGCCACCTGGATCAGGTAAGTGAACAGTGCGGCTAAGCTCTTTTCATAAGACGATTTTCGTAAGACAATGAAAGCCGACATGAGGGACCTGTGGTACTAAGGGCAAAGACAGTGTAGGGAGTGCCGAGTTTTGATTTCGGAATCGCATTCTTTCTTAGCTGAAGAGGTATCATCACAGTTAGCTCAAATATTGGCAAATAAGTTTGTTGGTTTACAATGAAAGGTATCCAAACCTCCAAGTTGTGTACGTTAGACGAATGACGACTGAATGACCATTAGCTGAACTGTGCTACTCAGTTACATCGGCTATTGAATGAGTTGGGTTTTGGCGAGCGAGGGACAGTATGAGTATAAAGCTTGCTAAAAAAAATCAGACTGCTATGATTTTAGAGAAGTATCAGGCAAGCAACCTCGTTAAAGAGCAAATATGCTAGTCATTTCAGCCATTTCTTCTGTCGATTCCCTGAATGTCGTCCTTAGTAGCCAAGACAGTACTTGGTCGAGAATAGTTTTTTTTGCTATGCCAGATTAAGGTTGCAATTCAGGCTCTCTAGCGAGTATGCTTCAAAGGGCACAGTGAATTCAATAGTTCACAAAACTGACCCAAAGCTCTCTGTTAAGTGCTGCAATAGAGTTGAACCTGAGGACCTGATTCACGTAATGTTGCAATGCAAGGTATGCGAATGCATAAGGATAGGTCCAACTGAAAAAGCATATTAGCAATATTGTTGACCCGATTGCTTGCATGGATATCTTGACAGGGGTTCCATCTATCATCATCAATTTTGTGCACTATTATTTCAGAGATGTACTTAATTGAGAGCGTTCATATTATCGGAATGACGACATAGATGGTAAATATTCGGATTTTTGGTGTTAATTAAATACTGGTTAAAGTTGAGAGTGATGAAGGTATATCTGTTTCCCGATTGGTGCCTAATTCTGTATTAGTGAACATGATTGTAAGGTTATTTTTGAAGACTTGTACGGTGTTGCATATTTAGGAATAATTGTACTTGTTTTATAAAGTGATTCTATGAGGTGAATGTTATAAATAATTTGAAGTAAGAGATTGTCATTTTTGGTTTTTCATTTAGTAAAAATGCTAAATAGTTTTGACTGTGAGTTGACTGTGATTAAGATGACTTTATTTTCAATTTTTGATAATAATTACTGAATGTAGCTATCCGAACTCAAATGTTGTACATAAGAAATGTTATAAGCAATAAACAACTGAACTTGAAGGTATCTATTATGTATTATCAATGATTTACATATATAAATAAATGCAAATGCCCTATATACCCTATAATTCAGTAACGAAAGTTTATTAAGTATAATTTAGATAGAGAACTATTCTGTTTAGACCCCTGGTCTGTACGCTGTCCTTCTGGATCGCCCAAGTTTTGCGAATAATGATCATGGTGGTGTAATACTGGGGGGAATATACGGTGATGTTGGTGTGTTTCGTCGGATGGGCGAGGAAATTTTCATGAAACATCCATATTTTGTGCCTAAATGACGGAGGTAGGAACAAGCTCAGCGATGGTCCCCAATAAATCACTTAGAATGAGCAGTTACCATATATATACAAAGAACACTTTTGGTACTGATTTTATAATCATCTTCCTATACGCATTTAAAAAAGTAGAAATGTTAACGGAATGTTGCTTGATGGATGAAGAAAAACACATAAAAGAAAGAGGCGATTCGAAAAAGCCGCTTGCTTACGTCACACAGATATAACCCGTCGATAGATCATTTCCCACCAATCAGAACCCATATCCGTACAACGTCAGAGGCAACAGCAGGGCCCCATTTCCCCGCCTCTTTTGAAATCTGAAAGTCTCTCATAATGTGAAGGAGGCATATTTTCCCGATTCAGCCCTATTATCGTATATATCTCACATCACAAACTACTGAGAAAAAATGCAAAAAGTATTCATGATAATTGCCCATTTCATCGATTACGCTTTAGTTGTTGGGTAGGTACCTATGCAAAACCGAGTATAAACCTACTTGCACCTTAATGGCTAGCTAATGGGCAATTAGGTGATCGTGAAAATTCCCCATTCAACTGAATTTCATTTTAAGGTATCAGTCAAAGACGGTGATCTGGAACAACACATATCTGACATAAATCTAAATCATCAGCTCGGATTTCCGTGTTACAGCTACGTCTCCACTTCTTTCAAATTTATTGTTGGATACTCATCATACCGACAGGGAAATGCATACATGGATTGGGTGAAATGCAATGAATGTTTTGTGTATGGATAAATTGGAAGTTCAACGAACGAATCCGCAAAAAATGACGAACCCGAAAATTAAGGAGCTTGGCATGGGCGGAAAACTGGCATCACTCCGAGCAGGCAGGTAGGTAGGTAATTATTGAAAGAAGCCAATTTCCGTTTTATTTTTTCCTCCATTTTTTTAGACGACCACGGGTCTCTAGCGCCAGAGCCGGAGAGCGCACGTGGGCGCGCGTGGACCGGATGTAAAGCTGTTTGACTAATGATTTGTTGTAGCCCCCAACCACCACCCTGCTCAGACAGAGCTGCCCCCTTTGCATATCATTCATAAACTAAACAACTTCAACCAATGAATGAAATCTCCTGGTAGTTTTTTCTAAAGACTTTCCCCTCCTTTTGGAACTTGGTATTTTTTGAGAACGCCTCCAGCTTAGTAAAGTACATAGAGTGAGCAGGAAGCGCCACAGTGATTCCAAACTACAAAAAAAAAAAAATCAAAACCCGATTTTTGAACTATTCTTTTGGCCTATATAGGACAATATACCTGGTTTCGGGGACAGCAGGGGTATACAAATCCGATATTTATAGGGACTTACAGTCATTTCCTGACTCGTATTGTCCTAGCAAACTTCAAATTGTGTGAAACTGGCCAAATTTCGCATAACTTTAAAAATCAAATTTTGATGTGTACCTAGCATTTTTATTTTTTTATTTTTTATTTTTGAATACTCTGAAGTTGATTTGAAGTAGCTGGAAGTAAGTTTTCTATGTTTTAAATCGATTCATACAAAATTTTATAAGCGAAATGAGCTGCAAATTTTGAAATTTAAGTGTGCGTTCACAAAATATGCTCTAACAAACTCATCGCCTCTTCCCAACTCTTTAGTATTATTTTTTTTAAATTAGTATGACTGTCCTGAATGTATTCCAACCATCAGAATCAGCTGCACTACCTGCGACCTTCGGAGTCAGATGCCTTTATTCACAACAAATAGTGCACACGAGCCTGGCGATGTTTAACTTCTCGTACATGAAATGGTGGGTGTTAGGAGTGGGCAGGTCTCTTCTTTCTCCATTCATCTTATTCAGTATTCCGGTCCACTTGACCGGTTTCAATTATTTTTGTATGAAAAAATGGTGCTTATAATGGTGAAAACTTGCGAGTTAGTGGATGCCCTACTTAATAATCAAGATGGAAGTAACATTTTATTCTGTTTTCTCCTCACCTTCTTACCTTCTTGAAAGAGTCTTGTTCGATTCAGCATGAAAATATACATTGAAAACAGGCCTAACTTTAGGTTTTTAGGGTATATTTTGGATGTTTTGGCTATTATCTCATTAGCGTTCATTCCTATTGATTCAGGGATGATCCAGATCGATTCAGCGCGAAAAAATACATAGGATCCAATGATGAAAACACCAATTGCCGTGTCTGATAGTTTTTTCCACCGTTTGGAACCACTGCGCGCCCTACTGTTACGGAGTTTGGGAAGTGACTGGGGCTTGTCGTCCCTGGGAAAATGTCTCTCCGCATTTCATGGTTTTGACTTACATGCTCCATCTGAACACTAGAGCAGAGAAAAACACACTAAGTACCAGAGCGGCTTTCATAAACAGCAAAAAAAAGGCTGCAAATTATTACACAACGGTTTATTATTTACCCGTATAGATGCCCCTTCTGCGTAGATCACTGTTTTCTGTGGTCAACACCACTTACCCTAGTGCTCCTCGCAGGAAAGCCCTAAATCGAGCAGTGGCGCTGGCCGGGGAATTAGTTTCACAACAAACTATTAATATGCGGTAGATTCAAGAATTCTATATATAGTTAATTATTTATCGCTATTACTGAAGCATTCTGCGGCCAATACTGTGCTTCCCCAGGAAAAACCTCAATCGACTACGGAGCTAGCCGGGCAATTACAGTTTCGTAAATAATATGTGGTGGATTCAAGAATTGAATAACGCCGTTTATTCAAGTTACCGAAGTATCTACATATCAACAAAATCCAAAATAATCATCATTCTTCAAACGAAATAGTATCACAGAACAACCAACTCGATTTCATAAAGCCATGCGTGATTATACTAAGTATTCCCTGGCGATTATATCCGGGCTGGATGTATACCGTTTTATTCACGATCATGTTGACGAAGCTTTTCGGTGCAAACTTCAGGACCTTACTGTGAAGGAACGGCTGGACATAAAATGCTCCGGGTGGTCTTAAAAAATTCCCTCCTCAAGAAAGTCCTCGAACAAGTTCAAGATCAATTTAAAAACGTAAACACATTCGAATAACGGTGCCCTGGAAATTCACCCCCTTATTTTTCACCCGTTAGAAATGACTGACAGTAACGAAGAGCTTCGCGGACCAACTAGACCCCGCAAATGGGACCCACAATCCAAATTTAAATAATTTTCGTTCATGGTAGCTACGGAAAAAACGAAGTACGGCGGAGGGACAGAAATGTTTTTATTCCATTTTCGGATTCTACATCCCTTGAAAAGGAAACCATAAAATGTTGAGGGATGGTTAATTTTTTTCCATGCTCGATTTATTATTGAAAATAATAAATTAAAAGCAATATTCTTCAGATCAACTGCTGGGTAAGAATCCGCGAGTACAGAGATCCGGCCTCATCGTGAAACCCTATTTTTTTCCCCACTCTGCTTTCCGTTGGTGTGGTATACTTGTGATCAGTGTAGCTATCCACAATTTCCATATAAGACTTTTACGGTTTTGCGCATACTCTGGAACCACTTTACCTTAATAACTACATCATCATATTTAAATACAGATCTACCAATTGAAATTATTTTACAGAACGCTCAGAATTAGGGGTCGTAGACCTAAGTCCGTTAATGGAGGCCACGCGCGGAAAATCCTCCATTCGACTTGTATTCTGAAAAACACTTTTGCCTCTCCCCCTGTAATCCCAATGAAAAACCAACCCCTTCGCGCTGTTCCGGAAAATCCATTTTCATGAATGAAGGGCGCATGTGGATCCCTGGCGTTAACGAGGAGTCTGAAAGAACCGTCATATGGGAAAGGGCTCGACGATTCGAATGAAAGAAAAACTCTGGAGAACCCCCCGAATGAACGTTTTCCCAGTGAAGGGGTCGGAAGATGGATTGGCCACGTGGAACAGGCTCACCCACGTGGCACGAGGGTGGCTGATATTTTTCACCGGAGTTCGCAGTGGGGAACATGAAGGGAATGATTCGTACAAATGAGTTTCTAGGCCTACGCTTCTTTTTCCTGATAAGTAGCTTCCCCATGTGATGAATGGGGCAAGTAATGTCTCCGAAATGCGTAGGAGAAAGTCGAATAAACGGATTTGGATTTCGTATATCATCCATTTTGAATGAATATAAAATGATATTCCTTCACACGCCATAAATATTTGCCTAATCTACAACAACAGAAACTGGGGTAACAAAAATAATAACCAGCAAAAATGATACTGAAATTGAGTTTAATAAATTAAAGATTGATTTCTCCGTAATAAGTACAAACATTTCATTGACTAAATGAAAAGTGGAATATGCAGATGGAGGGGTGTTGCCTATTGCAATAACCATATATGGTTTCAGCGTCGATCCGTGAAGTGCCATAACAATCACAACATATTGGTAAAAGCGACCGATTCGAACGGCCTCTACTCACTCATAAATCTTGGACAAATTCGTCGAACTACTTGGGAAAACACGATTCTGTCCGGCAATGGAATTTAGTTCGAAAACGAGGAAAGTACAGAAAAAAAGACCTTCAGGTGGGAATCGAACCCACACCCTCTGGTGATCCGGGACATAGACTTTTTCTCAGCAAGAGAGGCATTGTCGTAAGATGATATTTAGTATACAAATGTATTTTCTTAAATTCTGTTGTCCTAACTTCTATGTAGGTTAAACAAGCAACTTAATTTATGGAAAAGCATTTCCATTAAATTTTTAGTTTTAGGGCAAATTGAACGTATTTTTCCATGAAAAAAAAACTGATTTCCACAGCCCAATATGGAAGTAATCCAAACCTACTACGAGTATATCACATGGAGTAAGTAGGGGGACAAAACAATAGGATTGCATCTAATCAAAGCTTCATTTTAATAATTTATTTTATTTGAAAGTTTTTTCGTCCTATAATTCAATTTCCGTCAGCTTCTTGTTACAGCAGTTATGCGTCAAAATTGGCCACAGTTACGCACCTACACAGCGGATGTTGTGCTCATGTACTTAAATCTGCTGTAAATACTCCAGCAAATGCAGGCCACTTTAGCTAACTTCGAACCATTCGGTTTTCATTATTTTCCCGTTATTTGAATCAAGGTTCTTTAGTTTTCGAGAGTAGAAGTTCTGTCAACGCCAAAAATTGAACAAAACAGCAAACCAAACGTTGGACGGTCATTTCTTATAGTTTTTGCGGTTTTCTGGTCTTGAAAGGGACATTACTTCAGCGTAAGCCGGCCCTATGAACTATCATTCGCGAAAGTCCAGTACGTCATTGATCGTCGTGACGTCATTAGCTGACCCCAATCGAATGCGACGTGCAGGGGTTGAGCGACATGCTACATTTCCCTCATACATCTTACAAACGTTTCAAACTCCGATCGCATTAATTAATTTCGATCGTCACAGAAACAAAGACGTCGGCCACAGGGAAATCCACTACGTAGATGCAAATTGGTCAAGAGATGAAGACGAAGCGCGCAAATTCATTGTTAGTGACACCAAGAAAAACCGGTGCGGATTCTCACTCAACGGCTCATTATCTAAGGATATAGATACTTCCGGAGAGAGTTCAGAGGAATTGGAGTTGATTGCAATTAGTTCCATTACGATAATTTACGTGAAAATCTTTAATAAAATTACGGGATTATATATTATTTAATGGCAACATTTGGAGGTTGGCTTTGAAAAACTCATTACAATAACAATTTTTCACAGAGTAGGTACGAGATTTTCGCAATGTAGGTATAGGTATACCTGTATCCTTGTGTTCATTGCATGGCTCATCTGTACAGTAGTGGGATGAAAGGAAAAAGTAATCAAAAACGCTGCAAATTATTACACAACGGTTTATTATTTAACTGTACAGATCTCCCCACCATTAGGAAAGCCCTAAACCAAGCACTGGCGCCGGCCGGGGGATTATAGTTTCATAACGAACTACCAATGTGCGGTAGATTAAGGAATTCTACAATTAATTATTATTTATCGTTATTCATGAAGTATAACGTTCCTTGTTCAAGTTACAGAATCCAAAATGACCATAATTCTTCAAATGAAATAATATCACGGAATAACCAAATCGATTTGATGCATTCATCGCGTGATTATAATCAGGCGTTCCCTAGCAATGATACATGTGCTGGACTTATACCGTTCATTCATGATCATGTTGATGAAGCTTTTCGGTGCAAAATTCAGGACTGTGAACCAACGGCTGGACGGACAAGGCCCCGGGAGGTCTCAAAAAATTCCTCAGTTCGAGAACAATTTAAAAACGCAAAAAAACTCTACATAACGGCGCCCTGAAATTTTTTTTTTTGGTTTTAGAATTTACCATGCGTTTATTTACACATATTGCCAGCACCATTGCGTCATTACATAATGAATGAATATATAATATAATAAATAGCTGTTATATACAGTGTATGTACATATTTAGTATTTCAATCATAATTTTATGCCAGCATGTTTCATGAAGTTCAAAATGTCTTTAATTGTCCCCGCATTCGCCGTCTTCACCATTGTACACAACTCTTGTCCCTGCAACACTTGACCCCATTCAGCTCGTTCCTCTTCGTAAAACCCGCATTCCATAATCTTGTGGACCATATCCTCCTCAACAACGCAATGCACGCAATTGGGCGATCTTGAGACTCCCATCAGGTGTAGACTTCGGTTTATATTACCATGGTTTGTCCGTAGTCTCACCATTTGGACATAATATCGTTACGATCGAAGGGAAGGTTTGAAAAACCATGGTGCCACTGATGCGGGGCTATATCAGGTAGTGGTGATACCCAATGATACCTGGTTGTATGTATTTTGCCACTCTACTAGTGTAGCCCTGTTGTTGAGTCGTGAGTAGTAGCCCTGAAATTTCAGGCCCCTATTTTACACCCCTTAGAGATGACTGACAGTAACGTCGAGCTTCGCGGACCAACTAGACCCCAAATGGGACACATGTAGGTACCAAATTTCATTAATTTTCGTTCACGGTAACTAAGAAAAGTGCGAAGTACAACGGACGGACAGAAATTTATTTATTCCATTTTGGGCTCTGCGCACTTCGAAACGGAAAATGTTGAGGAAGTTTTTCTTTTTTTCCATTCTCGATTGCCAAAGGTTTATGATTGCAAATAATAAACAAAAAAGTTTACTAAAATGACCCCAGCATAGAAACACTGTTGATGTTAACTGGGATCCTCAGTGATTAACAAGAGGAGGTACAGCATGCGTTTTATTTACCAACATCTTGAGGTGAGTTTCTACAACATCACTTAAGTAGCGCTCAGTCGACATTACATAATTATACATCCGGTAAACAGACTGTAATATCTGCGAGGAGTCCAACTACGTGTTTACAAAGAAGCCATTGGGAGCCAATGAGGGGACGTTTCCCGCAGACTGAGAGGCGCTGAAACAAAATGGCGGTTCGGGATAGTTGAGTCTATTGTTGTTTGATATGAATGAAGGGAACGGAGAGCATACGATTGGGTGTCCCACGCGGTATCGCGTCACAGGACCCCGCCTCAGTCCTTGTAAGGACATCCGCCAAGGCCCGAGGGTGAAGACCTGAGCTGTAGAATTGGAGTTGGCATTGAAAATTTGAGTCTCCATCTTGCTGTACTTCGCAGAGAGGCTTCCAGGTTGGGTGTCTTGGAAGCGGCCAACGCTCTGATTTGACCAAGACTATCGATTTGTAGAAAATGCAGCTCAAAGAGCAGCTGCTCGTTTCGTCCATTTATCTGTGATAGTGCGATGCGATGTTAGCATTCAGGTGTTTTAGTTGTAACTTGTCTTTTGTTGTTTATGCAGATGACGAATTTTATATGAGCTAATTCTTATTCATCGGAAATTGTTGTACGGTGGAATTTGTAACCTACTTGTTGATATGTCTTGGTTTACTATTCTGTGAATAATACACCTATGTAATTGCTCAGCAAAAAATTTTTATAACACCCCCTCAAATTTTTTTCTTTTACGTTTCAAGGTGCGTAGATTCCAAAAACGCTGCAAAGTCCTTGTCACATGGGTTTATTATTCTATTGGAGTTCTAGAGATTCTTGTTGGCTGTTAAATTTATTGTTTCTTTCATGTGGAATGATTGAAATAGCTATTTCTGATGATTTCCACCAATTTTGGCCCCCAAAACATGAAATAGGTACGCTTTTTTTTTTTTTTTTTTTTAGATCATCTTTGATCATTGGTAGTGGCATTTAATGGTCTTGATTCACCTGTTTACACTTTTTCCAATGTTATTATACACATTGATGGTGATTTCAGACAGTTTTCAAGGTTTTTGACTCATAAAAAACCAATTTTGGGAGCTGAACCTTTGGTAAAACCTCAATTTCCGCGTCTTTGGTCAAAATCGACTTCATATTCGGTCTTCTCGTCCCCAAAAACATGGAAAAAGATACCTCAAAAGCTCATTTTACTAACATGTTGCTAAAACGCAAAAAGTACCTATTTTTACACACATTTTCACTCATAACATCCCTGGGTATATTCCGATCGGGCTGAAAAGTTTCGGGACACAACTAGGGCCCAAATGGAGCATGTGTGCGAAAGAACGATTTTTTTAGATCGAAAATGAAGCCTGTACACGTGATACGGCGTACGGCGGACGGCGGACGGACATTGCATTTTTGGAAGCTACGCACCTTGAAACGGAAAAGAAAACATTTTGAGGGGGTGTTATAAAAATTTTTTGCTGAGCGAATACATAGGTGTATTATTCACAGAATAATAAACCAAAATGCAATGACCGTCCGCCGTATCACGTGTACCGGCTTCATTTTTGGTCTAAAAAAGTCGTTCTTTCGCACACATGTTCCATTTGGGCCCTAGTTGTGTCCCGAAACTTTTCAGCCCGATCGGAATATACCCAGGGGTGTTATGAGTGAAAATGTGTCTAAAAATAGGTACTTTTTGTGTTTCAGTAACATGTTAGTAAAATGAGCTTTTGAGGTATCGTTTTCCATGTTTATGTGGACGAGAAGACCGAATATGAAGTCGATTTTGACCAAGGAGTGGAAAATTGAGGTTGTACCAGATGTTCAGCTCCCAAACTTGAGTTTTTATGAGTCAAAAACCTGCGAAATCGTCTGAAATCACCATCAATTTGTAGAATAGCACTTAGGAAAAGTTTCAACACGTGGATCAAGACGATTAAATGGCACTACTAATGATCAAAGATAATTTGAAAAAAAAAAAAGAAAAAAAAACGTACCTAATTCAAGTTTTGGGGGCCAAAATTGGTGGAAACCACCGGAAATAGCTATTTCAATTATTTTACATGAAAGCAACAATAAATGAACAGCCAGCATTTCTGTAGGTATGTCCAATAGAATAATAAACCCATGTGACAAGGACTTTGCATCGATTTGTGTTTTAGTAACTTGTTAGTAACATGAGCTTTTGAGACATCTTTTTCCATGCTTTTGGGGACGAGAAGACCGAATATGAAGTCGATTTTGACCAAAGAGTGGAACATTGAGTTCTACCAATTGTTCAGCTCCCAAAATTGATTTTTTATGAGTGAAAAACCTGGTAAATCGTCTGAAATCACCATAAATTTGTATAATAACATTGGAAAAAGTGTCAACAGGTGGATCAAGACGATTAAATGGCACTGTAGGCGCTTAGGAGATGATTTTTGTTGTTAGTTTTTCTACCTCGTTTCTCGCGGTCTACCGCGTTTCGCGAGGTCTACCAATGATCAAAGATAGTTAAAAAAAAGGAGCGTACCTAATTTGTGTTTTAGGGGCCAAAATTAATGGAAACCATAAGAAACATCTATTTCGATTATTACGCATGAAATAAACAATAAATGAACAGCCAACATTTCTGTAGGTGTGTCCAATAGAATAATAAACCCATGTGACAAGGACTTTGCAGCGTTTTGGTTTATTATTCTGTGAATAATACACCTATGTATTCGCTCAGCAAAAAATTTTTATAACACCCCCTCAAACTTTTTTCTTTTACGTTTCAAGGTGCATAGATTCCAAAAATGCAATGTCCGTCCGCCGTACGCCGTCCGCCGTATCACGTGTACAGGCTTCATTTTCGGTCTAAAAAAATCGTTCTTTCGCACACATGCTCCATTTGGGCCCTAGTTGTGTCCCGAAACTTTTCAGCCCGATCGGAATATACCCAGGGGTGTTATGAGTGAAAATGTGTGTAAAAATAGGTACTTTTTACGTTTTAGCAACATATTGGTAACATGAGCTTCTGAGGTATCGTTTTCTATGTTTTTGGGGACGAGAAGACCGAATATGAAGTCGATTTTGACCAAAGAGTGGAAAATTGAGTTCTACCAAATGTTCAGCTCCCAGAATTGATTTTTTATGAGTGAAAAACCTGGGAAATCGTCTGAAATCACCATCAGTTTGTATAATAACACTGGAAAAAGTGTCAAGACGTGGTTCAGGACGATTAAATGGCACTACCAATGATCAAAGATAGTTTAAAAAAAAAAAAAAAAAAGAGCGTACCTAATTTGTGTTTTGGGGGCCAAAATTAATGGAAACCATCAGAAGTAGCTATTTCGATTATTACGCATGAAAGAAACAATTAATGAACAGCCAACCTTTCTGTAGGTGTGTCCAATATAATAATAAACCCATGTGACAAGGACTTTGCAGCGTTTTTTTCTTGTTGACGCCTAGTGTGCCTACTTGCCTAAAAATCTGTCGTTCAAATCTGATGAATTTTTGTGATCGGTGGACGTAGGGGTTATTTCCAACTAATACAGTGAAGTTACAATTTTTTCCCAAAACTGTAAGTCAATCACAGCCTGAGAAAACTTGAAAATAGTTTTCAACACAGGGTCTGCCGACCCTTAAATGCTGATACTGTTTTTCTCTCTAACACTGTTTTGTAAGTTTATTCTTGACAATAAATTGTCCATACACTCTGTTTTCGACCAATAAAGCAAATATTCTGTTATATTTTCGTAGGTAACTCGTGGGTCACGGAAGAGAATTCCATCCTCTACGCCTTTGCGTTCCCGAGTGGTTTGTTAGGTACTATGGTGTCCAGCTCATGGTTTTATATATCAGCAATGGCGGAATGAAGTTTGGCGCCTCAAGTTAGGCCGATTCCTGTTAGTGTTCATGTTCCATTAATATTTAGGAAAAATCAAAATGAAACCGATTTATCATTAAAGTAAATAATTTTTGATTTCCCTCGAAGGTTGTTGCACCATGACCGGCCCCCATCAAATGACCGCTTTGAGGGGGAAAAAAACATTAAAAAACCCTCAAAAAACTAGTATGCTATAAGAACGAATTTTCAGAGAAATATTCGTGCTGTTGTGTAAAAAGATGATAAAGCGAGAAACCATATGGTACCAATTTTCGTAAAATAATTGTTTTTTCGTGATTTTAGCCATTATTACCGGGTTTTCACCCTTAAGAAGTCAAATTTGACCAATTCCTTCTTGAGAAAAATATTTGTATCATCGAAATGGTCCCTCCGTCGTGACTCACCATCCCACACAACGTCAGGTAAATTAATATTGATTTTAGCCCTTACCAATTTTTGAAACCCCAAAATCCAAATCTGACTCCTATTCTGTATTGAAAACAACGGAAATGGTCTTTTTCTGCCTTCCTCACTCACCATTCCATAACACTTTCAGTGATTTTATATCAATTGTTCGATTTAGCCGTTTTTACTGATTTTAGACCCCTAAAAACTCATATTTGAGCTCCTTAGAATTTTTTGAAATTGGCAATATTCGAAGTCATCCTTTTGTTTGGCGATACGAACATTTTGGCGAAATTTTGAATTTTTATCGTGTACCCAAGGCCAGTTAATACCCATATACTTACATTTATGTTAAAATCTAGGTATGAATTCAGGATGGTCTGAAACGGACTTGCATATAAAAAATTTCAAAAACTCATGTTATGAAAATTTTGGACCCATTCAATAGCTTCATTTTGTTTGAAAATTCGTTAAAAGAGATTGGGGTCATGGATGATGATGCTAATAAGTGAAAAGCAAAACTAGGTCTTCGAAGAGTTCTTCACATTCTCCCGGGATGTCGCTACCACCAGACTTTGTTGTTTGTTTTCGGATTAATTTTGTGTATATTATGAATGAGTATGCAAACTTATTTAAAATGCGATTGTATTAGATAAAGAAAATAATTGACTTGAATTGTTTTGAATGCATAAATGATCTATTAGTAAAAATTTAAAAATACATAATTATTTATAATAAAAGTTATTCACCAGATTCCTTGCGGCCCTAGGCCGCGGCCTCGTCGGCCTGGTGGTAAATCCGCCACTGTCTAATAGGAGCCAACATCCAAAAGAAACGCTGCAAATTAGTAAACAACGGTTCTGTCTAGGTCAACTGTCCTACAATCCGTCAAAGATGAGTGGTCGTACAATGAATATAGGAGTGAAAGGATACTTGCCATTCTAGCACATGTTTCTTTGTTGGTGCTGAACTGCGACAAAGACATCGCCAATCACCACTAAAAAGTGCCTCGTTTGCAATCTCTTTAAATAGGAGACTTGATTTCATGATAATCACGTGATGAATCCGGCGGTTTCAAAGTCACCTCAGCAGAATGTAGCTCAATGATATTCTGTTCTTCAAGCTCAAGGCAGAAAATACTGGTCGAACAGCATCCCTCAACCTGATTACTCCGCAATATTAGCTTTTGACAGTTTTCGTTATGCCAATCCATAATCTACAATGAGAACCGGTCTCAAGTATTCAAAGGTATTCGAATGTTCAAAAATACCAACTCCCTTAGGGTCGTAGAATCTTTGGCTCAAGTGCATTATTCGTGTTTTCTTCTCGGTTAAAAAATCAACTTGAATGCATTTCAAGGTCGATCAATACTATACTGGAGTGGGAGGGATTGCATTATGCATCTCTCCGCAGTTCGAGAACTCTGGGAGATTTCTTTTCCACCATTGTCCTCATTTTTCTCCCTTATTACGACCCTTTATTGCCCTTCTCTTCCCCTCTTCACCGCCGCCGTCCTCCTTGTACCCCTATTATTTCTGGGACCCTTGCCAACAACCGAGAACACTTACAAAAGGCTTCTCCCATTAAATAACATCGAACTGTTTTTACGTCGATGCCACTTCAGAGGAGCTGCTCTCATATTTCGAGGAACTGAGGTGCAAATTTCAGTGGATGCGTCGAAAAGAAGTGCATAATTCGAGAATTGTACGTGCATATTTGAAAGCATATACTGGCAGTAAGAGCACATCTGGAGGATTTTAGGTGCATATTTCGACGAGCGGTACTTTTTATAAAAGGAATACGACGAGGAGAATGGCATAATTCAAGAACATTATTAGCTTCACATTTGAATGCATGTACTGGTAGAGCATATTTGGAATTTAGGTGCACATTTAGAGGACCAGAGGTGCATATTTTAAAGAATACCTACCTACCTATAAATCTAAGAGAAGTGCACAATTGTAGGATTTTAGCTGCATATTTGAATGCATACACTGGCAGTAGCATATTATGTGGAGGATTTTAGGTGCATATTTCGAGGATTAGAGGTGCATATTTTAAGGAGTACCTACCTACCTATAATCGAAGAGAAGTGCATAATTGTAGAATTTTAGCTGCAGTATATTTGAATGCATATACTGGTAGTACGAGCACATTTGGAGGATTTTATGTGGAATACTTACCTACCTATAAATCGAACAGAAGTGCATAATAAATTGTAGAATTTTAGCTGCATATCTGAATGTATAATACTGGATGTAAGAGCATGTTAATAGGATTTAGGCGCATATTTCGGGGGAGGGGGGGGACCTAATAAAAATATGGTAAAATGCATGATTTTCTTTTATAAAGTCTTCTGCGTCTGTCTGTTCCAATCTGTGGAAACTATCGAATTAGGAATGAGAACGGAATATTCCGTTTCCTGGGCAGTTTGGTCTGAGGCTGTCATTCCGATCGTCTAATATTTACCCTGGCGATGTTCAGTGTGGATTACATAGTTTATGGTTATTTTACAGAGTTCTGAAACATGGAATTTCTCATTTCTGCTACTGTTTTGAAAATGGGGGAATTTGAGAAAATCCGCTCGATTGAAATGTTGCACTGTTTGAAATTACTTGCGTTTACTTGAGCGATCAAGGAAACGTCAAATTCAATTTGGGGGGAGGGGGGGGGGGGGCTCGAGTTGCTTATATGCCCCCCCCCCCCTTCCGGCCGTATCACAACAAAACCGTTTCAACCTCACAAATAGACATAAATATACCCTAACCAAATACATATATACAAATACCCCCACACACGCACAAATTACCGTCATCTTCCTCAACAATTCCCCCCTCACAGTTTACATGCCCTCGACAAACAATGGGAAAATCTTGGAAATATTGTAAAACGTTTAAAAACAAATCAAAATAAAACGAACAATCCTCTGATTAAGGTTAATACTTTGCTCACTAATTCTCTGGCTAAAATGACGCTAAACGCTGACCAAGCCAGAGAATAAATTAGTGAGCAATGGGAAAATCGATTAAATCTGAATGGAACAGGGCGTCATTTCTAGGAAAACCGTCTCCACCTCCCCTTCCCAGATTCAGCCCACCGTTTTCTCTGAATTTCCCCTCCATACTCCCCTCGATTTCCCCTCCAGTCGCCCCTCCCATTACCGGCACCGAAGCCATTGAGCGACCTAAAAACCCTTCATCGGCGCAGCTTGTTTGTCTATTCTCAGCATTATATTATCCTAATGTCAGCGCGGCCAGTCATGCAGCATGGCCAAACATGAGCGAATATTCGAAAATAGGTGATTCAGCTATTTTTGACGGCTGACAAGCGTTAAACGGTTTGGAATCGAGCGTGAAAACCAACTTTTACTCCCCCCCCCCCCCCCACCACTTTCCCCATCAGAAGAAAGGTAGGTAGGTCCGAAAATGGAATGAAAACACTGCAAATTATTACACAACGGTTTATTATTTAACTGTATACGTAGGTACCCCTTCTGATGCTTAGATCACTGTGTTCTGTTTTCACATTTTTTCGTGAGAAATTGACTACTCTGATTCGATTCTGCGCATGCGCAGCGGCGGTACTCATTATCCAATCGTTCTGCAATTCATAGGGGACCATCTAGGAGCTACACCCCGAACTACCCACCGCATTTAGGATAAATCGGAAAAATTGAGATAAAATAAACTTTTTTAATCCTGTTTTCTTTGCAGATATGCAAATTATATAAAAATAATGTTATCAAAATTCTATTGTACACCATGAGGGAACCCTGTTCCTATGTACTTACTTTGCAAATAAAATACATCGGGCCAATGATTCGCAAGAAATTTAGTACCTTGGGTTCGCATTTGCGCATTAACAGCAACCGTACCAATGATCCGATCGTTCAGTAATATTCCTATTGGACCATTTGGGGCCCAACCCACAAATTTCAGCAAAATCGGATTCGAAATGAAGAAATTATACGTGTCGCAAGGATTTGCGGATACAGACGGACAGACACCGAACAAAATTTATTCCAGTTACGACAGTACTTTTCTACTTACCTATTTGTTGTTATATAGGTTTAAGTTTGTTGTTCAAAGCCAAACAAATTATCTAAACTAAGTGAAAATTCACTCGATTTTGGCCTTTCCTCGGGGAAGCACAAATGTAGATAGGTATTGAGCTAAGAAAACAGTGATTTACGCACAAGGGGCATCTTTACAGGAAAGTAATAAACCGTTGTGTAATCATTTGCAGCGTTATTTCACGGTTAATGTGAATTATCCAAATTAACTAAATGCTATCGTTGCTTTCCAACATACGTTAGGATGGGATGCTTTTTTAGAGGGCAGGTCTATGTCCCGACTCCTGATGATTCCATCAGAGGAGTTAACTGCAGTACGCGCCTGCTGAATTCGTCCAAGCATGTCAGCTTCACAGTGGCCAGATGTGTCCAGAACGAAGCCAAAATACTTGAAATTATACATAAACCGGTAACTTTAATGTCGTGTTACCCTCGACCACCAAATACTCTCACCCGACATTAAAAGGCCTCATTACCTCAAATGCCTGTAGGTGTAAGCTATGTGTTAACATGTACCTACACCGTATCATGTCTGTGCTGGGCAATAATCAACTTGTCATCAGTAAATAGGAGGAGCAGCGCACAACCTGGTTCCCAATCGGAAGTACCACGATGCCGGAGGACCATTGTATCAGAACAGTAATAAAAAGAAATACCAAGATTTACAGGTGATAAAACTCTACAATGACTTGACGACAAAACTATACACAGGCCAGCAGTAAATAACGAATTAATATTTATTATTTTCATGAAAGGAAGTCGAATTTTACACGTCATAAACTACTGTCATTGTTGATGTTTGTTGAACACTCTACATGTCCCAGCGCGAGATGGACGTCTCGTAAATCTAAGGTAACAAATAAAACTCCTTCCAGCATCACTCTGGATCATTCTCTCAAAGAGATACGACAATCCTCTAGAGAAGCAATGAAATTATTTCTGCCCCGTCGTGGCTCGAATTGAGTAACCAGTCTCGCTCTTTTATTGGACGAGTTACTTTCACTGCAAATCCAACAGTGTGCTAACTTAATTTTGCGCACGAGCCCTGATCGTGAATATTGGTTAAGATGTGGTGTTGCTATATGGTTTTTTTTAATTCATAACTTCGAACCATTTAGATGATACTATACGAGTATCTATCGCTTTTATTATAGAATGTATAATTATAATAATGTAGGTATAGTGCAGTTTTTAGTAGGGTATAGTACAGTACTACAAAGATATAGGAAAGTATTACAGGTAATAGTTATCTACGCGATGTGTTTGTTAATGAACCGAAGCGTTAATAATGCGTAAACTCAGACACAACAGCACGAAATAACATTTAAATCAGCTCAGGACTGTACAATTAAATGTACGTTTTACCAATTAATATGAGTAACAACCTATGGTACCTATTTCACAGGAGAGTAGGTTATAAATATGCTCTATTTATGATGGGATTCAACGGAGGGCCTAAATGGGAATAAGAGAAGGTTTCATTTGGGTTGAAACCCTCCAAGAGGTAGCTCAAACAAGAAGTGGCCCCATCCAAATATTGAAAAAGTAAAATTATTGGGCTTATTTGAGTTCCCCTTGAATTTTGAACTGTGGGTTTCATATTAATCGGTGTATGTAAAAGATAGAATTATGAATTTATCTATTAATTGTTATTGTTAATTGGAATTTGGATGAATGATTGGAATTTGATAATTATTAAGATTTGTAAAAACCCACAAGTATCCAATTTCAGGATGTGCGAGCTTTGATCAATTTATATTTATTTCAATTGCCTATATTTATGAAGTGCAAAGTTATACAATCATATCTTTGCAAGTCAACAAATCACACAGATGTAGCCGGAGTTACTCGCTGTTCGGTGCAGAATTTCGAATTTTGTACATCTTACATTTCAAGAGACAAGGTATTCGAATTTATCACGAGTATAATAAATGCGTTGCCAATGCTATCAATGTTGGTAGGCACTGGTTTTATTGCACAGGTAAATATGTAGCTACCTATACCAACGCGATGAATGGAAACATGTACGAGGGGAGGTTTTATTCGGGTTACAACCCTTCAACAGGATGAATAGATAACCTTTTCAACGCCGCTCAACATCATCCCCTGAATATAGGTATGAAATTAAATATGGTTACATCTGCATTCAGGATTTGTAAAAATGCTGATGCATTCAGTCAGAATTGGTACCTACGTACATTTTCAAAGGGTGAAAGTAAAACTGTAAACACCAAACCCAATCCAGAAAATCATATATATGTAGGTAGGTACCTGAGTAGGTACATAATAATGCAAACAACATGGCGCATACTACATAAATCCGCAAATTACAAAGATTCGGGATTTATCATTTTGATGCAGTCCGGCTGACGAAACTGATTTATGTTTTCTCTTATTTCAGAATAGGTTGTATGAAATGAGTTCGGACTTGTTATAACTGTTTCGATAAGTGTTTTGCCTACTAAAAATGTATTTTTGAAGGAAAATTTAAGATTTTTGACTATGCACCAAGTTGTTGCGGAGAGTACCGACGCTATGTTTCAACGAAGGGTGGAAAGTCATAGGAGGGGAGGTTTCACCCGGGTTACAACCCTTCAACAGGTTGCATAACCTTTTCAACCCGGCGTCAACAACAGGCGGCCCCGGCGGGAAATCCTCATATGCAACTACCGAATTCTGATTTCATTGCCACGCATCCGAAGGAAGAAAATACGAATCGGGCATTGGAAAGACTTGTGCAACCAGGTTCAAGCTGTGCAGATTATTAATACATGTACTGATGTATACATTATATAGGTATTAATGATTTGTAAACAAAATGACTCAAAAATTGGAACATAAATTTTCATATACTACCATATCAGTTTGTATGATTTTGATACTTAACCCAGGATTAGGAAATTTTGAGTTGTGTGTATTTTGAAGGGACTGTGGTTGGATCTGGCATAATGCATTTGTTGCCAATTTAACCTACATTCTTGTGTGAAACGGGAGTTTTTTTATGATGATTTTAGAGCGGCAAAAAACGGCATGTATTTATTTTTTCTGGAAAATTCAATCTTTGGTACCTTGATGGTCCAAGTAGTGGCGGATCCAGTCGTCTTGGTGTTCAGGGGGTCTTCCCCCTTCCATCTATATCCGGTCCCCCGATGATCATCTCTTGTGCAGACACACTCCACAACTGAGTGGGAACGCGGGGGTCCCGGGTTCGAATCCCCACCCCGCCGCCTCCCGAAGGTGATCCCGACGTCATTCGCGCCCACCGGTTTTTTTTTTTTTTTTTTGTTGGTGTTCGCTTCTAGTTCGTTGCTTTTGAAGAGGTCCCTTTCTTCGAGAACGGGCCTGAGGACTGGTCTATATTTACCGCGGACTTTCTTGAAACCTTTGTCTGGGGGCGGGACGGCGATGGAGGGGACCAAAACAAACACAGGCGCTGAGAGTGTCGCAGACGTTTCGCATTGTCCCGGCACGCCGATGTTTGACTATCTCAAAAAAACATTTCAGAGTTCGGTTGATCGAAATGTGAATATTGTGGAAAATTCGATCGTTCAACTGTCGCAGATTTAGGCACGAGTAGATTTTATTTATTTATTTTTTCTTCATTTTTAACACTGATATTATTTACTGAATACCAGTAACATAACAACTAAGCATTTAAGCCCATCAAGTTAATTTACTTTTTTTTTCTTTTTTTTTTCAATACACACATGTTGTTGTAAACAAGTAGATGGGGGAAAAACCCTACGGTTTATTATATGAATACCTGTATTATAGACTCCCGTTCAGCGTAGATCACTGTTTTCTGCGGTCAATACCGTCGAGCTCCCTCAAGGAAATCCGTAAATGGAGTACTAGAGCCGGCCCGGGAATTAAAGTTTGTAACAGTTCCGGTTCAATTGAGTAACCAAAGGAACTGTTACTCGGAGCGTTTAGAAGAACGCCCGAGAAGGACCCGCTCAACAACACACACCCAGCCCAGAATCCTATAAGGTAAGAGCTCTCCTCACGTAATATAAATTATATTTGAATAATATCTTTATATTGCGACCCTTCCACACCCCCCAAACCCCTTTCTCAACCCATAATTCGAATTTTAAACTCAAAATAAATGCCCCCCCCCCTTACCACCCCTTTGGGAGCGCCATACAAGAGAAAAAGAAATCGTAAATATATTATTGAGAATATCCATTTTATTTGCAGTACCCTCATTTCACCTAATTCTTCTAGTACTATATACACACATAATATATGTATATATATATTTATATGAACATCTCATTATAAATTCAATATTTATTATTAGGAGAACATTCCGATTGTAGGAGGGAATTAATTAGCGAGTTTCAGAAACATCCACTACATGGTAGCGAGCAAAAAACGACATTACTCGGACCCCACATTTACGACAATCTACCTAAGTTCACCAAATAGGTTTTTTTTTTTTTTGCCCCAAACCAGAACTGACTTTCACGTAGAGGTAAACACATTGGGGAACATATCACCCAACAGCCAATTCAGCGTACAGGAAACGACGAGTGACAGAACCAACGAAAAAATTCTGCAACTCAGGACACTTTAAGGGCCGATTGCTGACAACATCAGCATAACAAGACAAAGACAACGGTTAACCGCTCCCCACGACAGTCCACCAAATCACGACTTACAGTGCTACTCGGAGAGCGACCCCAAACAGCGATAGCCTGACACGATAACCCCCGCAAACTTATTTTTCTTCGCCTACCGTCACTCCCATCAACAATAGCGATGTCGGAAATCCCAAAGAACGTTAAATGCACGAAATGCGGCGAAGCAATCCCGGATGAACAGAAACGGGATCCCACTTACTGTTCCAAATGTAATACCTTTCAAGACGAACTGTGTGCAAATTACACACACGTGAATTGGGGAAAACTCGGACAGCGAAAAACCACAGTCGTGTGCAACGCCTGCAAAACAAACCCCTCCACAATGGAGCAAATCAGCGCAGCTAAAACCCGTAATTAAAAAGACCCAAGAATCCACGGCGAAAGAAATGCAGGAATCAGCGCGGGCTGTCCATGAAGCCAGAAGCCAACCAAAACTTTCAGAAATCATTGGTAGAAACAGTGGAGCAGATGCATCCAGACACGCCCCCAACCGGAGAGATCCCCAAGCAGGGTACCGACAGGCGAAGAACCGCATCACCTCCCCACCACCGAGCGATTCTCTTGTGAACTTTATAGCATCACAAACGCGAATTAACCAAACGATAGCTGACGAACTGCAACAGGTAGCCAACAAACCAGAACCGAACCGCAGCGCGATCGGAAATACGCTAACACTGTCCAAACAGACCGAAGATAACATCGCAACTCTCCCTGCTTCTACACCGACGATCCAAATTCTAACATGAGATTTCTCATGGCACTGGGACGACTAGATGGTACGGCATCACAGTACATGAACGTGATAATCAGAAGGATAGTCCTAATGCCTAAATTCAACTTTTGCAGCACTACTCAGAAGAAATAGGTGACGACGACGCAACAACATTCCGACTGTAGGAGGGAATTAATGAGCGAGTTTCAGCAACCCCCCGTTACAAGTTTCATACAAATGCGCGGGATTCAATAATTCAATCATTAATTATTTGTAGTTATTCATGAAGCATAAGGTAAATAATAAACCGTTGTGTAACAATTTAGCTGTATAGATACCCCTTCTGCGTACACAGTATCATAAACCGCTGTGTAATTATTTACCCAATAATACTTCAACGTTCGTCCAAGTTGCAAAAGTACCTATAAACAAAATCCTAAAGAGCCATCATTTTGTTTTATTATTTTCAAGGTAGTGATCCTTCGGAATCGACCATGAAAAAAAAAAAAGAAAGGTACCCCCCCCCCCCCCACCCCTCTCTCGCCAAAAAATTGATGGTTTACGTTTCAATGTACGTAGAATCCGAAAATGCAATAAAAATATTTCTGTCAGTCCGCCGTACACAGTACTTCGCACTATTCTCAGTTACCATGAACCAAAATTAACGAAATTTGGTTTGTAGGTCCCGTTTGGGGTCTAGTTGGTCCTCGAAGCTCGGGATGAAAAATGGGGGTTGAAAAATAGGGGTTGAAATGTCTAAGGGGTGAACAATAGGGGTTGAAATTTTCAGAACGCCGTAGCTCGAAAACTTTTAATAGAAGGGTATGGTTTTTTTTTAAAGTTTTTTAATTGACCATGAACTAAAGAATTTTTTGAGACCACCCGGACCACTGTACGACCAGCCGTTCGTTTGCCCCGAAACGCTTCGTCAACATGATCGTGAATCAAACGGTATACTATTATTTGGTAAATTATTACACAACGGTTTATTATACTATCTAAGCAGAAGGGGCATCTATACAGGTAAATTATTACACAACGGTTTATTATTTATCTTATGCTTCATGAATAACTAAAAATAATTAGCAACTGAATTATTGAATCCCGCGCATTTGTATGAAACTTTAATTGCCCGGCCGGCTCCAATACTGCAGTTACTCCCATTCCTGGGGGGAGCTTGAGGGTATTGACCACAGAAAACAGTGATCTACGCAGAAGAGGCATCTATACAGGTAAATAATAAACCGTCGTATAATAATTTGCAGCGTTTTTTAACTGGATTTTCGGATTCTACGTACCTTGAAACGTAACCATCAAATTTGGAGGGGGGGGGGGGGGGGGTTAACAATTTTATTTTATTTTTTCATGCTCGATTCCAAAGGTTCATTATTGAAAATAAACCAAAATAAGACACATTTTTAAACATTTTCTGAATAGGTATATTTTACATTAAAAAAAACCAGTCATGCAGCATGACTTAATGAGCGAATTTTCAAAGAAATATTCGAATTAATGGCTATGGTTTTGAATAAAGGAAAACTTCGGTCTAAAATTTGGTTTTCTATGTATATTCTCTTCGTATTTATTTTAATTTGTACGTTTTGTCCATCCTGATTCTACCGTTTGTTTATTACGTAATTGTACTAAGTGCTTATTTATTTGATCGCTGTGGGTTCATATTAGGTAGGATAGGGTAGTTAGGACTTTTGACTTACCTACTCAAGAGAGTGCAGTAGGTAAAGGAGTTGTTATAGAAAATCATGAGTGCTTCAAGTGCAGGTTGTTTTTCATGCAGGCTCAATCTTGAAATAAACTATAAAGGAAGGATGTGGTTTCTGGAAGGATCACTTGGAAGAACATGTGGGTGCTACGTTGAAATATTGTTCTATTCTAGTATTCAACATTGAGTGGACCTGAAACTGCTTGAGAATTATTGGAATCGAAAGTTGCCTGTACGGATACATCGCAACTTTCCATTCCACGTTATGGTTCACGATGTAAACAGGACCAATGGTGCAGTATAATTCGGATCGGTACCTAAGCACCTCTCATGTGATTTCCATATTGTTTTGTAGAAATACAAAAGTTGGTCGTCCAACCTAAATTATAAGAGAAGTAAGACTGTGTGATGATTTTTCTGCACATTGATACTCTGGTTTCTTCATTGAACCATGGACGTATTGCTATGGGGGTCGTTTCTCATTTGTATACCGGTAGATCACCTGCCTACTTTGAGTTGAATCAACTGAAAGCCTACCTTTGCTCATTGAGTCCCCTCTACTGAGTCACCTTACTCTTTATTTAATGTAAAATATCTAAAGAGACGAGTTTTTTTAGTCCAATGGAATGGAGAATTTGAATAAAAGTTAAATAGGTATAATCGCAAAGGAAATGACGTAAGAATTTTAGGACTCAGAAGATAATCATCATTAGCAAAGGCGTAGTCATAATGACCGGTTGTTAAAATTGAGCTGAAAATTATCAGAGCCTGATTAAAAAAAAAACAAGGTAATATGAACACTTCTGATCCTGGCAGGGTCGCCAGATGTTTAAAATCAGGAACTGTCTAGGAAAGAACTGCGTTAAAATTGGTTGGGAAACCTAGGGAGATATTTTAGGCACAGTGTTTTACAGTCAAAAGCTGATATAATAATACTATAAAACGAGTCTTTTTGGGGAAAAAACCACGGCAGTCCAATCTAAAACAATTGCCCATCGGTTGGATCGAGCAGGCGGTAGCACTGTAGTGGCTGGAGATGTGCAGTACCTACTGCACCGAGTGAAGCGATTTCTGACATCCTCCCACCTTGCAATGTTCGCATTGCAATCATAAGTTCAACATTTTCGGCTTCTTCACCACTCGGCCACGCCGGGTAATAGTTGGAGCCTTCAGAGGATCATCTTGAGGTGCAGGATCACCTTGAGGTGCAGGATCCTAGTTTTGGGTAATTTTTGCGCACTTTAAATGCTCTAATTTAAGAACGGATTTAGATATCTAAAATCCGATTTCACCATCGTGTTCAGCGTGCAAAAACCTTTAATATGAGGGGTCACTTGTTAGAAAATAACATTTTGGGGATTTTTGGGTAATTTTTGCGCACTTTAAATGCTCTAATTTGAGAACGGATCAAGATATCTAAAATCCAATTCCACCATCGTGTTCAGCGTGCAAAAACCTTTAAAATGAGGGGTCACTTGTTGGAAAATAACATTTTGGGGATTTTTGGGTAATTTTTGCGCACTTTAAATGCGCCAAAACCCTCCTTAGAGTAGGCCAATTTCGCCCATCTTCGAACTTAGCCTTTCGATTGCCAAGATAGATTTTTTGTGCAAATTTGAGCTGTTTATCTCAATTCTATCGAGAGTTATCGTCTGGAGTGACACATATATATATAAATATATATATACATATAAAAAATCAGTCATGCAGCATGACTTAATGAGCGAATTTTCAAAGAAATATTCGAATTAATGGCTATGGTTTTGAATAAAGGAAAACTTCGGTCTAAAATTTGGTTTTCTATGTATATTCTCTTCGTATTTATTTTAATTTGTACGTTTTGTCCATCCTGATTCTACCGTTTGTTTATTACGTAATTGTACTAAGTGCTTATTTATTTGATCGCTGTGGGTAAATTCAAGGAGTTGTACTAATCGTTTGCCTCCCCCTTTTTTGCTTCGAACTCTCGTCTTCAATTAATACTTCTCACATTTTTCAATCTGACCACTCTAAGGGGGTGGGGGTAAGAGTTTAAAGATTATCCTAGTTTTGGGTAATTTTTGCGCACTTTAAATGCTCTAATTTAAGAACGGATTTAGATATCTAAAATCCGATTTCACTATCGTGTTCAGCGTGCAAAAACCTTTAAAATGAGGGGTCACTTGTTAGAAAATAACATTTTGGGGATTTTTGGGTAATTTTTGCGCACTTTAAATGCTCTAATTTGAGAACGGATCAAGATATCTAAAATCCGATTCCACCATCGTGTTCAGCGTGCAAAAACCTTTAAAATGAGGGGTCACTTGTTGGAAAATAACATTTTGGGGATTTTTGGGTAATTTTTGCGCACTTTAAATGCTCTAATTTGAGAACGGATCAAGATATCTAAAATCCGATTCCACCATCGTGTTCAGCGTGCAAAAACCTTTAAAATGAGGGGTCACTTGTTAGAAAATAACATTTTGGGGATTTTTAGGTAATTTTTGCGCACTTTAAATGCTCTAATTTGAGAACGGATCAAGATATCTAAAATCCGATTCCACCATCGTGTTCAGCGTGCAAAAACCTTTAAAATGAGGGGTCACTTGTTGGAAAATAACATTTTGGGGATTTTTGGGTAATTTTTGCGCACTTTAAATGCGCCAAAACCCTCCTTAGAGTAGGCCAATTTCGCCCATCTTCGAACTTAGCCTTTCGATTGCCAAGATAGATTTTTTGTGCAAATTTGAGCTGTTTATCTCAATTCTATCGAGAGTTATCGTCTGGAGTGACACATATATAAATAAATATATATATATATACATATAAAAAAAAAATCAGTCATGCAGCATGACTTAATGAGCGAATTTTCAAAGAAATATTCGAATTAATGGCTATGGTTTTGAATAAAGGAAAACTTCGGTCTAAAATTTGGTTTTCTATGTATATTCTCTTCGTATTTATTTTAATTTGTACGTTTTGTCCATCCTGATTCTACCGTTTGTTTATTACGTAATTGTACTAAGTGCTTATTTATTTGATCGCTGTGGGTAAATTCAAGGAGTTGTACTAATCGTTTGCCTCCCCCTTTTTTGCTTCGAACTCTCGTCTTCAATTAATACTTCTCACATTTTTCAATCTGACCACTCTAAGGGGGTGGGGGTAAGAGTTTAAAGATTATCCTAGTTTTGGGTAATTTTTGCGCACTTTAAATGCTCTAATTTAAGAACGGATTTAGATATCTAAAATCCGATTTCACTATCGTGTTCAGCGTGCAAAAACCTTTAAAATGAGGGGTCACTTGTTAGAAAATAACATTTTGGGGATTTTTGGGTAATTTTTGCGCACTTTAAATGCTCTAATTTGAGAACGGATCAAGATATCTAAAATCCGATTCCACCATCGTGTTCAGCGTGCAAAAACCTTTAAAATGAGGGGTCACTTGTTGGAAAATAACATTTTGGGGATTTTTGGGTAATTTTTGCGCACTTTAAATGCTCTAATTTGAGAACGGATCAAGATATCTAAACTCCGATTCCACCATCGTGTTCAGCGTGCAAAAACCTTTAAAATGAGGGGTCACTTGTTAGAAAATAACATTTTGGGGATTTTTAGGTAATTTTTGCGCACTTTAAATGCTCTAATTTGAGAACGGATCAAGATATCTAAAATCCGATTCCACCATCGTGTTCAGCGTGCAAAAACCTTTAAAATGAGGGGTCACTTGTTGGAAAATAACATTTTGGGGATTTTTGGGTAATTTTTGCGCACTTTAAATGCTCTAATTTGAGAACGGATCAAGATATCTAAAATCCGATTCCACCATCGTGTTCAGCGTGCAAAAACCTTTAAAATGAGGGGTCACTTGTTGGAAAATAACATTTTGGGGATTTTTGGGTAATTTTTGCGCACTTTAAATGCTCTAATTTGAGAACGGATCAAGATATCTAAACTCCGATTCCACCATCGTGTTCAGCGTGCAAAAACCTTTAAAATGAGGGGTCACTTGTTAGAAAATAACATTTTGGGGATTTTTAGGTAATTTTTGCGCACTTTAAATGCTCTAATTTGAGAACGGATCAAGATATCTAAAATCCGATTCCACCATCGTGTTCAGCGTGCAAAAACCTTTAAAATGAGGGGTCACTTGTTGGAAAATAACATTTTGGGGATTTTTGGGTAATTTTTGCGCACTTTAAATGCGCCAAAACCCTCCTTAGAGTAGGCCAATTTCGCCCATCTTCGAACTTAGCCTTTCGATTGCCAAGATAGATTTTTTGTGCAAATTTGAGCTGTTTATCTCAATTCTATCGAGAGTTATCGTCTGGAGTGACACATATATAAATAAATATATAAATATATATATATATATATACATATAAAAAAGTGTTAAATTTCAGGAATCGTTTTAGAATGGTCTGAAACGGATTTCTATGAAGAAAATTTCCAAAAATTTATATTATTTAAATTTCGAAGCCATTGCAATAGCTTCATTTTCTTTGAAAATTCGCTAAAAGTGTTAAATTTCAGGAATCGTTTTAGAATGGTCTGAAACGGATTTCTATGAAGAAAATTTCCAAAAATTTATATTATTTAAATTTCGAAGCCATTGCAATAGCTTCATTTTCTTTGAAAATTCGCTAAAAAAGTGTTAAATTTCAGGAATCGTTTTAGAATGGTCTGAAACGGATTTCTATGAAGAAAATTTCCAAAAATTTATATTATTTAAATTTCGAAGCCATTGCAATAGCTTCATTTTCTTTGAAAATTCGCTAACATCTCACAAACGTAAAAAAACCAAAGTGACCTCAGATGGCGTGGTTTTTAAAATTTTCCATGGTTTCTGTGGTTTCCAGAAATAAGTATGTATTAAAAAATTGGTAGCTAATTTGATGGTCTCAGTGGTATCCGATTTCAATTTTATCGTCCATTAACTTTTCAAATTAAGTGATTTTCGCTTTAGAAAAAATGAAAAATTCCATATTTAGAATAAAAATTGATCGATCTTTGAAGACGGTATACTCTCCTCGCTCGTTTGCCTACTGTCACATTTAGCCTTTAGTTGGTCGTATTATGTTTTCACACTGATGTTGATTGGGCACAGGAATGAATGGGGGGATGAAACATAAATGTGACAGATCAAAATAGATAAATCAATAGGACTAACTTTCTGTGCAGACTATAAATAAACGCAGGGGTCCTATGTCAACACGCAACACGCCTAGTTCAATATCGGACCCTGATTAGGTAGGTACCTACTTTGAGTTATATTCAGATATTCATACTCTTTTGTTGTTATTGATACAATTCCACATTCGTTATTTAATTGTTCTGTTCATAAAATTTTTGAACAACTCTCACGCCTCTTGCATAACATTATTCCACCATTGAAAACATGGATTGTTTACCTATTTGAAAGTGGTGCCTAATAAAGGGAACCAACAAAAGTAGAAGTCGTCAGATTTGGAAACTTCCATATCCTCTCGACCACAAACCTTTGCGTTAGTCCTTTCATTTCTACGGAATTAATTGCACAGTAGGTATATGGTAGATATAGATGACTGTTTCCAACTCAGATATTGGAGTTCGACTGGAGTAGCGAATAGGATTCGCTAACTACGATTGTAGGTATTGGACCAGATCCATAGATGTAAAACTTCGTGTATATGAGATCATCAACGAACGAGTCATTAACTACCATCAAAATTTGATGCAAATTCCATTTAGTTCTTTTTAGAAACTGGGTTTCGTAGGATTTGCAATAAGGTTCTAGGAGGTGCAATAAGGTTGGCAGTGATAGCAAGTAAGAAATTGGAATGAGACCATCTTTATAACTCCGAACTACCAACACAAATCGAAATAATAAAATTTCCTTTGAACAGCTCAGGCATTGATTTTTGCAGGAATCTATTGGTTTCGGCAGAAAGTGGTTTGATACTTTATCGCTGTATAATATTATGAAGAGACCATCTACGTCCGAATTCCGGACCACCTGAAGCATCTGCTATACCTCCGGGACAGAATAGCTTCACATTTAATTGCCCCAGAACCAGCGGAATAATGAGGCTTCCATAAAAAAAACTCACCTGTGGGGTTAATTAGTTCTATTATGAGTAGGTATTACGAAATTCAGATATAAAATTTTACAGTGTTCGAAAATTGTATGAATTTTGAGCTACTTATAATATTATTATATAAAGATAATCAAGATGACAGCAATGCTACAAATATGCCGTACAATCTGGTTTTCTCAAGTTTCAGTATAACAGGTATTAGCGGGCCCGCGCATGCTCAGTTCAACATTTTCGCGTGGGCCACAAACGTGGGACGACTCCCGACCAGTGTCTCCGAATTTGGAATAGAGTTGGTAACCTTTATAATGACGTCATCTTCCGTTCTTTCTTATTTTTACGGGTTGTCGGTTTTTCAAATTTTATTTTTTTTCGTTTTCATTCCCTGTTTGTTTGGTCCGCTTCGCTTCCTTTAAGAATTCTTCGATTCAAACTACATACATACTTACATAAAATTATTTAAACGCTGATTCGAGTAGCGTAATCCACAATATGTAAAATCTACACTAAACATTTTTCAAGTTATCATTCACAATCCTTCACATCTGCGCACAACTTGGATAATATTATAAGATACGTAAATGAGAAAGCTTGAATTACCATAGTTATATGATTCGAAATTTTGAGGGTCTGTCTGGTCAGGTAATTTTATGTCAACCAGTTTCTTACAGCTGATTATTTCTATGAATAAAGGTGTATTTAGTCACGTATTAATTAATGTACAGAGTAATGTTGCTGTCTGAAGGATGAAAATCGCTGGAGCAATATACAAACAATGTTTATTGTTCCTGACATACGAAATTCTCATTCCGAGTTTTGGCCTCGAATTAACAAACGAAAGGTAGATGGCTGAAATATACACACAGCATTTTAGAACAACCAGTATGTGGCCCATAGTGCGGAAACCCAAATTCTGAATTTGATTTGATTGTCGAGATTGACAAACGATATAATATAACGTCAAAATTCGCATTATTCAGCACTGACTTTGTTTCAGAAGAACGCTGGAACAAACATTTTATTAAAATTCACATTATTCAGCATTGAGTTTGTTTCAGCTGAACGCTGAAACAACTGCATTTCTGTAAAAATCCAGCACTGCAATCCAAGTGGCCAATCAGGTAGGTACCGACGGACGAAATCCCAAACCTTCCGCACGATCACAGACCTTTCAACGGAAAAACACTTGTAAAGGAAATTTGGAGAGTAGGCAAGGGTATTTTAGTGAAGGTCCCATATTCCAAATTAATCCGTATGGTTTCTTTCAGTGCATCCTCGTCCGCTCTGCAGTTGCTTTAGTTTTCGAGGGGGGGCTTTTCGAGAACTAATCTTTCAGACTAAATAATATAATAACTATGAACGTTTAAGTGATTCTCAAAGGAATAATCACCTGTATTCACCTGAGGAAAGTTCGACCTGCCGTGCCTAATTTTAAAACAACGATTTAAATTAAGGGCCTCTTGTAACTCAAGCCGAGACAAGCGGAATGGAGGTTATACGCCGACGGTAGCGAAATAAACTCGGATTTAGTTCATTAACATTCACGAGGCCCCTCCCCACTGTTTCCGCGCGGATTAGAATCCTAGCCCATTTGATGTCACTCCAAAGAAACCACGGTTAGGAGAACATTCATTCTGTACCTTTGTATAAAAATATAGAAAGACGAAATTCCGGGGGCAACCGAATGTGTCCAATTAAAGAGTTCTTCTTTGCAACCGGTGGGGGAGGGGGTTGGACAATTCATCTAGTGTCAGCATCAAAAGGAAACTTGATAAAATATTCTCGTTGGAGATACAAAATATAAAGATTCGCTTAAAAGAAGAAGAAAAAAAAACCTGCTGACGGGGCATTTCCGAATAAGATAATTTTTATTGCAATACCATAAAATCAACATGTAAAAGCAACATATTTATGTACTCAAAATGACAAGTGTTCTCAACAGGAAAATTAATGCTTCAACAAGATAAAATATTACATGTTGATTTGTTTGGATGAGCTCTGGTTGAGCGAATCTAGGAAATGAAGTCGAAGGAAAATTTGAGGACCGAGCTCCGAGGGGAGTCTGAAAGTGATAATAATAATAATGACTACATGTAGGTACGTAGATATCCGATCTTTGCAACCTAGTGCAGGCTGTACAGACATTCACGACTGCAGAAGAACTATATACTTAACCATAATCCTCAGTGCGTCGCATCGTCTCAGATTTTTGAAAACTAAGCGTCACCCAATATAGAATTAATATTGGTAATCGAGCTTTGAACTTCCCTTTCTTTTTTTCTTTTTTAGTCACACTTTCTACACACGGACATTTTGTTAATTTGTTTATATCCAGCATACATTTATACATATTTATCATTAGTTATATTTCTATTGTGTTGGGCTAGACCGTATTGCCGAATAAATAAATAAATAATCACAATTCAAGTCAAGATCAGATAAAACATTCTATGAAAGAACAAGCCAACCGAGTGTTTCTATTGGATTTGTGAGTTGTTGATCTAATATACAAAATACATCGCTATTAAAAATAAAAATAAAAAATAAAAAATCTTGATTTTTTTTCAAGGGATTTGACTGTTTTTCTAGGAATGTTAGAAATGGTAACCCCTGAACCCCAGCAAGTGACAAACCTGACTATAATTAGCTATAAACAATGTCTCCTCCAAAACGCCAATCAATCGTCAAGTTTTTTAAAAATCTCTGTCTCTGACTGTGAATTATAATAATTGACATGAATATATTTTTGGGCTGGGGGACAATCCGAAATTTCCGACACCAAAAATGTAGCACTGTAATTCCCCAGAATACTTTTTCCTTTCGGTTTTCGGTTCTGTGTTCGGTAATTTTCCCCAATTATTAAAGTAGCATTTTGGTTTCTCTTGATATTTTGGCCCTTAGTTCTTTGGTGTTGTTTCAGAGTCTTCGCCATTCAGTACAACTTTTTTTTTTTTTTTTTTTGCGCCCGTGACAGGGCTGTGAGGTCTAACTGAACTCCTTTTGAACTCCTCAAGATGGCGAGTGAGATGCTAAGTAAGGAGGATTTGACAGAAAAGTTCACAAGTTTAGAATCAAGGTATGATAAGTTGACTAAAGCCGACGGTGCAGTTCAGGGAAACTTTATGCAGACGCTTAATCTATATCAGACGAAGAGCTCTGTAACTTGCACGGATTTGAAACATGTCCCGACTATGAATTAAAATTCTTCGTGGCACATCAACATTATGAGTCTGTCCACGTGAAGCATGAATCCAGAAAAGAAGAATCTACAACGAAAATTAACTCAATAGTGTCCCACATTTCCACTGCTATTTTGATTCAAACCTACTGTTCTCTCTATACTCATAGATTGATACTCATTGCCGTCATATTAAGCAAGGATCTCAAGCCTTATTGATTTGTGTGTACGAATTTAATCACTTAATTAATTATGTTGATTTTGAGATTATCACCTTAACATGGAGGGGACAATGGAAAGCCAAATAATTTGAGAACGACGATTATTTACTTAACGCAACGTAATACCAGACAAATTCCCTTTGTCACTAGGGAATTTCCTGGTAAATCGTTAGACCCAATAAAGGACAGCTTTCGTCGTGTCTAAGTACCTGCACGAGGCGTTTCGCGTTATTCGATGAGAAAGGGCGTTGCGGAACCATTGTAGATTCCGAGTAATGAACGAGGCGACTTCCACACCAATGGAAGCGCCCATCTTCATTCAGGTAAATTCATTTCCACGCTCTTCCGAATGGAGGGGAAATTCCTGAATGACGCCAACGAGGTTTTGAACCCGACGGGTCGTCATTAATTTGAAACGCGACAAAAGCCCCTACACGCATGCTGTTTCCAGCTGTAAAAAATGCCTTGTTATAGTGCATTCATTGATTCAGTGATTCATTGATTGGCGGGAAACGTGACTGCGAAAGTCCAGGGATAACGCCACTGATTGAATTACGGCACAAATCCTTTTCGTGATGAGTTATGGTTCAAACCACACACCTCATTCCAATTGAGGGAATGGCAAGGACTGGGAGAAAAATCAATTTCACCAGCCCTACACCAGTGCATCTTGTAGGTTCCACCCGATTTCAAATGTACCTGGTTCAACCACACAAACAGAACACACAACATAGCCACAAATTCAGTAATTCTACATAACTTCGCGGTCAATCGTATGAGGCAATATAGCTGTATAGTTAGATAGGCAGTGCCTCCTTCACAAAAATATTTAACAATCAATGCCAAAATGTTAATGTGGGTGTCTTCTACGACGAAGAAACAAATTCTAACTGCATAAAAATATGTATGTTTACCTTTCAAATGGATAAGAAAAATTGGGAGGGGGGATATCGTGGGGAAACTAACGGAACTTTTTCATACGTTCAGATAGACCTGAATCTTCCGCATCGAATATTTGTTGCAGTGATGTTTGTTGTTCTTTCACAAAATGGGTTCACCTGAAAACAATATCACCAACATGAGCGTGAATCAAACAGTATAACAATGTAGATAGTTTTGTTTGCAGCTTGTTTTGCCATTATTCTTATTGAAAATATGATTTCACTGAAGCACCAAGTTTGATAGACTTGTTAACAGAGAAAAGTTCAAACTAAAAATCATCTGATGACTCGCATCTATTTGCTCATGGTTTTGGCTCATCTCCACACTCCCGAAAAGGAATAAGTACCTACTCGAGTTTAAGTAGCTGCGGCGAGTCAGTTTTAAGGAAGCTATTTCTGTTAGTTTTGGGTTGAAAAGAATTTTCAAAAATACGCTCGAGGAATGCGTTGCAAAGTTTGTTTACTCGGTGACGTATCCAAAAAGCAGTAGCCATTGCGGATTCCCGTAAATACTGCGGGGCGAACCCCCAGCTTCAAATAGCTTTAGAACAAAACTAGGTACGTGGAAAAAATGGAATGAAAAAAATACGAAAGAAAACGCCTTCTTGGGGTGGAGGACGACTAATATAAACCTATGAATCATCTTCTAGTAGTAGAAGTACGGGATTTATTTCTGCGGACTGCACTGTCAGCTGATCCGTGACGTATGTTTGGCGCCAAGCTTCACCTGCGAACTTTTTTTGCCTCTCTCTGAGCCAAATTTAGACGACTTCGCCCCCGCACCTAAATTGGGCCTTTCTTGTTCTGGCTCCGCCCCGTGACGTCACAATTTTTGAACGCTTTTCCCTCCCCTCAATCCCCAAGCCAAGTATGGCCAACTATAGTGGATGCCAGAGGATTTGCGTGGAAACCTCCCTTCCAAGAGTTGAACAACTGTTGTTTGTTTCGTTCACGTTCTTTTTCTTCTTTTTTTTTATTCAAGTCTCCCCTGCCAAGTTAATGAACAAACAGCCAAGACATGAATCACCTACACAGAATAATTCGTTCTTTCTTTCAGCTCAACCCGACGAGAGCCCCAAACAAAATAGGTTTTGCAAGACTTTTTAAGGCAGTCACAATGCTCAAATCATGCGCTGGAGTCATATCTGGCCACCCCGATCAGTAAATCATCAGAACTGTAACTGTCTTATGACGATGCGTTATTTTTCCGTACCCGTTTATTGGATAGGGATCATTGATTGTCCCCCCCCCCCCCCCCCACCAATGGGATGGTCAAATATACCTGTTGCTGAAACAGCTCTATCATTTTCACACGCTTTAGAATCAGGATTGGCCATCTGATAGCGAGCTAATGATTTCAAGGTGGAAGAAACCGAGGGGCGTGTGCCATCTTTGGAACAATCGGACGTCTTCCTCCCACTCTTCTGGACAAATAGTTGCAGAAGCCGCGAAGAAAAGAAGAATCGAAATCCCGAAGGATGTCATCCATCAACCTGCGTTGTCCCGGGACGAACAATCTTTTACCAGGTCCTTCATGAATAAGTTGGAGCTCTTCAACGGTTCTTTTTTTCTCAAGCAAGGACACACCCACATCCTTCTGCTCTCCACGGAAAAGACCCCAGATACAATTTATGCCTCGTAATCACAATCCTGGCTTCGGCATTGTGTTTAATTGCTGGTTCCACCGAGTCGCATAACTGATCGATTGTACGTAACAATGATGGAGTCACAGCGAACAAGGGATCATGCAGGGGTGAATAAATTATGTTCTTCAATGGCGTTTCGTCAAATTTCTCAGGAATCATCGAGAATCCAGTATGCTGAAGCGTCATGGTGCAGGTGTGGTACTTCGCAAATTACAAGCGTAGTACTCCCCTATTCCGCCTCTCTTAAAAAAAAAAACAAAAAAAAAAAAACACACGCCATATCTCTATCTAAATCTAAATTAATAGCAACCCAACGAATCTACGACAATCATCTAAAGGTGCACGGGATGATCAGTGCACCTACCGACTTTTCAATCCCCGACTCCTCGAGTTTCTTCCTGAACCTATCTCGAGCGCCATACCTTAACAGGAAATACGTACGAATAGCTTGCTTGGAGTTTTTCGACGCTGAAAGGATAGGAATTTTCCATTCATCTGACTTTATACGCAAAGCCCCAGCTTAGCGGTAGATTATTTTTATTTATTTATTTTTTATTTATTTATAGTACGGCTAAGCCAATTTACAAGAGCTGAACAAAGGAGTTGTAAACTAAGGAATAAATAAATGAATAATTAAATTTTAAGAAAAAGTCGACCAAACTTGGTCAGCTGAAAAATTGCGCCTGAGGGAAGATGATGGATCGGCAAAGAAGTCGAATGATGAACTCTGGAGGAAGGCATTGACTACATGGCATCCGGTAAAGGGGGCGCTGGAGCACGTAGTTGTGCGCAGCAAAGGGGTCGTGTATGGCGGGTGTATGGGACGTTGAAATTAATCCTGGCAAGCAGAGCAGGACAGTCCAGCATGCCATTCGCCAGCTTGTGCACTGAGAAAAAAAAGGGGGGTGTTTTCTATCAAAACTGATAGATGGTATCTATCATCAGGAACCAATAGAGTACCGATAGTGTGTGATAGTCTATTGGGCCGAATTTCGGCCCAATGAATGACAGACGGTATGATAGATAAACACTATCAGTACTCTATTGGTTCCTGAAGATAGTGTCCCATCTATCAAATTGTAGGCTCGGTTTGGGACGGTATTTCATAGGGTTTTGATAGGGTATTTTGATAGGGTTGTGGCCATTTTTTGATAGATATACCTCCATCTATCAATTATGATAGTGTTAATCTATCAGAAAACTATCGTTTCCTATCAAAAGACTATCATTTCCTATCAATAACCTGCCATTCATTACAGGCAAAATCTATCAGAAGACTATCTATTTCTATCAAAAAGCTATCATTTGCTATCAGTACACTTTCATCATATCTATCAAAAGACTATCGAGTCCTATCAAAAATCTATCACTTGCTATCAGTACTCTTTCACCAATATCTATCGAAAGACCATCGTTTCCTATCAGTACACTTTCATCAATATCTATCGAAAGACTGTCGTTCCCTATCAAAACACTATAGTTTCCTATCAGTACGCTTTCAGCCATATCTATCAAAAGACTATCGTTTCCTATCAAAACCCTATCGTTTCCTATCAGTACTCTTTCATCCATATCTATCGAAAGACTATCGTTCCCTATCAAAACCCTATAGTTTCCTATCAGTACTCTTTCATCCATATCTATCGAAAGACTATCGTTTCCTATCAAAATCCTATCATTTCCCATCTGTACTCTTTCACCCATATCTATCGAAATACTATCGTTTTCTATCAAAACCCTATCGTTTCCCATCAGTACTCTTTCATCCATATCTATCGAAATACTATCGTTTCCTATCAAAACCCTATCGTTTCCCATCAGTACTCCTTCATCCATATCTATCGAAATACTATCGTTTCCTTTCAAAACGCTATCGTCTCCTATCAGTACTCTTTCATCCATATCTATCGAAAGACTATCGTTTCCTATCAAAATCCTATCGTTTCCCATCAGTACTCTTTCACCCATATCTATCGAAATACTATCGTTTTCTATCAACACCCTATCGTTTCCCATCAGTACTCTTTCATCCATATCTATCGAAATACTATCGTTTCCTATCAAAACCCTATCGTTTCCCATCAGTACTCTTTCATCCATATCTATCGAAATACTATCATTTCCTATCAAAACCCTATCGTTTCCTATCAGTACTCTTTCATCCATATCTATCGAAAGACTATCATTTCCTATCAAAACTCTATCGTTTCCTATCAGTACTCTTTCGTAAGTTTTGATAGATGGAAGGGATAGTTGTTTTTTGATAGATGAACTCTATCAAACAACTATCCCTTCCATCTATCAAAAGGTGATAGACGACGATGTGACCACACCTTCAGTGATAGATTTGATCTATCACTGTGAAAGTGTGGTCAAATCGTCGTATATCAGAATGCTATACATGTGATAGATCGTCTCAAGGTTGAAACAATAGCGCCTTCAGGTTACTCTGAACCCCTCTTCCTTACACCAAGCTATAAGCTAGGTGTATGGTGGTGGTGGTGGGGGGATGCAGCATAAGCTAAAGGCGCTACTATTTAAACCTAATGACGACATAATTATCACAGGTATAGCATGCTGATGGACGAAGAGTTCACTCACAGTGACGTCACCCCTGTCAATTGAAACAAAATTGTTGAATAAATGATAGTAATAAATTTAAAAACAAGTAGGTGTAATAAACTAGTAACTAAGAGAAAAAGGATGCAAGTAATCGTGAACAAATTTTGAAGTTTAACAGCAATTATATTTTGATGACTTTCAAACACAAGTGTATAATAATAATATTTCAATTCAATTCGTTTCTTTGGAATATTGAATCATATGTAAGAACATTTACTAATACTACTGTTTAAAATCATACTATTTAAACAAATATGTACAGGATATTTACGTATTAACACTGAAGGTTTGGAGTCAATTATTTCAATATAGGTACGAAATAAATATAATAGAGTCAGCCTAATATAAAGAAATATAGCTAATGATGACTCTTATGATTAGGTACAATTCACTTTAAGTATGTACAGAATATTTATATTGTAACATTAAAGGATTGGAGTCAATTTCAAATAGATACGAAATAAATACAACAGAGTGAGTCTAATATAATAGTATAGCTTATGATTAGATAAAATTTAGTTTAAATCACTGAGTAATATTGAAATATAGGTTTCATATTTAAATTGCAAAAGAAATAATTAGGGTTCTTAGCTCAGCCCCACAAAATATCCTCTCCCCTCCCTAAGTGTAAATACAAAATCGATTTATTTGATTATTATTAGACGAAAATTCTATTTTAAATTCAGTGTACCAGTGATGAAACGTTATCAAGCATATTACTTCACAAACATGCTCATGATTTTCTCTACTCACTAACGGGTGTAATCATCGCATAAAGCAATGTTTTTTGTGACATTTGCATGATCTCCACAATCCCGGTTTCATAATTCATCTGTATCTGTTTACTCAATAATTACATTGAGTACCTAAACACTCAATTCAATGAATTTAAAATAGAATCTTCAATTAATGTAATTATTGAGTAAACAGATAGATAAATATTATGAAACCAGGATTGTGGAGATCATGCACATTTCTAACGAAAAACAGCTTTATACGATGATTACACCTTCTAGTGAGCAGAGAAAACAATGGTAACTAGATTCAATCTACGCCCATTTAATCTACTGACCTTTCGAAACTAATACATCTTAGAATTCCTGGTCCTGCTCCCCTCCTCCCCAAGAATAAAATTATTAAAATTCCCAGTCAGTAGATTAAATGGGCGATAAAATTACGCATGGTGACATATTGTTTGCTACGTGCCTTATGCATGTTGTTGGGGAAGGGGAATTCGAGTTTTTCTAAATCATACCATTTTAAAACACAAGTTGGGGTAACTTCGTAAGCGTAGAAATGTTCCGAGAAGCAAACAGTAAGGAAAACGTGGCACTCCCCAAACGCCTTATCCAAAACTGAAGAGTAAAGAATACGTTCCAATTAGACAAATAAAGGGCCGTCCACAAAATTTGGGATCAGGATAACCAGGCTTGTAAGTTATGTTGTTAGGGGATGTAAGAGTTTTGGTTCTCTTCAATCAAGGAATTAATGGAAGTACGATCCACAGAGTAAAGAGCTCCTGGCTTGTAAGTCAGAGCTGGTAACCAGCTTATTAATAATAAATTGTTCAGCTGAAGCTGAATTTTTTTATAGGCAGAGAGGGGGGATTGACGGTGGTGGCAACAGAACGCAGAGCAGTTTTCAGTGCCCTGTAATTTGACTCAAATCGAAGACAGGACAAGGAGAAAATGGGGCCATTACGCTGCATGGAAGAGGGATAGTGGGTGAGGAAATGCAGTTTAGGCGGAATGGCTGTGGAAAAAATCTTGTGGCTTCGATCACTGTGGCCTTCGTTCTTGGACGATTGGTATCCACTGGGCCTGCAGCTACGGCGTAGGGAGCAGCAGAAGTGCCACCTCACACTTGTCTGTAGTAGGAAATAAATAATTGGTTAAACAGATGTGGCATACAAACTGATTCAAGTTACGTGAACCGGAGGGGGGGGCTGTATCTATGGAAAACAGCATTTTGAACTATCAAAATGCTATTTTCAGATGAGAATTATAATGAAAATATTTCAAAGTATAAAATGGACATCGTTCCTACCATGAAAACACTATCCCTGTTGGAAAATGATAGAGGGAATAAGCCCCTTCACTCAGTGATTGAATTTATTATTGCTCTATTAATAAATGTTCTCTAGAAATTAACTCACCAGTTATTAATAGGCACTGTTTCATTTATGGTTTAAAAAATCGATTTTGTAGAACTTGACGATTTTAATATTGATTTATTTATAACCCCTTTTTGGTTTATTATTTCCAATAATGAGCAATTGGAATCGAGCATGAAAAAAAAAATTTCTTACCCCCCTCAAAATTTGATGGTTTACGTTTCAAGGTATGTAGAATCCAAAACTGCAATAAAAATATTTCTGTCTGTCCGCCGTACGCCGTACGGGCCACTTTTCTTAGTTAGGTACCATGAAACAAAATTGATGAAATTCGGGTTATAGGTTCCGTTCGGGGTCTAGTTGGTCCTCAAAGCTCGACGTTACCGTCAGTCATTTATAAGGGGTTCAAAATAGGGGTTGAAATTTTCAAAACGCCTATACCTTTTTTTCACGTGAATATTTTTACGGTTTTAAATATTTCTTGAACTTACGAGTTTTTTAAGACCACCCGGAGCATTTTACGTCCCTCCTTTCGTTCACAGTAAGGCCCCGAAGTTTGCACCGACAGGCATTTTCGACTCCAGGGTGAATGAAATTGTATACATTCAAACCAAATCTCGTTACCAGAGACGCGCCGAGAATCGGAAATTGGGCGGAGATAAAATCATTGCTAGGGGCCACCTGATTTTATTGGTGGGGTACCTATGAAGTCGAGTTGGTTGTTCTATGATATTATTTCGTTTGAAAAATGATGGCTCTTTTGGAGTTTGTTGATAGGTAGTGAAATTTGAACAAACGTTGGGTAAATTATTACTACGGTAAATCATTACTCAACGGTAAATTATTACACAACGGTTCATTATACCATCTACGTAGGAGGGGCTGGAGTTCGTTGGTAGGTACTTTTGCAACTTTTTTCACTCTTCATCAACAATTTCTTTTCAGAACTTCATTATGTGTGTTTCTTTTTGTTAGGTACCTACTGTTTGTCATCGGCAGAATTATTTTAGCAACATTTAACTCGTGATTTAGGTAGGTACCTAGTAACGAGTACGGGGTTGGGTACTAACCTACGGAGAGTCTGCGATCTACATAATATGTATAGAATAGTACATATCATATTATATAGACGGGTTATCTATACAGAGAGCTGTGATCTGTAACAGAAGGGTATTCTGTACAAAATAATAAACCGTTGTGCAGGGATTTGCAGCGTTTTTGTTAGGTACTGTTTCTCATCGGCAGAATTATTTTAGCAACATTTAACTCGTGATTTAGGTAGGTACCTAGTAACGAGTACGGGGTTGGGTACTAACCCTTCTGTTACAGATCATAGCTCTCTGTATAGATAACCCGTCTATATAATATGATATGTACTATGTTATACATATTATGTATATCGCAGACCCTCCGTAGGTTAATACCTAACCCCGTACTCGTTACTAGGTACCTACCTAAATCACGAGTTAAATGTTGCTAAAATAATTCTGCCGATGACAAACAGTACCTAACAAAAAGAAACAAACATAATGAAGTTCTGAAAAGGAATTGTTGATGAGGAGTGAAAAAAGTTGCAAAAGTACCTACCAACAAACTCCAGCCCCTTCTACGTAGATGGTATAATGAACCGTAGTGTAATAATTTACCGTTGAGTAATGATTTACCCAACGTTTGTTCAAGTTTCACTGCCTACCAACAAACTCCAAAAGAGCCATCATTTTTCAAATGAAATAATATCACAGAACAACCAACTCGACTTCATACTCCGCCAATATAATCAGGTGGCCCCTAGCAATGATTTTATCTCCGGCAAATTTCCTATCGTCCCTGGTAACGAGATTTGGTTTGAATGTATACAATTATTTCATTCACACTGGAGTCGAAAATGCCTGTCGGTGCAAACTTCGGGGCCTTACTGTGAACGAACGGCTGGACGTACGATGCTCCGGGTGGTCTTAAAAAACTCGCAAGTTCAAGAACTATTTAAAACCGTACAAAGATTCACGTAAAAAAAGGTATAGGCGTTTTGAAAATTTCAACCCCTTATTTTGAACCCCGTCGAGCTTCGAGGACCAACTAGACCCCGAACGGAACCTATAACCCGAATTTCATCAATTTTGTTTTTGTTACTAAGAAAAGTGCCCCGTACGGCGTACGGCGGACAAAAAGAAATATTTTAATTGGTTTATTATTTTCAATAATGAACCATTGGAATCGAGCATGAAAAAAAAAATTCTTACCCCCCCTCAAAATTTGATTGTTTACGTTTCAAGGTTTTTAGAATCCAAAACTGCAATAAAAATATTTCTGTCTGTCCGCCGTACGCCGTACGGGGCACTTTTCTTAGTTACCATGAAACAAAATTGATGAAATTCGGGTTATAGGTTCCGTTTGGGGTCTAGTTGGTCCTCGAAGCTCGACGTTACTGTCAGTCATCTCTGGGGGGTTCAAAATAGGGGTTGACATTTTCAAAACGCCTATGCCTTTTTTTTACGTGAATGTTTTTACGGTTTTAAATAGTTCTTGAACTTACGAGTTTTTTAAGACCACCCGGAGCACCGTACGTCCAGCCGTTCGTTCAAAGTAAGGCCCGGATTTTGTTGATAGGTACTTTTGCAACTTGAACAACCGTTGAAGTATTATTGATGGGTAAATTATTACATAATGGCAAATTATTACACAATGACAAATTATTACACAACGGAAAATTATTACACCACGGTAAATTATTACACAACGGCTAATCTACCAAGAAGGGGCTGGATTTTGTTGATAGGTAGTTTTGCAACTTGAAAAACCGTTGAAGTATTATTGATGGGCAAATTATTACACAACGGTTCATTATACTATCTCCGTAGAAGTGGAACCTATACAGGTAAATTATTACACAACGGTTTAGGGAGGTACCTAGTAACGAGTACGGGGTTAGGTACTAACCTACGGAGGTCCGCGATCTACATAATATTTGTAGAATAGTAGGTACATAATGTTATATAGAAGGGTTATCTATACGGAGACCTGTGATCTGTAACAGAAGGGTATTCTGTACAAATAATAAACGTTGTGCAGGGATTTGCAGCGTTTTACAGTTTTGGATTCTACATACCTTAAAACGTAAACCATCAAAATTTTGAGGGGGGGTAAGAATTTTTGTTTCAAGCTCGATTCCAATGGTTCATTATTGAAAATAATAAACCAAAATGTAAAAAATCATACCAACGGCATGGTTTTGAACTGGAACGCTCAAAGGCATTTTCATGAATTTCGTCACTTTTGTTGTAAAGATGAATTTGCAATAAACCGCCGATTAAAAGTAGAAAGAACATTGGAAATCCATACTGTAACGATTCACTACGTACGTACTACAAGTTATATCATGAGACCACAGGTGATACCTATGTTGACAATACGAAATTAGAAAAATACACTTTCTTCTTGGAATTGCAATTCACGTTTCTTTAATATAATATCTGTAGGATATTACATACATTCCAAATAAAAGGAATCAAATCGGTCCTGGATGACTAGCTGTTGAATTTCACAGTACCTACATATTGCCAACGGTTGCAAGTAGCATCGATGAGCAATCAACAGATTAATATGCAACATTTCAACGAACCTCCGCTTTCGACAGCTTGGTTGTAGGAATCATTGTGAACCCAGGCGTTGGCCTGGGTGGCCCCTGTCCTCCTTGAAGGGAAGTTTTCCGTAGCTTTTTGCACAATTTGTTTCCGCACGTTCGACAGGTTGTAGAACAGCCCCTCCTGATATTGGGGATGGAGCGTTATGAAGTCTTCTTGAACCTGAAAGTAGGTATGGTCAATAAATAAACTGGGAACGAGAAGGGAAAGTGTACGTAACGGCTTCTCTAGCGCGCTATGTATCCATCTGCGCATTTCCCGCCACTTGGGATAACGGTTAATTTAACCCCAAACATTGCCAGGTAGTCGCACCCCCCCCCCCCTCCCCCCAACAACATCAACATCAACCTGAATAACAACTAGAAAGTCATCAACAAATCCGTACCTACCACATTTTTGAAATTTAATTTACCTAATTTTGTTTTTAAATGTTACCCACTTTCTCATTAGTTTTGCCAGGAACTTTACTGTCATTTGAACTGTAAATTCACATTCTAGCAACCAAAATTCACGAAGAAATGATTGAATTGTGGCTTCAAGAAATCTACTTCAGTTTTCATGAAATAATCTTGAACAAGGTGAAGGAAATGTTTGGTAATAGTAGGTAAACCAGAAAATGTTGAATTCTCGATGAACTTGCCGTGTTTTGATGATTTGGTGGGGTATTTTCATATGATTTTCTCGATTGCCTCTTCAGGCAGATGCCAACTTATGAGCAAGTCACGCACTTCACCAGCCTGGGACATTGCTACAAACAAAAACCACACCGGGCGTATATATGGTGCAATACACACAATGTTTAACTGGTTTATGGAGGTTTGGAAACTCGCAAAGACAACACACAACCAACTCGTTACCACTGACTGGAATCTGGTGTGAATGGAATGCATGGAAGACCGACACGACTTGCACAAATGCTGAGAATGCACTGATACTGGTTGGGAGCGCTTGCTCATTATATAGGGTCATTCCCCTCCTCCGCCTAAGTTGATAGAGGTATGATTGTGTGCAGGCTCGTACTCTATCAAAACACTATAAGAAAACTATCACAGTATAGGGTATTGAAAGTGTGCAACTCAGTGCACTATTATCATCTATAAGAACACTCTTCAGAGTATTTTTGTAGAAATATATTTATCTCTCACTTACCTCATCCATTGCCACACTACTGGATCACGTGAGGGAAATCTTCATTGGAGTGGCACAAAAATGAGAAGGAAATCATGAACACAAATTTCAACACTTTTCACATTAGCAAACGCTGACTCAGATCCATCCCGACTTTATATGGTCGGGGCGTCAGTTTATCTATATTTTCCAGACCATAAATAAATGTAGTTATGCTTCCTGAAATCACCTTCAAGCACATATATGTCCATATTTTTATAGGAATATCAAGTGTTCCACTCAAAACCACCAAAACCTACCAATATACCAATACAAAAATTCGATGTTCAGATATAAATTATCAGATCCAAAAGAAACTCTTTCAAACACTATCAACCGAAGGCTATCAAAACCCCATCAGGTCACTATGAGATCTCCATCAAAACACTATCAACAACCTATCAGAACGCTATCAGGCAATGGTGTATCTATCAAAAACCTACCACAAGTTATCCTGTGATAGACCAGCACTACAGGATTTTTGATAGAGACACCCCTTCATCTATTACAATTTAAATTTTACAACATTTCTACCCCATTTTTCGTACTTCTCAACACTTCTTCGACCATATTATGCACATACAGATTTGAAAAATGGGAAATAATAATACATTTCACATTTTCAAACTTTTTTAAACAATATCCGCTTCCCTAATCCGCTCAAACTGTTCTCTCTTCTCAATATTAATTGTTCAGGTCCACTTGTTTTCAATGGCCATGCACTGGAGAGTTAGGCTCCCATAATTGTCCATCAAATAAGCTATATATAAATAAACTTCATTCAACAATCTGGGTTCTAACTTGAGCAACTTTGGTAGATATAATGTCCTGCTCAGATAGTTCTCTCACCTCAACATTCATTGTTCAGTTTCACTTGTTTTCGACGCCCAACCACTGGGGAGTTAGTACATCATTATTATCAATCAAATAAACAATAAATAAACTTATTTACGCTACTTATCACCTTCGAGCAGACATGTCCGTATTTCTGTAGGAATGTGAAGTGTTTCATTCCAAACCACCAAAACCCATAACCTCCTCACTGTGATATTGAATTGATTACAAAAATTTGATATTAGGATGTAAATTAGCAAATCCGAAAGTTACTCTTTCAAACACTATCAACCGAAGGCTATCAAAACCCTATAAGTTCACTATGAGTTCTCCATCAGAAGACTATCAACAACCTATCAGAATACTATCAGGCAATGGCGTATCTATCAAAAACCTATCACAAATTATCCTGTGATAGACCAGCACTACAGGATTTTTGATAGAGACACCCCTTCATCTATTACAATTTAAATTTTACAACATTTCTACCCCATTTTTCGTACTTCTCAACACTTCTTCGACCATATTATGCACATACAGATTTGAAAAATGGGAAATAATAATACATTTCACATTTTCAAACTTTTTAAAACAATATCCGCTTCCCTAATCCGCTCAAACTGTTCTCTCTTCTCAATATTAATTGTTCAGGTCCACTTGTTTTCAATGGCCATGCACTGGAGAGTTAGGCTCCCATAATAATTGTCCATCAAATAAGCTATATATAAATAAACTTCATTCAACAATCTGGGTGCTAACTTGAGCAACTTTGGTAGATATAATGTCCTGCTCAGATAGTTCTCTCACCTCAACATTCATTGTTCAGTTTCACTTGTTTTCGACGCCCAACCACTGGGGAGTTAGTACATCATTATTATCAATCAAATAAACAATAAATAAACTTATTTACGCTACTTATCACCTTCGAGCAGACATGTCCGTATTTCTGTAGGAATGTGAACTGTTTCATTCCAAACCACCAAAACCCATAACCTCCTCACTGTGATATTGAATTAATTACAAAAATTTGATATTAGGATATAAATTAGCAAATCCGAAAGTTACTATTTCAAACACTATCAACCGAAGGCTATCAAAACCCTATCAGTTCACTATGAGTTCTCCATCAAAAGACTATCAAAAACCTATCAGAACGCTATCAGGCAATGGTGTATCTATCAAAAACCTATCATGAGTTATCTTGTTATAGACCAGCACTACAGGATTTTTGATAGAGACACTCCTTCATGCATTACAGTTTAAATTTTACAACATCTCTACCCGATTTTTCGTACTTCTCAACACTTCTCGACCATATTATGCACATATAGATTTGAAAAATGGGAAATGATAATACATTCCACATTTTCAAACTTTTTGAAACAATCTGGGTTCGAAGAGGAACTTCCGTAATATCCCGCTCAAACTGTTCTCTCTTCTCAATATTAATTGTTCAGTTTCACTTGTTTTCAATGGCCATGAACTGTAGAGTTAGGCTCCCATAATTGTCCATCAAATAAGCTATATATAAATAAACTTCTTTCGACAATCTGGGTTCCAACTTGAGCAACTTTGGTAGATAATGTCCTGCTCAGATAGTTCTCTCACCTCAACATTCATTGCTCAGTTTCACTTGTTTCCGACGCCCTACCACTGGGGAGTTAGTACATCATTATTATCAATCAAATAAACAATAAATAAACTTATTTACGCTACTTATCACCTTCGAGCAGATATGTCCGTATTTCTGTAGGAATATGAAGTGTTTCATTCCAAACCACCAAAACCCAAAACCTCCTCACTGTGATATTGAATTGATTACAAAAATTTGATATTAGGATATAAATTAGCAAATCCGAAAGATACTCTTTCAAACACTATCAACCAAAGGCTATCAAAACCCTATAAGTTCACTATGAGTTCTCCATCAAAAGACTATCAACAACCTATCAGAACACTATCAGGCAATGGCGTATCTATCAAAAACCTATCACAAGTAATCCTGTGATAGACCAGCACTACAGGATTTTTTATAGAGGCACCCCTTCATATAATGAATTTTAAATTTTACATACCTCCACCCTGTTTGTCATACTTTAACGCTTTCTCAACCAAGTTATGGACATACAGATTGGTTTCAACTTTCTTTAATCTTTCGGGATGGTTAGGGGTAGGACTGGTTCCAAACCATTGAAATTTTCCTAAACCTTCATTTGATGATACCTGGAGTGCAAAACTTATATTCGGTTATAAATTTGCAAATCCGAAAGAAACTCTTTCGAACACTATCAACCGAGGGCTATCAAAACCCTATCAGTTCACTATGAGTTCTCCGTCAAAATACTATCAACAACCTATCAGAACGCCATCAGGCAATGGGGTATCTATCAAAAACCTATCACAAGTTATTCTGTGATAGACCAGCACTACACGATTTTTGATAGAGGCACTTTTGACATTTTTGATATAATGAAATTTAAATTTTACATACCTCCACCCAGTTTGTCATACTTCAACGCTTTCTCAACCAAGTTATGGACATACAGATCGGTTTCAACTTTCTTTAATGTTTCGGGATGGTTAGGGGTAGGATTGGTTCTAAACTATTGAAATGTTCCTAAACCTTCATGTGATGATACCTGGAGTGCAAAATTTGATATTCGGATATAAAATGGCAAATCCGAAAGAAACTCTTTCTAACACTATCAACCGAGGGGTATCAAAACCCTATCAGTTCACTATGAGTTCTCCATCAAAACACTATCAACAACCTATCAGAACGCTACCAGCCAATGGCATATCTATCTGAAACCTATCACAAGTTATCCTGTGATAGATCAGCACTACAGGATTTTTGATAGAGACACCCCTTCATATTATAAAATTTAAATTTTACAAACCTCTACTCTGTTTTTCATACTTTAATGCTTTCTCGACCAGATTATAGACAGACAAACTGGTTTCAACTGACTTCTCTCAACTGGCTAGGATTGGTTCCAAACCATTGAAATGTACCTAAACCTTCATGTGATGATACCTTGAGTACGAAATTTGATATTCGGATATAAATTACCAAATATGAACTATACTCTTTCAAACACTATCAACCAAAGGCTATCAAAGCCCTATGAGTTCACTATGAGTGCTCCATCAAACAACTATCAACAACCTATCAGAACACTATCAGCCAATTGCGTATCTATCAATAACCTATCACACCTAATGCTGTGATAGACACATATCATTCTATAAATTAAAGTTCGTGCCTATCAAAAACCTATACCATTACTATCACAGGTTTCGGTATTTGAAAATGTCAAATTGGCTTTTTGTACGTATGTACGTACCCATTTTTAATTGTTGAGGAGTATTCGACTCATCATTCCAATGATGGAATCCGACGACTTCCTAAGAATGGGCTTTGCAGATATTACAGGTGGTACCTCAGGTACTGCGGCATTCCCCTGCATAGTCAGCTGAATAACTGCTGTCCAGTGCAGGAAGGTATTAGTCCAGAAGGAGACCTATCCTTTATCTGCTAATCTGATTTTGGGCAAAAGCATTGTAATAGCATTTTTATAGTGTTACAATATATCGTACCTACCTACCAAAACTGCATCCTGTGAATGCATACAGGCTGTGCAATGTGCAGTGAAAGGAATAATGTAGTCCCTGTTTTCATTGGATAGAATCATATACGTTATAGTGTTCTCATGGTTGTCTGACAAGCTGACAGAACACTGACGCACTCTTCTCTGCAACATTTATAGCATGAAGGCTGTTGATTTTCATCAAACGGAATAGTTCTATATTCTCCACTGAAGACAATGTTTTAAAAAGGCTGATCTTTTAATAGGATGAAGTATTCCCATCTATAATTTTCGAATGGCGATAGTGTTTTCATGGTATGTATGACCATCATTTTGGTAGTTCGAAATATTTCCATCTATCATCTTCCAATAGAGATAGTGTTTTTATGGTATCAGAGCTGATCATTTGATAGTATGAAATATTTTCATCTATCATTCTCATCTAATGATAGCGTTTTGATAGTAACCATGTTGAGCTTTTAATAGAAGTGAAAAATGCCATCTACCATACTCATCCAATGATAGCCTTTTGATAGAACTGTATCTATAAAAACGCTATTACAACGCTATCATTACCCTATAAGAACACTATCTCCTTCTTCACTAGTCTCAAAAAAATAATCCCCCCCCCCCCCCCATTGGAGGAGTAGGGATTTTTACAGTGCCACATTTATAGCATGAAGGCTGTTGATTTCATCAAATGGAATATTTCTATCATCCTTCACTGAAGGTAATGTTCTAAAAAGGCTGATCATTTAATAGGGTGAAATGTTCCTATCTATATTTTCCAATGATGGATGATTTCTATGATTTTCCAATCATTTTGATAGTTTGGTATATTCCTATCTATCGTCTTCCAACTAGGGTAGTGTTTTCATGGTATCAAAGCTGATCACCGTGAAATATCTTCATCTATCATTCTCATCTAATGATAGCGTATGTTGAGCTTTAGATAGAGGTGAAAAATTCCATCTATCACACTCATCCAGTGATAGCCTTTTCATAGTAACCAGGTAGAGATTTTGATAGAGATGAAAAATTCCCTCTGTCATTCTCATCCTACGATAGCCTTTTGATAGTAACCAGGTTGAGCTTCTGATAGAGGTGAAAAATTTTATCTATCATTCTCACCCAATGATAGCCTTTCGATAGTTCTTCAGAAAGAGATGAAAAATGCTATCTATCACTCTCATTGCATGATAGTTTTTCGATGGTGTATTTGCCGCATTTTTGATAAAGATGAAAAGTGCTGTCTATCATTCTGTATGAGTGAAAGATTTTTGATAGTGAACAGGCCGCATTCTTGAGAGACGTGAAAGATGCTATCTATCATTCTCATCATGTGATAGTCTTTTGATAGTGATCAGGCCGCAATTTTGATAGAGTTTTTTCTTTCACTCTTTCACTGCCACATTTTGATAGGTTTCTGATAGGTCAGATATATCGGATTGATAGGTATCTGATAGAATGGGATGTCAACCACTATCACTTAAGGATGTTTCATCCATGTTGATAGACTTTTGATAGCATGCAAAACCAAGTGATAGGTTCCCGATAGATGAGTTTTGTCATGTGATAGTTATCTGATAGGTGCCTCATAGTTGTCTGATAGTGTGCCACTTGAGGGCAAACTGGGCCACGGAGGAGGAACCCTTTGATAGGGAACTGATAGGAAACCGATAGTGGGTATGTTCATCTATCACTGAGATAGTGTGCAGTGATAGTGTATTTTTCTCAGTGTGGTAGAACGCCACATCTGCCAGCAATCTACGGTTCTCCAGACTAGGGAGGTCATAATCCGCCGACAGCCGCGCGTAATCCACACTATCGTCCGGTATCCCCAACTTAAAGGCGACATAACGAAGGAGTTTGCGTTGGACCATCTCCAGCCTGTCCTTGTACACCCCATAGAACGGGGACCATACAGGGCTAACGTATTCCATGATTGGGCGGACCAAAGATTTATATAGTAGTACTTACTATAGCCTCGACAGTCCCAAGTGCACCTCTTCAGGAAACCCAACATTCTTATTGCCCTTGTTAAACGAAAGCCTCCGGTCCAGGAGCACACCGAAGTCCCGCGTCAGCTCCAGCCTAGCGAGAAGTGCACCCCCAATCCCCAATTATATATGAATGATCGATGCACTCCCGGGATCTTGTGTAGCGACCGTGCACTTTGCAGGATTAAGAGACAGGTGGTTCTGCCGTCACCAGCCCAGAAGAGCGTCAAGACCACCCTGAAGCCGGAGGCAGTCAGTGGACGACGAGATCGTACCATATATTTTCAGGTCATCCGCAAACATAAGTACCCGCAGTCCATCTTTTGAAAGCAGGGCACTGGTGCTGTTTATTAGCAAGAGGAATTAAAAAAGATTAAAATACGACAAAATGATTCTGGTATCCATTGGTCAGTTTCCGTAAAACCGTGAAACATTCCGTACCCGCGGAAGGTAGATAACTTGCAATATTCGTTCAACCTTATTTTGTTAGAACTCGAACAGAGAAATCTCAGGTAGAAAAGGTCAGATGATAAAACGGTAAAGCATAAAAAATATGGGGGATAAAAAATGTTTCAATTTACAAGAATTCCCTTGATCGGATTTGTAAAATCCGACAGCTAATTTAGGAATCAAATTTAGTGACGGTTTGTTTTTCCCATCGTTTGTATAGAACTTCATAGGACTTCGAATGAAATCTACTTTTCTCATTCCATTATTATTCCTGATTTAGTACGGAATGAATGTACTTTGTGCATTCAAAACAACATGGAAGCCACATACTCCCCATATTTTAAATAAATCGAATAAAAAGGATCAAAAGTTTCTTTTCCTATATCAAAAACGTGGTTGACTTCGACTCCGAAAAACCTTGCGATGCGGTATATAATTGAATACGACAAGCGAAGCGACTGTGCGCTCTGTTTAGCACATTAGCATACGGCCTTCCTAAATCCCTAATCCCTTGTGTCCTTAGCGTGTTCCCTCGGATGGTCACCTCGTAAAATAGGACTTCACGCTTGGTAGCAAGATGGCAGCTTTTGGACGTTCTGAGTTTAATCCAATCGCTGAGGATTATTTCAGGTCTAGCTTGACGATCATACGCCGTCTACTAATTCTGTTTTACGTCCGTGCAAGGATTATTTTGCAAAGCTTATTGACGCAGAGACAATAAGTTTTTCGAGGTGTTTCCATGAGCCCTAAGTATTTGATTGACTGGTTAGTGAATCGACGGCCAGAAACCAAGACGTTCTATCAGAATGGCTTGGATCTTGTCAGCTCTATGTGGTGGTATCTCATACAATTATACAATTCGGTAGCCCCAAAGGAATTTCGGAACTCTGCGAAACAATCCAACAAGAAAGTTGCTTGAAACATAACAACTCGTCCGATTGCAACCATCCACATTGTTTGAAGTCCTTCAGAATCGTACCTTTGGAATCTGCGAATAATTTACCTTCGTTGGATGGCCTCTCAGAGATGTAGGTACCTCGAGGAAAGATGACCTTTTATGAGTTACCCACAAGCTTGACTTCTCTCTCGCGAAAATGTGACTTTTATTGCAAATGGGAATAAAAGGAGTTGCGGTTCGAGCCGTTTACGGTTTGTGGAGCTCTAGTTTTATTGTACTGGGTCTGAGGATAACCAATAGACTGGAGCGAGTTATGCGGAAATGCGTCGAAGGGCTTGTATTGGAACATAATGAAGGAATTGACACATTCGGAGTAAGAAATATTTTTATTATAGCTATGCAATTCATTTGCCCTTTTTGTTAAAGTCATTATTCATAAAACTATATAGGCGCAAATCGGGGTGGTATCGAAGGTATTTCTGGGTGGTGCGAAATTGTGGAAATTGACACGAAACCATAATTTCATAAAAATTATTGGCAGTAACATGTTTTCACTAAACTCTGATTTCTCCCACTTCGGGGAACGCTAGATTATGAATTATGATCCATAAGCAGCGGCTTAGTATATTTTTTCGCGTTATAGGTATAACAACAACGGCCTTCGGCTTATGCAGATTAGTTAAAGGTTTGATTGTTTCTGCTAACGAGATATCTAAAATGGTCCCCAAAGCTGAATCGGACTCTCAATTGAGCTCAAAATGCGTTTAATTTCAAGTATTTCAGTTGATGAAATATTTTTGACATTGAATCCATAGCAAATACAAATCTCAAAATCATGGAAACGAATAATTAACGTATAATATAATTTTTCTGCTGTGAATGTCAATAAAAGCTCCATTTTTTAAATCGAGATAAGCTTTTTGGATGTGACACCAACGCCATCTCCAGTGGAAGATGGTAGATACCCGCTTTCTGCTTCCTCATGATGTGGATGAATATGTACAAGTAGTATATTATGAAATTCTGTGTTATAAGGGTATCCAAGAATTAATTCCCGAACTTCAGGGACTGATTCTACAACTAGTTTCCAACAAAAAGTGCCTCTTGGAGTTTTTTGTTTGTAAGCAACCCACTGATTTTCCCGACTTCTTTGCGTTAAGATTTTTTTTTCCTTCCTTGGCCTTGTTCCACTAAAATGACCATAACTCGCTTCAGTGGGGGAAAAATTCTAATTTGAGATACCGCTGGAAGAGCGTTTCATCTCCCTGATGCCGATTCAAAATTTTTTTTTCGTGCGGATTTGACGGGTGAAAAATTAGGTCAAACATCAAATATTGTCAATTACACAATTTGTTTGAAAACTTCGATGACATTTTAGAACATGTTTTCCCCCAGCCTTTTCGTTTATCTCGACGTGTAATAAAATTTATTTTTGCGGTTGAATTCATGGGAGAAAATTATGTTTGAATGCGAAAAAAACTTCTTTTTTTTCCTCGGTAAAAATCGAGTTTTTTTTCCCATGAAATCCCCTGAAATCATGATCTCCTCACGAGCTAAAAAATCTGGGGTCGACTAGTACTTAATCTTTCACGCTGACCCGAATGGTGACACTCCCGAGCCTCTACGACTGAATAACTTGTCTCCCGATCTCTTGAGATAATACAAAATGTATGTATTTATGTATTGAATACAATATATAGGTACAAGTTTAAAAAAAAAAGTGTAATTTACAAAATAATGATACAAGGCCGAGCAAGGAAACAAAATCTTGAAACGTGAAAAAAAGTCGGGAAAATAAGCGGATTAAAAAAAAAATGCCAAAAGGCACGTTTTGTCGGAAATTAGTCGCAGAATCGATCCCTGACGTTTGTGGGATTCTTGAACACCCTTTATATGGACAGTTGCTAAATTGTCCGCAACATGATTAGCAAGTTGCGGGATTCTTACAAAAAATATCGACGAGACTTAGGCTACCTTTGGGAAAATCAACGGACGGCTGGATAACCTCTCGTCCAACGGCCTTTCAGTTTCTATTATTGCAAATGTTTCTTCTTCATCCGGAGTTGAAGAGGTCTCTTGGAGGGAACGGGGAGGTCTTTAGTTTTGATTGCCTCTTTTGAATAGAACCCTGCGCGAGCCATTTCCATTTCATTAACATACACAGTCCCGACGGGGCCCTGAAATATTCGGAATAATAAAAATACAAATCACGAAACCTGACGTCGAAATAGGAGAAATAAAGGAAGTCCGAGAGAAGTGCTAGTGCGACGTATCGTTTACAACGGTTTTTGATTTGCTTCACAAAAGGCGAAGTGATGCTCAATTCTAGTTTCGAGGCGATAGCTGTCCAGAAACCCGAAACCTTTCTTTTATCCAGTGCATATTTTTCCTTCTTCTTCCTTCGGGTTCTTTCAGTTCTTCAATATGGGCTGACCATGTTATATTGGCTACAACATGGAATCATTTTGATATTAATTTTTTTGAATTTACCCGCCGGAAAATATTGTAGTCGAGACGTGAAAATCGATTTATAGAACTGCTAAGAAATTAATGTTGTCATCACACGCATTCTATTGTATTATGCTTTATATTTTTTATAATACCCTATTATTTCTACCTATTTTCGCAAGTTAGTGTAGTAAAGGTTGAGTAGGGAGGTAGTAGTAGCGCTGGGAACACGGTCCCTGAAGTGAAAGTAAATCTGAATATTCCAAACTGAAATGAGGAGACCTTGTGGAAGAACTGATTGAAAACAAAAGATTTAATAGAACGCAGGTACCTACTAAGTAGATACAGTACTATATTCATGCACTATGCATTTTTCGAAGGTTCAACATCTCCTGCTGTTCAACAGCGCTATAATATTGAGTAACTGCTGTTCAGTATTGCTATAATATTGAATAACTGCTGTTCAGTATTGCTATATTACTGCTATAAGTAGGACTGCCTACTTTCCTCTAGAATTACCTATTCTATTAAAACGCATTGCATTTGTCCCAAAATTAATTAATATCTTTTAAATGTGAAATTATAACGCCTGGTGTGATGCGCAGTGGAAGCAATATAACAAGTCAATAAGATAATCAACAATGAACGGTAGGACCTAAGATCGCATCGGTTCAGTTTCCACTGTTGTTTTTGAGTGTTCCTCAAGATGTGGCTGATATCCACATGATAAAGTTATGTATAATACGTTATTGAACTATGTCGGGTCAACGGAAATCACAAACATGATCCTATCCGCGCATCCTATTTCCTAAATAATAATTGAGGCAAGAATGATTGCTTGAAACAAAAGACGGTGTAGCTGCCGCTCACGACACCAGACAATCGGTCAATTGAGCGGTGGTTTGCACGGGGTCTCACCGAAAAAAGGTCGTGAAGATTCCAACAGATTAGAGCCCATTCAGCCCAATAAGACGCCTCCCGGGTTTTAAAACGAGTGTCCCAGAATAAGCGATGACCTGATGGCATCAACGGCTACAGGACCGAGAGGACAGCTTGGTAATGAAATGGATGCTTTCTAAGAAATACCTGTCTAACCGAATTATACTTAAAAGCACCCTCATAAATAACTGTATGAGTCGTGTTTACCGAGTAGGGTACTGTTTCGATATGCGCACTACCGCCAAACATCTGTTCCCGTATGCGCACTTCCGACATGTTTCTGTTCCCATACGCTCTACCGTCCTATCCGGGTTCAACCTGTTAATCTCGACTATGTGTGTAAACAGCGTTTGAAGGAGCTGAGTGAAGTTTGATCTCAGATAATCATGTTGTTTGAGCTCAGATATGATGCTGGTTTCTGTCGTCAGTTACTGACCGGTACGTGCCCGCGTGTGCTCCTTACAATGCTCGCTATTCATAGGACTGTTAATCATCAATACAAATACGTTGACCCTGAAACAGGAGCACACACTCAAGCTATAGGACGTTCGTGACTCGATGCCAAAGTGAGAATTTAAAAAAAAATGCGAGGAACCAAAGATGACATGCTGCACTCCCATCTTGATTTTTATTGCTGGAGAAAGACTCAAAAGGAAGATAATCTGCTTCTCTCACTTTTGCGGGACATCAGGACCACTCATCGCTAGTAACTGTTTTTTGGAATTTTCTTGGACAACGTCACATGGACAGCACATATTTGGACAACGTCACATCATGACAGCATATTTGGACACCATGACAATTTAGGTGAGTGTACAAGATGTGTCTGTCCATTTTAAATCGATTTTAGGAGGTAGAACCCAGGCGATATGATAGTGCGCATATCGAAACAGCACCCCCGAGTTGTTCTTGGAATTTCGCTCCGTGTTTTCTTCCAAGTTTAGTGGTATTTTCGTGGAATTTCGGACTGAAAATCTGCTCGGTGATGCTTTAGGTAGGGATCTAGTGAATGAACTAATCGTCGGCCGTTGTTCGTACGTCTTCCTGCCTTCCTGCCCAATCCTCTCTACTTGCTGATGAAGTCTTTTCTCAGTGAACGAACCTTCCGGGTGAAAGTAGGAGAAGCCTTCTCCTCTTTTAAAGATGCTTGTGCTGGTGTGCCCCAAGGAGCCCCCCTATCACCCTTCCTGTACATTCTATACTGTGGCGACTTCCCCGAATCAGAAAACGCAATGGTTGCTCCAGTTTGCTGACGATACTGGAATACTATCAGCTGGAAACACAATCCCGGAAGACAGGCGAAACTTGTAGGCGCACCTAACCAAAACGGAGGAGTGGTGTGACAGGTGGAAGGTGAAGATTAATCCCACCAAATCATCACTTGTCACATTCACCCCCTCAGGAGAGGTTCAGTTTCAGGCATCCAGTTGGGAGGAACTGAAGTTCCATTGGCAAGTGAAGTCAAATACCTGGGTCTTACATTAGACAGGAGACTGACAAGTCCCACGTCAGTCGGACTATAATAAAGAGGTGAAGCGGCGCGTCAATATGCTACGGCCAATGATCAACCCGAAATCTAAACTGAACATCAGCAACAAACGACTGCTTTACATGCCACTGATCAAGACAGTGTGGAGCTACGGCTGCGAGATTTGGGGTTCGTCTTGCAAGTCCACTGTCAAAAAGGTACAGGTAGAGCAAAATAAGATATTGAGAACTCTTGCCAATGCTCCCTCGTTTGTGAGGAATGACACCCTTCATTCAGACCTCCGCGTGGAAACGGTTGATGAGGCCACAAAAAATCGGTACTACACACTCCGTATCCGCGCTGAAGGTCACATCAACCCGGAAGTATCAGCAATTGCCGGACCAGCGCCCTTTGTCGGACGCAGATTAAAGAAGAAGGTACTACGAGACATCGTAACCATGCAAGATGGACCGAACGATTGACGCTAGTCACCATCGCCTACATCACACCTTCCACTCCGCTCATAGTCTAAAGGACTGATGTGGGGACCTAGCCGTATTTACCGAGAGACACATTGCGTTACGTATGGATCCCTATTTATAGGATTCAATGGACTGTTCGCCCAGAAGTGAGTGCAGGCACTCAGCAATGCTTCTTAGCTCAGCCCCACAAAGTATCTCCCTCCCCTCACTAAGTGGAAATACAATAAATTGAAATAAATAAATAATTATTCCATCTATACCTACTAAAGTGCGCCAATTTGAGGATACGAGTATTTTTTTTAACGTGAAATATACAACAATCACCTGAATATGCATTGTATAGGTAGGTGTACCTGATGTTTTGGATGACGAGGAAAACTAAACACAAAAAATCTAACTAGATGAACTAAAATAACACTGATTTTGCTCGTTGTGTAGGATTACTCTTGATTTACGCAGGCATCAACATTCATGCTGACTACCCTGTGTTTTCGTGTGAAGGTGTGAGGGTAACTGTAGTAGTTATCTACAGCTAAAGCTAAAATTAGTTAAAGTATTTAAGGTTTTCATGATTCTGACCATGTCAATATTCATTTTTTTCGGATGATAACAGGAAGTGCCATCTCCTTAAGTGATGAAATATTGTTCAACGGTCGACTTTTTTCTATAGTGGGAAAAAAAACCATAGGGCCATCCGGGGATTTTGTGTACCATCGTAAAGAAATGGTCGCGTCCCATATAGTTTACATATTTACAAGCAAGTCCGAAGGTAGAATAAAGTAGAGTGGCAAGGGGGGGGGGGGGGGGACCGGTAGCGAACACCCGCTGAGGCGAGGGGCGTGCTTCAGGCCCGAATACTACATCAAATGCCTTGCCCAGATCTAAGACAACGTCTCGCGGCCCTAATATTATAATTTGTCGGTGATATCGATAGTCCGACTTTTATTTTGAGGCGAAACAAACCAAATAATACTCATAAATAACATTTTGTTTTGACTTTTGGAAGTTACGACCTTATAAAGGGTCCAACAACTGACACATTACGATAATGAGATGTAAGGAATCACGATTTCCGAAACCTAAAAACCTGTTTTTGGCCCAAAGAACCAACTATTTAATTTTACTTCGATACTATACTCTAAGCTGCGTAGGCACTTCTGCCATACTCTATAAATGAAAACTAATTCCCAACACGCAGAACCCAACCCGAAGATTCTTGTCTAGAATCTAGCGTGGGTGACGCGGCTCTGCAAGAACATTAATTGACTAATAATGGGTTCTTCAAACAATGTCAATTTCCATACTGTTCGGATTCATCAAAAGAGAGCAGTTTTTTAAACATAAAACTTGCAATTTGGAAAAAACGCTGCAAATTACATAACGGTTTTTTATTTAACCGGCATAGATGCCCCTCCTGCGTAGACAATGTTTTCTGTGGTCAATACCTACCCTCGATCTCCCCACAGGAAAGCTCTAAATCGAGTACTGGAGCCGGCCCGGGAAGTACTAAGTAATTCAATAATTAATTATTTGCTATTATTCATGAAGTATAACGTTTCAAGTTACAAAAGTACCTATCAACAAAATCCAAAAGAGCCAAATCAAACAATCAGAACGAACAACAAACCATATCCTCAAAAAGGAATATATTCTTTTTATTTACTGTTGAGATTGAAACAGTTGGTGGAACGCCCCCTTTTAGGTTATTAAGGTAAAAATGTGTAATGTTATTCCCCATAGGGTTCCAATTATTAACATTTTAGATTTAGGAATTTATCGTATACTCCTGTCACCCAGGAAGTATTGTAGGAGTACCGTACGATAGAAATGTTTAGCAAGGGAGGGAGGTTGGGGGGAGGGATAATTTCAGTAAATAAAAAGAGTTACCTTTCTTTTCCATAACAAATTAAGGTAGAGCTACTCTTAACACACCAACCCGAAACCTTGATAAATAAAAGACTCCCATACCATCGTTGGTCCCTCGTTATTACGTCAAACTTGTCTTATTGGGTTGTCCCAATTTTTAGAAGTGTACCTATTTCACTTCCTTACAATTCAAATTTTAATCTGACGATTAATCAACTATGGCCGACGCATCCTTCACGTCTGGAATGAATCTACCCTGAAAACTGAGCGAGACTAACTGTGAAAAGTGATAGTGTAGTGTGAAACATGTCTGCATGAATTCTAGGTCACCTTCAGAGGAAAATAAGAATCAATAATTGACTTACCTCCTTCCTAGAACTCTACTATAAGTCCTGAGATCAATTAAACTCCAACAATTATGGAGTACCCGTTTACAAACTTTCAAATTCCCAGGATACGAAATGGGCATTCTTCAAATGAAATAATATCAGAACAACCAACTCGACTTCATACAGATCGACTTCATCATGGACGGCCATGATTATAATCAGGTATTCCCTAGCAATGACATCTGGGCCGGATTTATGCCGTTGCATTCACGATCATGTTGACGAAGCTTTTCGACGAACAGCTGGACGTACAATGATCCGGGTGGTCTGAAAAAATACTTTAGTTCAATATCAATTTAAAAAGTAGAAAAAACCATACCCTCCTATTGAAAGTTTCCTATTTCAACCCCACTATTTTCCACCTCTTAGAGATGACTGACAGTAACGCCGAGCTTCGCGGACCAACTAGACCCCAAATGGGACCTTCTAACCAAATTTCATTAATTTCGGTTCATGGTAACTAATAAAAGTGCTAAGTACGGCGTACGGACAGAAATTGTTTTATCCCATTTTTGGATTCTACATACCTTGAAATCGAAATTCAAATTCTCAAAACCTCGAAATCAAATTGGGGGGGTACCCCCCTTACGTAACTCTTCATCAATAGTGATCAGATAGTCCAGCAACCAGCTACTAGTACTGGGGTGGGTACCTACTTAACGGAAACCAGAAGAACAGCGTTGAAAATAGTATGAGCTTTTATGACTTGAATCTGATTGATAACCTGGTGAAATTGGATTAAACGGTTCCAACTGGGTTGGCACAATGTCATTTGACACCATGATATAGAAGACATGCGTGCCAAGGTCTTGACATGTCTCTTATAGGCCTATAGTTGACAAGTGGCAAATTAATATTCTCCAACTGATTCAGTTGAATTTATAGAATACCTTTAACCCCTCAACTCTACAGGTGGTTTTGCAGTCACAGCAGCAATACCTAGCAGGACAGTACCTACCACATCACCAGTGTCAACACGTAGTACCGACCAATGACTGCCATTGATTTACCACTATACCGAAGAAACGAGTTGATGATGACGTAGCAGTCACTGGAACAATAAAAAGTAACCATTGGGTTGGTTAACCCAGGAACTGGAACCCCCTACGGAGAGCAGGCCCTAACGAATCTCCCCTCAGAGCTCATTAGTTACAAAAGGAAGACTCCCAAATTTTAAGACAACGCTATGGTTAATATCTTGTTTTTTTTTTTTTAATAGACATTTTTTATTTTTTCATCAAGTCGATAATTTTCAAATGTTCTCAAGGCCCCTCACCAACGGACTGGGGATCGGAGATGCCAGATGGAGATTAGATAGTGAGATCATGATATAGCCAGTGGCGCCAAAGGGGAACCCCGTATAATATTTACCTTATAAGTTCTCAGAGGGTAAAAACCTCACATTTCACGACGAACCTTTGTTCGTGGGATTTCCCCAATTGATTAGGACAATAATTGTGTTCGTTGTCCAGTTGACTTTCAATCCCAGTAATGTTACTGTCAAATGTTTACTGGTTGTCAGCGAGGTGAAAAAAAAAAAATAAAATGAAATCGCGTGGCTTGGAGTAGTAAATTAAACTATTTGAATGATCAATTACTATGGAGTAAAATATGGTTAAAATGTTAGGAGTACCTGAGGTCATAAATTACAACATTCAACAGCCCCGCAGGCAAAAAGCTCCCGCCAAATAGGGATGAAAGAAAATGCTATTTTGGCGGGCAAGCAAAATGGATATCAATCCTTTTTGCAGCTGAGGCTTTTTTTGGCGGGCGAGTTTTTACAACAGGGTTGTTCACGGGGGGTTATATTACAGAAAGCAGTTGGATGTTGGAATTTAAAAATCAACATTTAATGTGACCATAACAAATAATGGTTCCTTGGGATGCTCATCGGATTGCACAGATTAATGACCCAACTTTGAACAATATCTCATGTAGTGCAATGCCAACGAACGATTCGCTTTAGATTTCGCGGGATAAACGCGAGATAATTTCCATTGCTAGACGTCCTAAGGACGGCTTATTGTTCTTGGATCCGGTTGCCTCATATGCATAACGTTTTTGTTCCCTTCAAATCTCACATCAAAGATTATCATAACGAATCCATCGGTGAATCTCTCCGCCGCACCAGGCCTCCAGGGATGATAATAATAGTAATGGTAATGTATGGATAGTTTGCCGGTTGTTTCTTCGGACAGTATGATTTCTCGTTACGAAAGCTTCCTGTTCCTTTCTAATGTAGTTTCCTCTGAGAAATGACTCGTGACCACGGGCTGAACTGGGTGGATGTGTATATATATAAAAATCATTGGACATTGTACAGGAGGAATTGATGCTTCTCTATAGAACACTAATTTTTAATTGTTACCGGAACTTCACGGGTATTGCGTAACAGTGATCTGAAATGAAATGAAATTTATTCCTCAATGAATTACAGAGGTAAATTATAAATTCAAATTGTTTCGGAACACTCCCACCACAAGGTACACAGTACCGTGCTGGGTGGGGGAGTTGGCTGATCTATTTTCTACTTAAGTAAAATACAGTATTAAATAAGAAAAGCTACTATCACCTTAAATTTCTAGTTATTTACATAATTTTTTAATTATTGTTCTTCAATCTGTTTTAAATTTAAATTAAATTATATGTATTATATCTCACTCTATGCATTATTAACTTATGATTTAACGTCATACAGCATATGCACTTGAAAATAAGTTTTCACAGGCATTTGCTCCTTTAACAATGAGCCAAGAGAACACTTCTTTTTAAATTTAGTCCTACTTGTGAAGTTGGGGTTTACTAGTTTTTCTGGGAGGATTCTCAAAAGGAAGGGCAGACTGTAGTAGAAATGTCGCGAGGTGCATTTCAGCCTAGTTCGCGGTGCTGGGAACACGGCCTGAGTACTTGGACGAATATCTCTTATGCCACTGCGAATAGGATATTTGAACATTTCAGGGTGCTTGTGGTAGAGCATGATACAGGACTTGATATATAGTTGGCTCAACGAAAAAACTGGTACTGCTTTAAAAATCTGAGAACTGGGGAATCTTCTAGACTTCCCTGCCATGACTTTCAAGATTGATTTGTGGGAAACAATCACAGGCTTTAGGATGGTAGGATATGTTCCCCCCCCAGACTATAACGCCAAAACTTATAATGCACTGCACTATAGATTTGTAGATACGTATTAGGGATGTTAGGTTTAGACAAGACCTCAGCTTATAGAATACATAGTTGAACTTTAGTAGCTTTTTTGTGAGGCTTGCTATACCTATGCTGTTCCCACTTGAGGTTTTCGTCTATTATGACCCCTAAGTATCTGGCCGACGTCACTCTCTCAAGTCTTGGGCATGCACAGGACAGGGGGCCATCATTTTTGCAGAAACTGTGCAGCCTGATCTCTTGAGATGCTGTATCCTTTGCACTAGATTTCGAAAAAATCAAATATTTAGTTTTATCTGCATTTAGGCTGAGAGTATGAGAGCAGAGCCATGTATACAGCAAGTCTATGTCTCTGTTTGCGGTCGAGAACACCTCATCCCACTCGTCACCCTGGCACAAAACCGCAGTATCGTCGGCAAACATATAGACTTTACCTTTTAGGGGAAGCTTTCCAATTTTATCTATATATATTAAGAACAACAACGGACCTTTTATCTATATCTGTACACAAAATATCTAACAAACAATTGCTATGGAAGAGTTTTCAGATTATTTCAGTAAACATTTGGGGTAATGGAGATTCTTTCAACGACCATCTGTGCTCATTTGCTACCACCGGAATTTGATGCAAGGAAAAAATTTGGTCCCGTGACCCCCTGTACCAAATTATTTTTTACCATCATAATATTATTATCTTATCGAAAGAATAATCCACACGAATTGAAATTTTCATGTGCGGATTAGTCCACAGATCAATCGAAGTATTGTGTATGAGTCAAGGTAACGACGTGAGGAAGCTATACTGTTCACTTGACAGCAGGTTGGCCGACGTTTTAAGTTGGAGAAACTGAGTCCAAGTAACTTGGACGAAAATTTACTAATTTGAAAAAAAAAATCACACAGAATTTAAAAATTAATTTTTGTTGTATAAAAATGTATTAGGTACCTAATGACAGATTTTTCATCAAACTTTCAGAATACCTACTGCATTAAATTTATCAGGCTATCAAAGGAAATAGCATTCATCGTAACAATACCCTGTTCAGATATTTCACGTACATTGAATTTTCCACGGATCGATTTTGGTTTATTATTTTCAATAATGAACCATTGGAATCGAGCAAGAAAAAAAAATTCTTACCCCCCCTCAAAATTTGATGGTTTACGTTTCAAGGTATTTAGAATCCGAAACTGCAATAACATATTTCTGTCTGTCCGCCGTACGCCGTACGGGCCACTTTTCTTTGTTACCATGAAAGAAAATTGATGAAATTCGGGTTATAGGTTCCGTTCGGGGTCTAGTTGGTCCTGGAAGCTCGACGTTACTGTCAGTCATCTCTAAGGGGTTCAAAATTGGGGTTGAAATTTTCAGAACGCCGTATCTCAAAAACTTTAGATTGAAGGGTATGGTTTTTTTACGATATTAAATTTGTCTTGAGCTAAACAATTTTTTAAGACCACCCGGAGCACTGTACGTCCAGCCGTTCGTATGCACCAAAAAGCTTCGTCAACACGATCGTGAATCAAACGGTATAAATCCGGCCGGGATTTCATCACTAAGGAGCACCTGATTGTAATCAAGGATGGCTGTATGAAGTCGAGTTGTTTGTTCTACGATAATTATTTCATTTGGCAAGTGATGGACTATATTGGATTTTGTTGTTAGGTACTTCTGAAACTTAATCAAACGTTGAAGTATTATTGATGGGTAAATTTTTAAACAATGGCAAATTATTACACAACGGTGAATTATTACACAACGGTAAATTATGACACCACGGCAAATTATGACACAACGGTAAATGATTACACAACGGCTCAACTACCCAGAAGGGGCTGGATTTTGTTGATAGGTACTTTTGCAACTTGAACAACCGTTGAAGTATTATTGATGGGTAATTTATTACACAATGGCAAATTATTACACAACGGTAAATTATTACACAACGGCTCATCTACGCAGAAGGGGCTGGATTTTCTGGATAGGTACTTTTGCAACTTGAACAACCGTTGAAGGGCAAAAATTGATGGGCAAATTATTACACAATGGCAAATTATTACACAACGGCAAATTATTACACAACGGTAAATTATTACTCAACGGTAAATTATTACACCACGGTAAATTATTATACAACGGTAAATTACTACACAACGGCTCATCTACCAAGAAGGGGCTGGATTTTGTTGATAGGTGTAGTGATTGAGGAGGAGACAGACGAGTCGATCGCTTGATTGAGAATGGTTATGTATTTGTTGGCCCCTCGGCTCTTTATAGGCCCCTGACATGATCAGAGGGGGGTCGGGGGGTCCCCACTCTGAGGTACAACATGTATGTACATTACATTGGTTGTGGAGGAGCAGCCGATCACAACAATAGGTAATTTTGCAACTTGAACAACCGTTGAAGTATTATTGATGGGCAAACTATTACACAACGGTTCATTATTCTATCTCCGTAGAATGGGAACCTATACAGGTAAATTATTACACAACGGTTTAGGTAGGTACCTAGTAACGAGTACGGGGTTAGATACAATCCTACGGAGAGTCCGCGATCTACATAATATGTGTAGAATATTACATATTGTTGGGTCGCCTGTTGACACCTGTGACAACTGTTGAGTTGCCAAGAGACTTTGGGTTGTTTTGTTTATTCCAAAATTCCCGGTTGTTGAGTTCGGAATTGTGTGGCGAACGGTTATTTCCTTTTTTGCGCGAAATAATTATTATACGACTTCGTAATTCTTCTGTGCCTTGTTCTTCATAACACTGGTGTCAGAAGTGGGATGGAAGGCACGCACTTGAGAAGTGGGAGGATGCTGCCCGTTAGTGAGGCACAAAATCCCCCGGAAGGACAGGGAGTGACTTCGGGCGTTGAGAATGCGGCGACGAATGAGCCAGCGGGGGAAGATCAACGGCTGCGGGCTGACGTAGATGAACTTCGCCGGGATGTCAACCGCATATACGAGCTCCTCGAGGCATTTCGACAAGACAGCTTACACCAAGCCGATGGGGCAAGACAGCGAGAACGGGCACAGCAGCGGTCCCGGAGTACCCTCCGACCGGGTAAGTATGATGGGACTGGTTGTTGGGCCGATTTTTGGGTGGTTTCAACGGATTAGCCGCGTAAATTACTGGGACGAGGAGGAGCAAGGTGCCGAACTGCTGGCGGCCTTACACGAGTCTGCCCTATCCGTGGTGACGAATTTGGGGTTGGATTCGTCGGTGGAACAAATGGTGGGTGCCCTGGAACAACGTTTCGGAACCAGAGGCAGGGAACACCTGTACATGAGCCTCCTACATAGTCGACGACAGGGACCCGACGAGCAAGTGGCCGCATTTGCGGCGGAAGTGGAGAAACTAGCCCGACAGGCGTTACCAGGGCTGGCGCAAGCCGCAGTGCAAGTAATAGCCCTGCAGCGATTTTATGACGGCTTACAAAACGCGGAACTGAGAAAATTGGTATTGGCCTACCCTACGACAACGCTAGCTGGAGCCGTTGGCTATGCATTGCAGGCAGAGGCTACCCTGGAGCGGGCGAAGAGTAACACGACGCAGCCAGCTATATGTACTGTTGAATCAAGTCAACCGAACACCGAAGAGCCAGTTATACGTGCTGTTGAATCAAGGCAGCCAGCCGGCAGAGGACTGGGACAGCGGAGAAGGACAATCACGTGCTACCTGTGCGACCAGGAGGGCCATATCGTCAGGGAATGCCCCCAATGTCGATGTCTGCGTTGTGGTGCCCTAGCGCACAGTGTATATGAATGCCCCAATCGTCGACGTGCGGAAAACGAGCCGCGGTCATAGGTAAGGGGCAACCTGTGACACGCAGCAGTTCTCGTTGTCCCCAACAACTCATTGTTTACCGGGTTGGATCGGCAGTCTCACTTGTCGTCACAGGGACTATTGATGGCAGACCATGTGCTATGGTTGTGGACACTGGGGCAATGGTGACGATAGTGCGGAGGGGGGTGGTGCCAGTTATCGAGGGACTATTGGAACAGGAGGGAGTGGTGCTGCGCACAGTGACGGGAGAAGAGTTCCCCGTGATAGGACAAGCGGAAGTGCAGATAGCATTGGAGAGTGGCAAAAGACGAACTCATACAGTGTTGGTGGCCGACATCAAGGATGAATGCATATTGGGCATGGATTTCCTGACCGCAGCTCACTGCAAGATTGACGCCGGGACGGGGCAGGTGACCATGAGAACGGAAGAAGCCGATGCACTGGAGGTGGATCTGGTAGAAGCGACAGTGGAAGAAACAGGGGGTTTGTCCGAATTGGAAACTGGAAGAACCCGCGAAGGAACTGTCCACATGCAAGAGCTCATCGAACGGTCAGGACAGGGTCTGACAGAAGACCAACAGGAACATGTCGCACGACTTCTCCGCGAGTTTGCCGATGTTTTTGCAGCCAAAGACAGTAGGCTCGGCAGAATTTTTGGTGTGGAGCATGCGATTGTGGTAGAACCAGACGTACCCATCCGGCAGGGTCCTCGGAGAATCCCACCACACCGTTTAGCTGAGGTCGATGCTTTGGTCGAGGAGATGGAGAAAGATGGAGTCATCGAGCCATCAAGTAGCCCGTGGGCCAGCCCCATCGTCCTTGTCAAGAAGAAGGATGGTTCCACAAGATTTTGTATCGACTACCGGAAGCTGAATGAGGTGACGAAGAAGGATGCTCACCCTCTGCCACATATTGACGATCTTCTTGCAGCCACGAGGGGAAGCTCCTGGTTCTCGTCCCTGGACCTAAAAAGCGGGTATTGGCAGATCCCAGTAAAGGTGAGTGACCGACAGAAGACCGCATTTTGTACTCCTCGAGGCCTCTGGCAATTCTTGGTGATGCCATTTGGTCTTTGTAACGCCCCTGCAACTTTTCAGCGGGCGATGAACCGGTTGTTACACAGCCTCATACGGAAAGGGAGAGTACAGGTGTACCTGGATGACGTGCGAGTGGACGCAGCCTCATTCGAAGACATGCTCGCGTGGCTGCGCGAATTGTTCCAGTTGTTCCGGACAAACGGCCTCCAGTTGAACGCGAAGAAGTGCGATCTATTCCGACGCAGCATTGCATACCTCGGGTACGTCATTTCGGGGCAAGGGGTGCAGACAGATCCTGCAAAAACGCAACGAGTTGCAACCTGGCCTACACCACGGTCCCCGCAGGAGGTGCGCAGTTTTGTTCAGTTCTGCTCCTATTATCGGCCCTTTGTCCCCGATTTTGCCCACCGAGCGGGGCCATTGTATAAGGTCGGTACAGCGAGAGAAGGGTTCCGGTGGACCGAAGAAGAAAATGCTGCATTCAACGACCTGAAGCGAGCCCTCATGCAAGCGCCGATCCTAGGACATGCTCATGCGGAGGTCCCATTCATACTGGATGTTGACGCCAGTGGGCGAGCTATTGGCGCGGTACTCTCACAAAAGCAAGGAGGACAAGAGAAGGTCATAGCCTACTACAGTCGGTGCCTGCAGCGACCGGAGCGGAATTACTGTGTCACCCGGAAGGAGCTACTAGCACTCAAGGATGCAGTGGAACACTTCCGGCATTATGGCTTGGACAGCGGACTTCCGGTGGTTGTCAGAACAGATCACGCGTTGCTGCAGTGGCTGAAGAACTTCCGGCAACTGGATGGACAAATGGCTCGTTGGCTAGAGACGCTAGCCCCTTTCAACCTGAAAGTGGAGTACCGTAAAGGTAGCCTACATGGAAATGCGGATGGGCTGTCCAGGAGACCGTGTCTCGATCAAGATTGTAAGTACTGTACCCGGCAGGAAGAGCGAGAAGAAGAGGCAGCGCAGCCGGAAGTACGACAAGTGCAGCTGGAAGCGTCCATTGACTGGAAACACGCCCAAGAAAAAGATCCGGACATTTCGAGGATACGACAGTGGTTGATGGCTCCGACACGGCCCGAGTGGGCTACGGTCGCAGGCTATGGCTCCAGGGTTAAGGCCCTCTGGGCAATGTGGGACAACTTGCAGGTGCGAGAAGGAGTCGTGGTGAGACAGTGGGAGAACGAAACTGGCACACGCCACGTGGAGCAAATCATAGTCCCGGAGGGGTGTCGGAATCGAGTGCTGAAGACAATCCATGACCTTGGCCACTTTGGAGCCAAGCGCATGCTGACGGAGTTGCGACGAAGGTTTTTTTGGGTCGGAATGCACCGGGACATCAGAAATTGGGGACTGGCTTGTGGTCCCTGCCAGGAAGCAGGAAGATGCGGAAAACGGAAAGCGCCGTTACAGAGGTACGTCGTAGGGGAGCCCTGGGATCGTGTCGGACTGGATGCCATGGGTCCGTTCCCAAAGTCGACTAGAGGAAACCGGTATGTCATCGTCGTGATGGATTATTTCTCCAAGTGGCCAGAAGCGTTTCCAGTACCGGATTTACAAGCAGCTACGGTGGCCAGAGGACTGATGGAGAACGTGGTAGCCCGGTTTGGGGTCCCGAGAGAAATACATACGGACCAAGGACGAACCTTCGAGGCTGCGATATTCCAAGAGGTACTGCAGATCTTGGGCGTGCATAAAACTCGGACCACCCCTCTTCGACCCCAGAGTGACGGACTCGTGGAACGATTTAACCGCACCCTCAAAGAAATGCTAAGGAAAGTTATCGAGGAGCACCAACGGAACTGGGACGACCACCTCGCTTGGGCCCTATTTGCGTACCGGGTCACGACTCATCAAGCCACTGGGTTCTCACCGGCGGAGATGAATTTGGGGCGCATACCCACCGTGCCGGCGGATCTGTTGACAGGGGTAGCCCCCAACTCCAAGCCACTGCCAAGAACGGAATACGCGGCCGAACTCCGGCGTACACTCGACAGGGTACACTTGGTGGCAAGGGAAACGCTGGGGAGGGTCGCCGAGGAGGCTAAAAGGAGATATGACGTCAGGGCAGAGATGCCAAGGTTCAAAGTGGGCGACAAGGTCTGGCTGTACGACCCCAGGCGGAAGAAAGGAGTAAACCCGAAGTTACAGCGGCCTTGGGTGGGACCATGTATCGTCCGGAAGAAAATAACCGATGTGGTTTTTCGCGTGCGTCTGCCAAAGAGGAAAGATTTAGTAGTACACGCCGACCGTCTGCAGGCCTGCCGGGAAGAGGAAAAAGAAGGGGGTAGTGTTGGGTCGCCTGTTGACACCTGTGACAACTGTTGAGTTGCCAAGAGACTTTGGGTTGTTTTGTTTATTCCAAAATTCCCGGTTGTTGAGTTCGGAATTGTGTGGCGAACGGTTATTTCCTTTTTTGCGCGAAATAATTATTATACGACTTCGTAATTCTTCTGTGCCTTGTTCTTCATAACAATATTATATTATATAGACGGATTATCTATACAGAGAGCTGTGAACTGTAACAGAAGGGTATTCTGTACAAAATAATAAACCGTTGTGCAGGGATTTGCAGCGTTTTTCGATACGTTTTATACTTGAACCGTCTCTCAAATGAAGCTACCTGCACGACACATGAAGATTACTTTTGAGCCACTTGTTTGAAAATTGTACATGCCTGACGTCATTTATGTTACAACAGTTTCGGTCTAGAGGTTAAACAAGTAAAAGTTGTTCAAGGAAGCACACAAGTTACGCTTTGTAAAGGAGATCCTAATAAAACAGTGAAGGTCCGAGCAAGAAGCGGTGGACGTAGGTATATGGACCCAGCGCCAACCCCCTGGAAACGGAGTCAGATCATTCATAAAAGCCTTATCGCGATAGAACATCCGAGGAAAGTATTTTCATTTACATGATTAGCTTGATATGTGGTCGGCTATGGAAGTAGCCCCACGGAAGGTTTAAGGAGGTATCCGCAGCTCTATATCGTAAAATACGTAGGGAACACAGAGACGTCTTCATTCGTTCGACACAATAAATTATTAAACCACGAGGAATTAACATAACCGACCTATCAACGTAGCCTTCTCTCATATTGTTGGGGAGAAGTTTCGATGCTAATACGAAAGATTCATTATAACGCTGCATTGCCTTGAGGGGTGCTTGACCAGGTCCTAAAACAAACTTTGAAAGGTGAACTCGCTATAAACACCTGACGCGAACTACTTGAATATTTATGGTTCGTGACGTGCCATAATAAGTTCGGATCAATCCTTAGGGTCAATCTCATACTGTTATGCTTAATACCGAAACTGGCTGATTGGTTTCAATCATGAGTGCTGCTTGACCCAATATGGCGGAACCCACAGGCTAATCATGATGAAGCGCTTATTAAAACCCAACAATTCACACCTATAGGCAGTTGAAATGGTTGGTGTAATCAGCTCAAAAGACGATTCAACTATATTGAGAACTTGACTAATTTTCTAAAGTAGGTATATTTGGTAACGTTTCAGGAATCTTTCAAATTTTAACATACTTGGTACCCTGATTTTGTGAGAATAAATAATAAAGCAATAAGTTCATGGCGTTTTTTGCAGAAATTCTCGAATAACCAGTCTTCCCCTTCAACGAGATGCTGCAGGTCCCAACCCTTTTTCGAAGCCCCGAAACCTCACAGGTGGCAGAAGCCATCCATCGGTACCCCATTGTGACTGACTTGAGCCCCTTTCTATTCGGGAAAAACGCTTCGGAAACTAATGGGCTCGTCTTGTACTAAATTACTTCTGACATCTTTAACGATGGGTCCTCGGAGTCCACTGGCCCTCTCACCAATCTTCTCACCATCGGTTCGCTCCTTCGTTTTATTGTACTCGGTTCCGACCGCGGTGGGCTGCGTGATCCTCATCATCGGAGTAGTTCAACTCAATTATCTTCTTAGACTGTCGTCTGTCGGCCAGAGGTTGACAATCGGTTTGCCAAACAGTGCTGTGTCTTGGACGATTCTGGACAGCTGGAGCAATTTAAAATGTTACAATCAACGAACGGCAAATCATACAACATCGATGGGAAATTGTGAAAGTCCAACCAGGGGGCCTGAAGGTTACCCAGGAGGTCAACAGCAAGGGCTGAAGAAATGAATTCATTCAAACTGTAGAACTCGCATTTTTAAACTGATCACAATCTCCCGTGAGGCAACCCCGTAGACAAACTGATCACTTTAATAAAATTGTTTCTCTCTATGAAGTTTAAAAATATTATACTGAATACGATGGTAATTTTGAAAGGAGTTGGAAGTTTCATAGCAAAACTCTTCACAAATCAAAGGAATTCTTCTGCATTTCCCTTTGACCTCGGCACAGAGTGGCGAAAAAGGGAGTTTTCTGACGAAGCTCCACTCTACGTTTCAGGAAACCTTGGGTTGGTAGAGTTCGACTCAGAATTATTAGCCTTGAACAGTTATGTTATGCAAAAAATCACCAAAAGTGGTTTGTACAAATGGACAAAACTGAGAGTTATTGTAGTTTGTTGATACAGCTGCAAAAAGTGGTCAGACTGGTTCAGTTTGCATCCACAGGGGCCACTTATTCGAATGAATTCCAAATGACTGTTGTCTATATTTCATAATGTCCAACTTTAAATTGTTCTTGCATTATTCTGTCGAACTGCTAGCATTTCTAATAAATGATCTTGACAGATCCTTGATGAAATTACAGCTCTCTTTCTTGGTTTTACATAACTAGGTAGCGTAAGTTGATTTTTCACCATAATCCAGGTATTCACTCATAAACCACTATTGACAAGTAATTCTGTCTATCCTCTGACAGTTAAGAAGTGAATCTTGACTCGTAATGTGAGATGATGATTACTCGGTAAGGTGGTTATGAATTATCACTGAACTGTGCAATTACGTACGAAGCTACTACGATTCGACACATCCCTCCATTTCCTCCTCTAAAACCTCGCAGCAAATAAATAACGAGCTGAGATTCTGAATGCAAAACTAACAGATACATCTGTGGCTGGATTAGGTTTGTTAAAACCTCTTGGGAATTTATGGCTCGAAGGAGTGGAGGATATAGCCGACTACACGTAAATGCGATGTGAATAGGATCTTGATGCGGCGATGGCAGGTGATGTTTTAGCAGTATGAGAAGGTGTAATCACGTCCAAGGTATTTCAAATGGTGCGATTGGATAATCGTCGATAGATTTCCATTCCAAAAATGGAAAAAAGGTTTCGTAATAATCTTCAAAATTCGAAGTCGGCCGATATAATGAAGTTTGAAAACAACCCTGAACTGTCCGCAGTGTGTGTATCACTCGCTGGTTTTTCACCCAGCAAGATCAACTCTTTTTTTTTTCATCCTGTAACACCCAATAAGTCATACCAATAATTTCTGCTTTCAGACATATTATATATTATTGTGTATCACTACATCCCGTGTATTAGGTACCTCCTAATTTTGGTTTATTATTCCGTGAATCCTGTGTATTCCTGTGTATTCGCTCAGCAAAAAATTTTTATAACACCCCCTCAAACTTTTTTCTTTTCCGTTTCAAGGTGCGTAGATTCCAAAAATGCAATGTCCGTCCGCCGTCTGCCGTACGCCGTCCGCCGTACGCCGTATCACATGTACAGGCTTCATTTTCGGTCTAAAAAACTCGTTCTTTCGCACACATGCTCCATTTGGGCCCGAAACTTTTCAGCCCGATCAGAATACACCCAGGGGTGTTATGAGTGAAAATGTGTATAAAAATAGGTAGGTACTTTTTGCGTTTTAGCAACATGTCAGTAACATGAGCATCTGAGATATCGTTTTCCATGCTTTTGGGGACGAGAAGACCGAATATGAAGTCGATTTTGACCAAAGAGTGGAAAATTGAGTTCTACCAAATGTTCAGCTCCCAAAATTGATTTTTTATGAGTGAAAAACCTGGGAAATCGTCTGAAATCACCACCAGTTTGAATAATAACCCTGGAAAAAGTGTCAACACGTGGATCAAGACGATTAATGGCACTACCAATGATCAAAGATAATTTGAAAAAAAAAAGGGAGCCTACCTAATTCGTGTTTTGGGGGCCAAAATTGGAGAAACCCATTAGAAATAGCTGTTTCTTTCATCATCACACATGGAAGAAATAATAAATTAACAGCTAACACTTCTGTACGTATGTCCAATAGAATAATAAACCCATGTGACAAGGACTTAGCAGCGTTTTATGTATGGTTAAGATCCTCAATGTAGCATCGAAGCGTCACCAATAAAATAAATTTTCGCTGAAGAAAGGTGAATTTATTTGAATCCAACAATGGATTTATATAACAGTTGGGAAGGAAACCCGCTAAAATACACAGGTCACTGGTCATCACGAAGTTGATTTCTATATAACTTAATTGGTTCAGTTAATTGATTGAGACTTGGAGCGTGTTAGGGATAATTTTCCTAACTTCCCTGACGAACGGCTACTGCCATGGATCCTACACGAACTTCTGGAAGCGTGGAAATAGGAAATGGAACAAGCTAAAGATGCGAAACTTGGACGCAATGAACTCCGTGAGTTGTGACTCTGCATTTTCCGTGAGTTTCGACTCTGACCTCCTTCATCTTTAGGATCAGAGGGAAAAACTGGGCGGAGAGGGGGATTAGTGGGCTGGGCTAACGTAAGAGAGGAAAGGCTATTGTTGATTAGGGAGTCGAGCAGGGGCCCAGTTCAGTTTATTTTGGTTGTTTAAGGGTAGAAAGCATTCCCTCCATTTTTGGACTTACCTATTGTAAAGTTAACGGAAGTATCGCTTTAGCATTTAAGTACTGAAACACTTTCACATTTAGACACGAACCAATAACCAATTCAACTGCGTTGAAATTTACGCGGAGTCACCCATCTCAAGAACATGGACCATCCGACGCGCGCGAGATATCCCAAACAGCTTTCTCAACAAATAAAAAGAACACCCAGATATTCATAAGAGTTACAAAACGAGTGTCATCCGTTTCTTGTCCTTTATTTTTGAATCGCTCCGAAGATCGTATTTTAAGAGCGAAACGATGAACCGACACCCCGAGGTGTGTTGGAAGTGTTCAAACGGTCGCCTTGCCTTTCGAAAAACAAGCGACCCGAACGGCTCTATCCCCCAATAAAACGTTCTTTTTCATGTTACCGATAATTTTTATGAGTTTCCCGTTTCTATTCAGGTCAATTCCTAGGAGAACACTATCAAGGCGGAGTTTTATATAAGGTTGTGCGGTAGGTATATGGCGTCAGGAGGACAGTTTTATGATTTTCAGTTATACCTAGTAAAGAAGGTTTTTTTTTCTCGCTTCTTATTTTTAAGCGGTCCTTCATGGATGGTTTTATTTCCAGATGTGATCACATAAGTTACTTTCTAACGGTATTCTGGGGGTACGTTGAGATTACCCCAATATTATATTATCATAATCCAACATAATTTCAACCCAGAATTGTTACGGTATAGAGCACACTGCTTCATCGCAATGACTACTTTTCCATCATTATTGATCCAAAATTCGAAATTCCATCATTATTGATACAATTTATAGTTCATGGGAAATGAAAGTTTCCACGATGGAATATGCGTACTACCGAATTCTTTTCAAGGGGTACGAATAACCCAAGGCGGTATGATGCAGTTTTACCCTTTACCTGCACTCCACCGCGGCATTTGTCGGCAGCACCATTCTCAATCTCGAGCCTGGAAATGGGTGTGTTTGTCCAAGATTTCCAGCAAAGCCTATTCAAGAGGTATGGTCCCGCACATCACAGGTCCGGGGAAGTCCACATGCCCTAAACGCTGATTCTCTACCTCGGCCCTTGTCTGCAGCATAGCGGCGCTATCCAGAATCCAGGTCCTGCTTCGTCACCTGTGCTAGCAATATCTGTTCTGTCAGTGGGTGGGTTTGTTCGAAGACTCCCAACGACCCGGCAGAGAAAGACTGATCGGTGACTGAAGAACCCTTACTCGCCATCCTAACACAAAGTACCAATCACCAGTACCATTTCACCGAACGCATAGAACTCACGTACCTATACAATGAATTCCAACGTCTGAGATGACAATGAAACCACCCAAGCAACCTCGCAAGTACCAGGTCATTGTTTTCCAATCACTACAGTTGTCGTTGTTACTATTCAATCTACTATGAAAGAAAGAGAACCATCTGAATGATCCAGCTGAAGTCGGTAAGAATGCCCAACGCTGCTTCAAGACATCACTCACTAGGTACCATTTAGAAATAGATCTCGAGATGAAATCGCCTAATGATATTTAGTTTAGGAAATCACTTATAAGTGGGAAGGCAGGCCTACAATTTACAGCTTATTGTCGTCTCATTCTTTGGGCAAGATGCGACCAGGTGGCCGAGATCGTTGGGAACGTGCTAGGACCGGTCCGCGGGGATTAGGCGGTCGAGAGGTGCCCGTGTGCGTGCGAGGTCTCGTCGAAGTGCCCGCGAGTGCGTGAGATGTGGAAGAAGTTGACCGTAAAATCTGAAGCCTCCTCTCGAGAAGGTTTGAAAAGGAAGCAGCTCTCCGAGTCGTTAGGATATGACAGACAATTAGCATTGGTGGTGCTGTTTCTCGCTTGCGCTCGAACCCCTGGTGGAAATCCTCTTCGTTAGCATTTTCAACAATGGGCGCCTGATTTTCACACAACCGCCGATAGAAGCAGCGAAATGTAATCCGGCATCAATTCAATTTAAGTAACTATTCGTATCTCATCGTCGTAATTCATCCTTAAAATCAACATCGATTCTTCGGCAAAATAATGTTAGCTGAAAATTACAAAGAAACTATGCATTTAAGGGTATCTAATAAATAATACTAAGGCCCAGCAATCTGCATAACGGTCCAAATAAAAACATTTCGAACACCACGTAAATAGCTATACATAAAAGCTCTCATCGAATTAAGTCCTTTATAAGACTGCGGCATCATGTCCATATCTTGGAGTGGAATTTGCAACTCTGATTGTAAAAAAACGCAGTCAATGGAGTCGAATAATAGGTAGTGGTGGCCTTGTGAAAGACATTGTACCCCACTCTCGTACTGTGAGTTATCGAACAACCTTACAGGAATTATAACCCAACATAAATGAGACAGTCCAAAGCGATCATAGCTATATATTATGTAGTCACGTAGTTTCTCTCATGTAGTTCGTAACTTCACCATCTATTCATAGGCATCATAATGCTGTCGAAGAATAATTATTATAGTGACCACAGTCCAGCCTTGCAAAGTGGACCAAATATATTAAAGCCTCGTAACTTATCATTCAAACCACGGCTGCACAATGTACTCTGCAGCGCTGTGCAGCTCTTATCAAGAACAAAGAGATGATACCGATATAGTTATCCATCGTTTTCAAGCAGTGTTGCCAGATGTCCCGCATTTCCGCATTTTGTACCGCAATTCTGTCTTCTAATCCGCAATCCGCATTTTGTTCTCGGGTACCGTAAAAAATCCGCATTTTCATCATTTTTTTCGAAAATCTATATATAAGCTATCTATATATAAGAAATACTTGAAATCTCCCAGTTTATGCTTGCGTTTGAATTGGTATCATTTTCGCGGGCGGCCACCTCACCACTGCCAGCTAGCAACACTGCCCCGTAAGCGTTATATTAGTATGTCGTTTCCCGCCCTCAATCTCATCTTTCCCGCCGCGTTTCAAATTCCGCCCCGTTTCAATACCATCTGATCCAGATCTTCATTTGTTTGTTTTCGTAAATGTTATTTTTAGATTTCGTTGCGTTTCTCAACTTTCTTCTTTCTCTCATCTGTTCCACCCACCGCGTTTCAATTTTGTTGCGAGTTTTTTGTCCAAGTTCTGCTCTTTTTTCGTATGAATAGCGGTTTCTCATGTGTGATTTCTCATCTTTTTTATGTGATTTACCTAGTTCAAAGATATATAAGTATATTTTTTTTTATTTCTCTAATAAAAATGTGATTGTCATGTGATTTCTCATCTTTTCTTAATGTGATTTAGTTCAAAGATAGGTATTTTTATTTTTATTTCTCTAATAATACGTTAATTCATTCCTACCATGTGTGTCTTACTATCCCTCCTTCACAACAGCAAACAGCAAGAACGAAAGGGCATTCAAAATCTCCTGGCCACCCGCAGCAACTTGGCGGCCGTAGTTCTTGGCTTTCCCGCTTGGAGTGCTAGGCGCTACGATGTTCTTGTAATATAAATTAAATAAGAACATAAGAGATCTTTTAAAAGTAAAATAACACTCAATTTGCGTTTTTCCTTTGATATAGCAGTTTTCCGCATTTTTGGGTCAAAATCCGCATTTTTAGCGTCAGCGATCCGCAAGTCCACTCACCAGGTCTGGCAACACTGTTTTCAAGGGATCCGGTATACCTTTTCCAGATCGAGACGAGTACTGGAAATATAGCGCCATATGTTTGGTAGTCGGAAATGCTGTCAATTGAGCTGACTGATCCGGCAGTTCATTCGAACCACCTCAAAGATCGCACCCGAACAGGAAAGATTCGATTAAGAGGAAACGGCACGGTTCATAGCAACCTCTAGGTCAGTCAGGGATTAATCTTTGGGCCGTCCTCCATCTGGGAATGCCAGAGAAATTTTATGCAGATAAAGTACCAGAAATGCTCCAGGACACGAGAGATACGAAAATGGATGTGAGAACATTGCTTGATAGAAGCTGGGTACTTCCAAGAAGTGTAGTCACAAATCTCTAGTTTCCCCACATCAATAGAAATCAATAGACCATCAAGTTTAATTCCTTCTGCCGACAAGAGATCGTCAGTACTCTTCGTCTTCCTTCGTAGTCGTAAAGTGCACCACAAAGACGCGTATTATATTTCATGCTGCATAAATTATAGGTTCACTAATACTGTAATAGGTATGTGAGGATGTTTTATATTCTTAACAAGGCGTATATAACCTATAGGCCCAACACCTCAAAATATAACGCGATATGATCTGAAAGCCTTATGAAAATAACCCAACCCTCCCCCCATGAATACCCAAATCGAATCACCTTCACCGTCCAATATATCACGAGCCCCAATGAAGTTGCCACCACGGGATGTTTTCTTCATTTGCCCCTTCCGATTATCATGATTTGTATCTCTAGAACCTTCTTATTTATCCATCTCGTAAAAAAACCGATCGATTTATTTTTTCAAAAACCAATAACCGCGCCTTTTTCACTTCTCATCTTCCCTCAGTTCAACCGGTAGCTTTGATTATGCAAATGTAACGTCCGTGACCGGTGGGAGATCAGTTGGAAGGGGTTTGAATCATTACTGTAACTACGTTACCGATCCACTGGATGGTAATGCGGTGCGAGGGTGTGCCATGATCCGATTCCTTTCCTTGAACTAAGTTGATGGGAAGATCGAGGTTGAATTATAATGACCACCGTGTTTATTGGGACTGAATAGTTGAATCTATAATCTAATATCAAACCACTAGAACCAATACCTATTCATGTTCGGAAAATGTATCTTTTCTTAACAGGAGGATTTCTACAACAGTTTCATTAAGAATGAAAGGACAGTAGGCAGGTAGAAGCTTCATTCGGCACAAGATTCAAAATGTTTAGTTGGTATTTATATTATCTTATCATTTCATTTAATAACGTCACAGGAGTGGAATAATGCCCAACAAAAAACTTCAATGCCTATATCAAGCAACGCCGACACGAGCAAACAAGTATTACAAGCACAAAACCGAACTATAGATTATTTGTATTACAAATAAACTAAGGGCTTGATGATGGTAATGGTTATAACAAATCTTGGCAAAGAAATTGACTTTTCAGTTGGCGTTCTATAATGATCCTGTGGCGTTAGTGCATTTTATGGGTGGATATGAACATTTTATTTACGGAAAGATGACGCCATAGCCCATTGCTCCCCTCATGAGAAGAAGGATATAGCTACATACTCGTACCTGTAATGTGATCTTACATCGTTAGTACCTTTTGGTGTATTATTTTCAATTAACGAACCTTTGGATTATTTTCAAAGTACGTAGAATCCTACAATGGAATAACAAAAATTCTGTCCGTCCGCCATACACCGTACTTTGTTTTTTCCGTAATTTTTGGCCCAAACGTCGTAGCTCAAAAACTTTCAGTAGAAGGGTATGGTTTTTTTTTAACGATTTTAAATTCATTTCGAACTTGAGAATTTTTTTTATATCACCCGGAGCATTGTTACGTCCAGCTGTTCGTTTGCATGCGTCGTCAACCTGATCGGAATCGGAATGATCATTGTTAGCGAACACCTGATTATAATCAGGTTTGAAATTGTATACAATTCAAACCAAATCTCGTAACCAGAGACGCGCCCACAATAGGAAATTTGGCGGAGATGAAATCATTGGTAGGGATCACCTGATTATATTGGCGGAGTATGAAGTCGAGTTGGTTGTTCTGTGATATTATTTCATTGCAAAAATCTTTTGGAGTTTGTTGGTAGGTAGTGAAACTTGAACAAACGTTGAAGTATTATTGATGGGTAAATTATTACTACGGTAAATCATTACTCAACGGTAAATTATTACACAACGGTTCATTATACCATCTACGTAGAAGTTGGTAGGTAGGTACTACTCCTCATCAACAATTTCTTTTCAGAACTTCATTATGTGTGTTTCTTTTTGTTAGGTACTGTTTGTCATCGGCAGAATTATTTTAGCAACATTTAACTCGTGATTTAGGTAGGTACCTAGTAACGAGTACGGGGTTAGGTACTAACCTACGGAGGGTCTGCGATCTACATAATATGTATAGAATAGTACATATCATATTATATAGACGGGTTATCTATACATAGAGCAGTGATCTGTAACGGGAGGGTATTCTATACAAAATAATAAACCGTTGTGCAGGGATTTGCAGCGTTTTTTGAATAGTGATGGTTATTTTTGGTGTTGTTGGCAGGTACTTAACTTGAACAAAAGTTATCTTTCATGAATAACAACAAATAATTGGGAAATGACAGAATCCTCCGCTTGTTCATGAAACTGTAATGGCCCGGTCGGCTCCAGTACTCGATTTAGGGCTTTCCTGTGTTGAAGGGGGGGGGGGGGGGGCACGAGGGTAGGTATTGACCACAGAAAACAGTGATCTACGCAGAAGAGGCATTTATAAAGATAAATAATAAACCTTTGTATAATAATTATAAGCGTTTTACACTGCCTATATTGATTAACGCATTTTTATTGTCTTCCTACCATAATTTATCAACAAAACGTTCCAATTCTTACTTCATAAATAAGTTAATTTCCTGTTCCGTTAAACATCTGTTCGGGCTTCCCAACTCGAACTCCTTTCGTATCTTCCATTGTTTTCAAATCAGCTCACATCGCTAATTTCTAACCTCGCAACCATTCCGTACCTGACAGCGGGCCGACTTGTCCTCCACAACCGCTTTATTACATCACACCAATAAATCCTTACCGAAACCCTGTTCGAAAATGTGTTCCGTGAGTACTTGGATTTTTTCGCTAAGGGGTATAAATATACACAGAACATACTGCTGATACTGAAATACATTGGACAGTTCCCTCTTGAATAAGAAGTGAGTTGGGAAATATCGATGACCAAGAGGGAGGTACTTTAAAGTTAGTACGTACTTTATTTTTATTACAACTTCAAGGTTAGGTGGGTTAGTCCTTTTATTTGCCTCTCAGAACGTTACAACTTCCCAGGGGTTAGAGAGAAAAGGCAAAATTCTATATTCATAACGAGGGACATGGGTGAAGATGCGATCCGTCACAATATCAAGGCACAACATCCAGCCCGTGTCCTGAACTCTACGAACGCGGCGTGAACTCAACAAACGCGGCGTGTAATGATTCGTAAAGCCGTCAACTCGGTTTCCTCAAGGCGATAACTCCGTGTTCGAGTGATTAGTCAGGCTCCCGCTCCCGACTTTAGGCAGCTTTCAATGAATATTCAACAGATGATTGATTGGATTTTTTTTCCCCCAACACTCTCATTCTTTTTTTTCTTTTAAACTATTTCATATCCTAGATGGATCTTCTTAACTCGGGTTGGAGGTAGGTACCTACCCATTGGCATGAATAATTTAATTTCCATAAATGTGCCTATTGACGTTATTACTTTGTTGTGAAAAGGAAACGGGAAGCATGAAATTTCCAATTTAACTTTAGGGCCGGTTTCACCAGTACTTCCTAACCGTGGTTAATAGAGATCATTGGGTTTCACGAGTGTAATGAACGATTATAATTTTTTCATAAAACGTCGATTTAACGATATCACGGAGGCATTGTCCTCCCAAAATGGAGGCATTGGGCGTGATTAAGTGCATTGTGAGGACAAGTACCTAATTGTGCTAATTTGTTTTTTGGCGTTTGGTTTGATGTCTACCTATACTGTCGATTGTAGTTTTGCGTTTGTTTTTGAAAGTTTGTTGATTGTCGAAATGGCTGAAACCAGCATGGACCCAGCGTCGCAGAAACAAAAACACAGACCGATGTTTGAAGCCAGTTGGTTGACATTGTTCGCACGTATTCCAACATCACTGAGTGTAAGAAAACCGACGGTGCTTTACCTGTCGTTCTGCTATAAAATACATTTTTTATGCAGTATGTTATCAATAATAACGTGCCCCGCTGAGCCTACCAAGGTACGTAGGTTATGCAAAGACCTACAAAATTTCTCACCAACAAATGGTCCGATTTCTCTCAAATTTGGTGGGCAGGTGGGTGATTGTCCTCTATGAATTTATAGCTTATTTACAGCTCAACTACGCTTGCGCAAATGCGAAATCCCAATCTCTCGAATCGCTAAAAATGGTGAAAGAAAATCGCCAAATTATCCAAAGAACTGCATGATCGACAAGAACTTTTTTCTTGATAGGTAGGTACAGTTGTTCCTCTCTATCTATGCCACTTTTCACTTGATTATATTGTAGGTAGCTCGCCATAACATCTATTTCATCGAGCTCAAAACAATTTGATCTCTCTCTCATTCATCGAGGACGGCGAACTGTGAAGTCTTCATCTTCGTCCTCCAATACCAACCGAAATGCACTAATCAATCCCCTACTCATGTTTGTTGATGTAGAGTAATAATAATAATAATAATAATAATAATAATAATAATAATAATAATAATAATAATAATAATAATAATAATAATAATAATAATAATAATAATAATAATAATAATAATAATAATAATAATAATAATAATAATAATAATAATAATAATAATAATTTTTTTTTTTTTTTTGTGGGTTTAGGTGAAATGCTTTATGCTGAAAAACCCCTCGCTAAAGACCACCAGCTATAAGGACCGTGACCAGTCTGTCTAGGGACCAAAGCACCCATTCACCCCTTACAAATACCATTGAAATCAGTCAATGACACCGTGAAGAATGTTCGGGGACAAGAGGATCCCCATTTCTAAAAAATGTAGTAGATACACGTCTCTCAATGTACTTACCTACTACCCCTTCCCAGCCACTTCCCTTCCAACTACCAACTCAGGTACAGAGTTTAATTTCATACGTGATAATACATATTGTGCATATTTGATGTCAACGTCATGGCAGGAGTAATAAAAACAAAATGGTTATCTGCAGAAGAAAAAGTGAGAAAAAATTTATACTCTTTCAGTTAGGTCCCTGCACCATTTTCCTGTTCAATGTAATTTCCAAACCATATTTCTTTTGCACATGAAATATTGTATGTATGTAATTTGTACTACACATACACTCGCCCTACCCCTCACTAAGGACCACCTCACTATAAGGACCGCTTTTGCCAACCCTGAGGGTGGTCTTTATAGCGGGGTTCGACTGTAATACTTCCTACAAATACCTACTTCCTGACCGGGAAACGAATGAATCAAGAAACTCCAAAAATGCCTTCACCTCCCAGAACCAAACTTGATCATAAGTCGAACTAAAAAGGTGCCAAGTTTAGTTTATCTACAAAACCCGAAACTAACGGACGGTGCAGGAGGGCGGATTTGGAGACGGAAGGCGCCAGAAGGCGAGAGATATGGAAATATCCCCTAGAGCGGGATATTGCACAATCTTCGTTTCCAATCTGGAGAAAAAATAAAAACGAAAAAAAAAGACGAAGAAGAAAAAAAAAGCCTCATTGATGAAGAGGGACCTGAAATGGAAATTAGGCGGACGCTCGGGCGCGGCGATGGGAGTGGGGCTGCAGGACGTGACGTGGCACTGCCGCATTGTAAGCCACACATGGCACAGAAATTGCGGAATTTTATGAGGAAAATCGCTAATATGGTCGAATTTTGATGACACTTCAACACTGGTTAAATGAATCACCCCACACGTCATAGCTGAATGACAGTTCTCGAATGTTACCACGGAGAGTTCAGAGTTATGGAGAGGTCTGTTGAACAAGAAGAAGAGAAAAATGTATTTTTTCCGAAATTTCGTTCTTATGTAAGTACCTCAAGATCTGAAATTTTAATTTAGAAACTTGTCTCTTCTTTTCACTAATGCAGACAAGCAGCGAAGCCTTGCCTTTGGAAAAACTGCAAGGAAAATGCAACAGGTGCGCTTGCCTACCACCCCGTACAGCTGTGCACATCGAACGGAAAATGAAAATAAAACAAAGGACTAAACATCTCAGGATCCCGAGGCCTTGAATACAAACTAGCTTCAAACCAACCATTAAACCCTGGCGTCTTCCTCCTAAGCCTTTCCTTCTTATTCCGAGCTCCAATATCGTTGCACCTAATGGCCTATCGATAAACGCACATCGATTATTGTACTTATGTTCGGATAATGCTGCGACTTTGTTCCTCGAAAGACCGCGGTTTTTCCCGGGTTGGAATCGATTGACGAAACGGGGCGTTTAGCTTGAAATGAGTTCCCAAGAAAATGATTGTGTCTGTGGGATTCATAATAGGCGATGATGTTGGGTAAAAGTGTCAGCGTCAGCATTTATAAATTTGGTGCGTTCAACGCACTATACTAGAATAGAGAACCACTGGAAAACAGGTTGAGTACAAAAAGCCACGAGTTATTACTGACCTGGTCTGTTGACTTCTATCTTCTATTAATATTAATTATTCAAACGAATATTAATTAATATTAATATTCATTCTTCAAATGTTGTACGAGCTGTACAATAAACAACCTCCCTTTCTTCTTAACCTTCCTTTCCTACCACCCTTCCAGTAAACCTAACTTCCTCTTTTCTTTTCATCCAAGTCTTTCCTTTAAGCTTGCCATTGTAGTTTTTATTTCATGCCATTAATTTTGGCCATCATATCATGGGGCTTCGTATCCTAAAGATGTACCATTTAATTTAATAAATAAATGAATAAATAAAACAATGGAAAGTAGTTGAACTGTACGATTATTTATGGACTACAACTACTAACTATATGTACAGGCTGCCTGAATCCTTCACAGGAAACTATATTAACGTTGCATAAATTATATTACATTATATACTATACGTTTGATTTTATCGAACGAGAATAGTAAACATTAATTCGTGTAAGTATATATGCAACTTAAGCAAACAGTTTTGAGTGAAGGATTCAGGCAGCCTAAATAGTTGACATATTATGTAAATCTCGGCATGGTACATTTGGCAGCTGCACAACATTCGGCTGCAATACGTTAGGTATAGCAATATTGATGAAGCATCAATTTTTAATTCGGTTTCCTGAGTCGATTATACTGTTGTAGTTTGACTTCCTCTAACATTACCACTCAATTACCCTGTGTTTCCAAAAGAAATGCTGGACTCATGTGTAGGAAATATTTGAAGCGATTTCCAGATGGACTAAAAGAAGGTCCCTGTACGTGCACGTACAGGTATGTGGTGTTTTATACTGTTCAAGATTTTTAGCGACTTGCGATCTACCAAATCGTTGGACTACGGTGATTTATTCCGATGTCTCAAGAGTATCTCATGAGCTGTAATTTCCATCCTAAAACTCAAGGTCAGGCCTTCGGCCGAAATACCTTGTTTTTACCGTGACTCATGGAAAGGGTGTTGTTTGAAGTCTGAACATACCTACTACCAAGAAATCACTAAATTGGATATGGCTCTGAAACAGACATTTTTCGAATAACAATAATATTACAAAACGAATCGAATCTGAATCAACAGGTGGTTCGAAAAACACCCCATACGGCACTGTTGCAACACGTAGCCCTGAGGAAGAAACGCCTAGGGAGAACGGAACGTTTAGGACCGAAAAACAATCCACCTGCATCTCGTATTAGTGACATTACGGGGACTCTCTGCCTTGGAGAAAAAGTGATAGAGGTATAAACCCATAAGACCGAAACCTGTAATACAAGCCAGGGTCGATCCCTCCAAAGCGAATCGTTTCCGAAGGATAATTTCTTTTCATGGCGAACTGGGGCCCTTGACACGGCGTCTACAGAGCTATAAGAACTTTAATGAGGGGTTAGGGCGAGATATTAAGTAATTGATGATGGCGGGGGTCACAGTGGTGTACTTGGGGCTTTGAAAGGGTGCGAGTCCGGAGGAAAGTGGGTTTTTTTTTCAAGCATGGTAATTTGGGATGATCTGAGGAACAGTGGGGGTTTCATTGTTGTGGACTCTGTTCCCAGAGGGGGCCCTCTTCAGAATGTGAGCTAAATTTCATAGTGTTTTATTGGAAGTTGAAACAGATTGCACCACAAAAACATTCTGATGCCAATTATTATGGGACGCCCGTACAACCTGGTTGTAGACAGAGGAAAGCAACACAGCTTTCTTGACCTTCCACAGCTACTTGTCATCATGTTTTCAGCTATAGGAAATAAAATTAGCTACAACCAGAATCTGCCCATGCTAATTCCAACAATGCTTCAAATACTAGCCGTTCTTGCATGCATATAGTAAAAAATTCCATAGAAACAGACAATGACAGAAGCTCAATACATCATATTTATGTCAAGTTCCAAGAGGGACTGGGCTATTCACAGGCTCTCGGTACCCACCTCGGGCCCCTTTTGACATGGTAATATTATTAGCATCTGACCTTCGCTAATGGAAACCGCATCAACGGGCTCGTTACCAATAAAACAGGATAACAAATTTCACTGCTTAGCTTGCATGCTAGAGTGCTGTTTCTGTTTAGTGCATACCGACTGTAATGGTAACTTCATGATCTACGAACATATATAGTGCTGCTAAATAAATAGTTATGGTAAAATAATTCTCTTATTAAATCTTCAAAGTTAAATCTCAAAAACTGACCTGCGCATACAAGCAGGTACCATATCTGAAGATATAAGATGAAAACAAAACCACATTTGTTTTAACTGAAGAGGCACGTAATAAAATTATGTACTTCGAGCATATCAGGTGAGGATATCTAGATGTACCTATGACTATTCAGTTATCAGTAAGCGTAAACTCTCGAGTGAAGGAGAAATAATTCACAAGCAAAAACCTCTGAATATGGCCGAGAATGCCACGTGTTTTTATAGGATAGTTGAGGCTCAGTAGGCTTGTACTATACAATTGGCAGTGTAAACCAGGCAGTACTAAACACTGTGACAGTACTAAAGGTAAACCTACTAGCGACAGTTGTACCAGTTAAACGTACAATCGCCGATTCACGGTGGAAACTAGAATGTGATGAATAGTGTCACCGGGTCATTAGTGTTGTATCAAGATTTAAAACAGGCTGACGTTAAATTATCTGTGATGATGAGCGAGTATGGCCGACTTCACGAGCGACATCTATTTGTTACTTATGAAGCACTTAAGCTTTCAAAGGCCTGAAAAAGGGCCTTTTATCATTAACTTTTTTTTCAGCATTCAAGAGCGCAACGCTACCGTGTGACAGAGGCCTTTTGTGCTTGTTACCTGGGAGACCTCCACTCTGTCATCGCATCCCCCTCCCACTCACCATCTACCATTGAAGCTTCTTAGGAAGGGAATCTGCATATGAATGGAGTGAGTTGAAGAAGGTGCCTTGTCACAGCAAAAACCTGTTACAATGAGACGAACCCCTTTCTGGGACGGAACACGGAATTATGGTTGGTGGACCTACATGTGATGAGTCCTACTTGAAGAGCCTTCAGGGCGTATTGTTCACGGCTCTGGATACGGATGGCGGAGTGGGCAGGTGTCGCCCAGTAAGCAGCACCAAATCCTGGGATTTGATGTGACGCGGCTACGAACACCGGAGACAACAACGGTGGGTAGCAATTCAGGCATTTGAGTAACACCGTACATTTTGTTATTTTGATGCCCACAATAAAACATTATAAATACATAAGCGCGTTCATATTCGAGGGAGACATGAATAAAATACGGAAGAAAAAGACGCTAATGGAAACTCTACCAAAACCACACGTTCAGCACATGTAGAGCGGGTTATATCTAGCGTTGCCTGTTAGGCACAACAACTCAATAATATCAATGTCTAAATCTAATTCAGTAAGCTATAAATCGATCACTGTCTCTCCATTATTCCGTACCTGTCATGACATTGCATTTCAGCACTCGTGCCTTGTATTCTGTATTTCGTTAGGCATTTGGTTTATTATTCTGTGAATAATACACCTATGTATTCGCTCAGCAAAAAATTTTATAACACCCCCTCAAAATTTTTCTTTTGCGTTTCAAGGTGCGTCGATTCCAAAAGTGCAATGTCCGTCCGCCGTACGCCGTATCATCCATATCTACTTTATTTTGGTCTACAAATTCGTTCTTCCACACACAGGCTCCATTTGGGCCCTAGTTGTGTCCCAAAACTTTGCAGCCAGATCGGATTATACCCAAGGGTGTTACGTGTGAAAAATGCGTGTAAAAATAGTGTTTTTTAAGCTTGTGAGGTATCATTTTCCATGTTGTTTAATAAGCTATTTCTTCAAATTTCATCTTGGCCGAGTAATCACCACCGAGAAAGCACCTAATTCCACTATGCAGCCTGAAGATCAGCCTTCAGTTTTGCAACCAACAGTACGTTCAAGGGCCTACATTCGTTATTCTTGGTTCACAATTTTAATTTTTTCTTTCTTATTTTTCCACCAATTTAATATTCACTAAATATAAGCATAAGCACGATTCAGTTATACACAGAGAGAGAACAGTGACAGCGTGCGCAACGCTGATCGGTTGTGTAGAAGACTCAAAACCGTGGCGAAAGTTTCACACGTGAGTTTTGTAAACTGGCTTCGCTTATGGAATCCTGGGAAATGACGCGACATTATCATGATAATACTCTTCCCGTCCCCGGGAATGGAAACGCATAGGCAACACCGCACCTCGTTATAAAGTTGCAGTGATTGATTTAGGTGTAACGCAACAACTCTAATCCCCTTGTAACGGCGTGATGATCCCCTAGAACACTAAGTGAAGCCAGATTTATGACCAGGCGAGTTCAGTTGCGATGAAATCGTACTGATAGCGTAAACACCAGTGAAAGCTCCACCCGTGACATTGTGAGCCTTCTTGTGGATCGTATGAGGAGGCTGATTGTATCTCGTCATCCTCACAGAATAAATAATACTTAAGACTTTTTCTTATTCCGCTCCTTGCTTCTGGTGTCGTGATTCAATAAAATTAAAGTTGAATTCATTTATTTTTACAATTGCATGAGGAGTGTTCTGAATTCATAATTGTAGTCCAATCAAAAATGTTACGTAGGCACTCATTTCTATCAATTTTCACGAAGGCGCGAATAAACCTTATTTATTTTTTCTTAGTGATTAATGCTGATCATCGACCTTTTTCCTATACTTATAATTTCTAACCAGCAGGCAATCGTGAATTGGATAGGCATTATATATGATTTATAAATTAGGCAAAATATGAGTTATTATAGCATTGATAGGCTCTTTCACAATTATCTACTTGGCACCTTTTTAATGTGACACCATTACCTAGATTTGCTGAAAAGGATAGCTACGTTGTATTGTTTTGTCATGGAAATTGTGATTTAAACTTATGCAGGTTTTTCATTTCATCGTGATGAGTGTTTTATCAACCACTGTGTGGAGTTATAGAATCACGTAGGCAAATTGAAGTCAGTGACTGGTAATGGGGCCTGCGAAAAAAGACTTCTCCAAAGCCGAGCTTTCTGAGTCTTTGTTGGTCCTTTATTATGATGTAAAAACGAACAGCGTGACAGTGAGCGAAGCTCAAAGATCACTGAAGGCCACAACACAAAGTTATATTAAAAATATATTCTTACTAAAAGAGTACAAACACGGAAACGACAGCAGAATTACTCGTACTTCACTAATGAGGAGACAGAAGACCATAAATATACCTTGTTATGATATTATGAGTGCATTGAGATTGATAAATACTTATAGTTATGTAATACAAGAAGAAAATGGCACGAATGCTACAAATTGATCACTGGCTGCAACCTATCTGCCTGATGCAGATGTCCTGATTTGAATGCTTGGTGGATGTTTTTTGGGCAGTTCAGAAGGAAAATAATGTGAGATCGTATGAATCGTAAAAAGTATGGACTAAGAAAGGTCCAAGAGAAGGGATCCCTAATAATGACCATCGTCTAGAAACTATTTTCATCAGTTGTATAGGATTCAATTCATCAATTCATCCCCATCAACTTTATGGAAATTATTTGTTACTTTTCCATGTTTGTAATAGATATGAGCTTCACGGATTTTTAAATGAATCACACATACCAAACTTACTCCGAATGTAGCAGGCAAGCGTGTATTTGTACACTGTTGAAAATTAAGAAAAATATTCATTCATTCATTTAACTGATTGACACCAGCTCCTATATGTACAAGACCGCCAAATAAATAAATAATAATGGATTTAGTTATTGGTTGTATCCGTTTAGCTCTGAAAATGACGAGTGCTTCTACAAATAGATGGTTATAACACAACTCCCGAAACGGAAACCGAGCGTAGGTACTTTGAGTCTGAGGAAAAGAAATCGATCCGGATCGAGGACAAGTGTCACGACTCAAGTGGCTCGGGTACCGCACCCGTCCGAATTTGGTACCGCTAGGGCCCTTTCGGTACCCCTGTCATTCAAATCGTTATCGCTACACCTTCTTTCTCCAAATAACGATCAGTCAACTCCGGCAATGCAAATAAACAAATTAGACGATAAGGAGACGTTGATTTTCTGTTCCTGCGATCGAAAAAACGGGTTTTTTTTTTTGAAATCGGTACTCCAGGTTTCTTATCCCTGCCACGCCACCTGCCTGTGGTTTGGAAACCATTAGTCACGTTGACGATCTTACTACCAATTCCGTTTATGGTACTGGTTTTATTTCAAAAGGGATACGACGCGTCAGGACCGTTTAAGTGATCCGAAGCGTTAAAAGTGACAACGGCCCGCGCGATGACGTCGATATTTCATTTATGAAATCTGGGTTGAACACTTCATTCATCATAGTCACCCATCAACATCCAAATCTAATAAACCGACGGGATGGAAAGTTATAGATGTGAAAATTATACGCAGAGAGAATAGGAATTGTAGTGGTTGGTCTTGAAACGGTAACAGACGTCAGTTTGCTTAAAATCCAATCATTCATATCTTCGTTTCCTTAAACTTTGGTCTGGGGTTTTGGGATCTTCTTTGAGAGGAATATTCGGCGTGATATTTTTATAGTCGATGGGTTTGTTATATTGCACGATATCCACGTTGCGAACGTAGAACTGGGTAGTCGACAAAATCTGGCCACTGACTGCTCTTGCACTGGGGAGAATTTCTCTTGAACAACAGGCAATTTTAGCATTTTAAGAGGCGTCAATGATGGACTAGTAAATTAAACGGCCATTTCAGGCTAGGGCTTTACGTTCAACTGCCTTGCAAGATGTGATCGGATGTCCACTCAAAAATATGACCCGATCATTTTGCTCTACTGCCTCATCTCCCTAAGTTGTGATGAGGGGTGTTGGGGTTTGGATCGCACTCGTCGTCCAAATCCGAACCACTCGGCCATCGGCTACGTAGATATTATAACAATTTTCAGAGCTAAAACCGCTTAAAACCGTATAAAATCAAATAACCGTCAAAAAAGTGGTCACCTATTTCTAAAAATTCGCTCATGAATGGTCATGCTACATAACTGGGACGTTTTAATTATATTAATATTACTAGTGCTGTCGGTATGTGGACAATTCTGAGAGTACAAAAACAAGTTGTGACTATGTAATTATAGCTGATTTATCCACTAATTTACTTTTGCCTACACAAGTTAACACGGATTCAAGATATATTATAATTTTCATATAAAACCCCAGATAAACGTTATAAATGTTCGGAAGTGGGTATAAATGTTAAAGTAGGTACTGATTAATTCTATGGAATAACGTAACTAGGTACTCACGGTCCTAGCACATGACAATAGATACTAGACAACATGAATGTGCGTACTCAATCATAATACAGTAGCATAAACTGCAACAATAACTTACTCAACGAAGAACAACATTAACTAAATTAAAACCACGTGAATGTATTTTGCTGTCTGGGGATTCCAATTATTAATTTAAAATATGACAATATGTTTATTTCTAATTATATTTTTAATAAATTAGCAATAACAAAGCACCTCTTTCTTCCCTGACATCAGATTTCACACTCATGTTACAATCAATTCAAATTTTCCACCACGCAACAGGAATAGATCGACCCTTCATTGACCCCCCTGGATTATCCGACGCTTTTATTGGAACCGTTTTTGATTTTTTTTTTCAATATTTTTCTTCAAAGTTTGATGGCTTTGTATCCACTCACAAATTCAGTGTTAAGGAGCGCATGCAATAAGTGGACTAGTAAATGCCGTTACCTCCTACTGTCGAACGAGAAAAGCGGATATTGTGTGAAGGAACGAAGAAAAATAATATAAAACACAAATCGAATTTGGATGGCCTGTGGAAGGCAAGGTTGTGACATTTCTACGAGCTGTATAGGTAGATCCACGTAAATTTCGATATAAGACGGGTGTTGGAGAATCTCGTCAGAGGAGCTCATAACAGCTCCGGGCCGCAAGAATGCGGCCTGCGACCGGAAGTCGCTCTTTCGCGCCTTCCTCCTCGACTCGGCACGGGCTGTCGACTCGCAAATCCCCTTCTTCATCGCTCAGCGAGCTATATTTAGTTCGCCGAACAGTACATTCATCCATATTACTCCTTCGTGAAAAATATAATCGAATCACCATAAATAAACTTGCTTCTTCCCGTTAGCCTTTGGTCATATTTTTTGTGAGTTTTACGTAGGGTAACCTACCTATATGTAACCATAGATATATTTTACATGTGCTAACTCTACCAACATCCCTTTGCAAAAGCATACAGTTTCGATGGTAACATGGATCTGCTAACTCGTTTGCCTCTCATTGTCTCGGGTTCGAATCCGACCAACTGCTCTATTTTCCCAACAGCGAGTTTATACCGACGGCAGCACTTTCGATTCATACGTTGTAGTTTTTGGTTTATTATTTTCAACAATGAACCTTTGGAACCGAGCATGAAAACAAAATTTTTAACCCCCACCCCCTCATAATTTGATGGTTTATGTTTCAAGGTACGTCGAATCCGAAAATGCAATAGCAAAATTTCTGTCAGTCCGCCGTATACCGTACTTCGCACTTTTCTTAGTTACCATGAACCGAAATTAATTAAATTTGGTTTGTATGTCCCGTTTGGGATCTAGTTGGTCCGCGAAGCTCAGCGTTACTGTCAGGTTGACATTTTCAGAACGCCGTAGCTTGAAAACTTTCAGTAGAAGGGTATGGTTTTTTTTAACGTTTTTAAATTGATCTTTAACTAAAGAATTTTTTTAGATCACCCGGAGTATTGTACGACCAGCCGTTCGTTTGCACCGAAAAGCTTCGTCAACATGATCATATAAATCCGGCCCGTTCATCATCGCTAGGGAGCACCTGATTATAATCACGGATGGCTGTACGAAGTCGAGTTGGTTGTTCTGTGATGTTATTTCATTTGAAAAACGATGGATCTTTCGGATATTGTTGATAGGTTCTTTTTCAACTTGAAGAAACGTTGGAGTATTATTGGGTAAATTATTACACAACGGTAAATTATTACACAACGATAAATTATTACACAACTGTTTAATATACTATCTACGCAGGAGGGGCATCTATACAGGTAAATTATTATTATTATTTTGTTTTTTTAACTACACCGGGTCGGTGAGGCAACTTCGGCCATCCGACATCTAGCAGCCCAATATAGCGTTGCGTTGCGGTGGTAGCTGTCTTGATCATCTGCTAAATTATTACACAACGGTTTATTATTTACCTTATGAATCATGAATAACTACAAATAATTAATGATTGAATTATTGAATCCCGCACATTTGTATGAAACTTTAATTCCCGGGCCACCTCCACTTACGGCTTTCCTGGAGGAAGCTCGAGGGTACTGACCACAGAAAACAGTGAGCTACTCAGAAGGGGCATCTATACAGGTAAATAATAAACCGCTGTGTAATAATTTGCTGCGTTTTTAGTTTGGCACCCATCCATAATATAGCATTAAATAGCATATTATAGGACAGAGTTCATAATTACCAAATCGTTACGAAGCATCGATTTTGTTTGCTTGTACACTATTTTGCCCAAGGTGTTTTTTTGGTTTATTAATTTATTTTAATACAAGGTTTACACAATGGAACGACAACAAATCGTAAGGCAAATGACCTATGCGCGATCTCTACACTGCCACTTCAATTGGCGAAGTTTTGAGTTGTACGCATATCCGTCTTCCGATATTCTTCAGTATGAAATGACACCAGCAACTGCTGCTGCATCAATAATACAGTTATCATAGAGATCGCTAATTTCAGATGGTTGGAGATGGTTAGGAATTGTTTACCGAAACTTAAATACAGCAAAATGAAATACAGCACAAAAACACATACCTAACTACAAAAATATACCTAACACTAAAGCACAGTAATTACGGTTCCTCAAAAGTATGGCTTCTGGAACGACTTGATAGGGTAACAAGCCTCATAGTGTTTTTTAAATTAAAGGGCACTCTCAAATATTTACGTTGGAGTCATGAAGTTCTAAAATCAAATTAGGTTCATATACCAGTGTGACAGTAAATTATTCGCTCCCAATCAGTGGCTGATTGATGAAAATTCAAATGAGAGAAGAAAAAACCTTCAATCCCCGAACAAATCAAATTATCCCACTGCTCGCTCGCATGAAATTAATTTTGCGACCCTTATTTTTCCGTAACCATATTCTCGATCGGCGATCGTTATAAAAATTACATAGGTGGACCGTTAGAGCGATAGCCCCTGATCGACACCTTTTAATAACGTGCCATCTACATGCATTACTTCCAAGGTGTGGTCAACGCTGGGGCGTAGGTCATAAACAACTTTTTCAGTCTTCTCGTAAATGGAAATTGTATATAATAAAAATCACCTGCTCACGGATTGTAGCTATTCATGAGGTCAGTTACTGGAAACATTGATAATAGCATTAAATCTATTCTTTCAGTTCTTACCATAAGCTTTAATTATTATAATTATATAAACTACTGGAACTCATCAAAATTTATTGTAATTGGTGTTTTTCCCGTGTTAATTAAATCAGTAAATAAATAGCTTGATTATATATGTACTTTATTGATGTATCTAGTCGTATTTGCTTGTTCTTCAGAGCAGAGTGATCTATTCTGCGGTATGGATTCACTGATCCATAGCTGTGTTGTAGATAATGTTAATGGTTGTAGATAATGTTAATGTTGATCAATACAGTAGAAAACCGAGTTTTCGGTAAAATTGATGATGAAATAATTATTGATTCTATCACTTCTTCGTGGACTATCCATACAATTCAAAATGCCTACCCTGTCTATGAAGATTCATTTATATTATTGTCCTTATTTTCTCTTTCACCAACACGAAATTATCGGTAGGTAGACTCTAGATACATCAAGTTCCAGAGACTACTAATACCCGCTCAATAAGCCAGAATCAAACAGTGGAACCAGTAAGAAAGTATTAACCTTAAAGTAAAAGCGAGTAAATGTCACGTTCATTTTGTACCTAAACATTTAGCAACGTTAAAAGTACACGGTTTCTTGTCAATATTATCCTCGAAGATTAATCGAAAAATATACCCGTGTACATATCTCCATTAACGTGGATTTTTACCTACAATAGCCATTGTGTATTACTGTTATTGAATGGATACTATTAAGTGGTACTTGGTTTATTTATTAAACTTGTAACTTGTTGTTGTGTATTATTGTATGTATTCCCAAATTTCTACGGCCCTATTTTTCTCTCTTTCTCATCAGTGAATCCCGTTTTTGTTATGCATCCATAAAACAAGGTAAATTTACTGAAAATCACTCATTATTTTCATTTTTATTTTTTAAATTATTGTAATTCCAACAGCACTATAAAATTCGATTCCCTATCGTGAAAAAATTTCAGTCCTCGGGTCTTAGGTTCATATTACCGTAGAACCACTGACCTGAATGGATATAAATTGGGGTTGAAGGCTCAGTTTTGAGGATCATGATTGAAGATGATGTCTTTAACTGGGGTGGCATCTGCGGAGCGCCCGTACCCAGAAATTACGTTGACCTCCATCAATTAACGTGCACCATACTAATTGAACGAGCATTTATCTAATTAAAGAATTTAGCTCAATAGACACAAGATAAGGTTGTTTTCATCCTATCCCTTTCAAAGTGCGTATTTTTATTAAAAGCCCAGAAGCGATTAACCCCGTGCAATGAACAACTCTCGAGTCGTAACTTGTCTCGGAACTTGTCGTTCCTTCAAAATCTTCTACCGCCCTTGAGACTTGATTATTAGTCATGGGACAGGAGCCAGGACCGAATCGGTAATTTACAGATGGAAATATTATAGGCGATTGAATATTCCCATTCACGACATCGATTTATAGATAACCAGTTAGCGATCTCTATTAACATCTGCCCACGGAATGGCGATTTCCATTCATTCATAAGAGTGAAACTCCATTGATAAAAAATATTTCTTGGGGGTTACAGTCCTTGAATCGAGGATGTTGTGACACGCGGAAATTGCGCGTTTACTGTAAATAAACAATACTGACAGCGCTAACATTACAAGTTCGCTGCTGATTCCATAATCCGATTGATTGAATGATAAATTTTACACAATTATAGTTCTACCTAATGTTTCGTTGTGACTAAATTCCAGGTACCTACCAACCAACTGCTAGGTGCTTGCACTTAGTAGATTTCTTTGAATTTCCAATGCCTGATTTAAACAGAGTCATTAAACAAGTGAAATCCAGTACGTGCAAATAATTTATCCACCTCTGATAGCCAACTGTTTTAAATTATGATGACAACGGTGTACCATAATATTTAATTAGGCATTCGAATATTAAATTGTCACTTCGGAATTTTCGGAATTAGGTAAGACAAACTGTTGAGATAAATTGATTTTTATCAATCAGCTTTTCCACTAACGGGTGATATATTTTGATGGATGTTATGGGCCTGGGCAGGTCATTTATACATCTGGCCCTTGGAAACCGAAATGCTGAATGAGAATTATAACTGATTCCATTCGTTGTGATGTAAATCAAGCAATTTTTTAAATTTGATTTGATCGCAGGGAACGATGACTTGGATGCAACAGGTGTACTGATGAAATTCCATGGCAGGTTCAACGGAAATTTGGCTGATGCCGTTGACCTGACAGATGTACTTGCCTTCAACTGAAGAATCGGCTGTAATTAGGTACATCAAGTTAGGCGCAAAATCTTCATTTTAGATTCTGATTATCATTTACGTTTCAAGCTGATTGGTTGCTACTTTCAAGCCGTCCGGGATCTGACAGCAAGTGCCGATCGAAGACTTTAACGAACAACGAGATGAGGGAGAAAAAATAACATAACTTCGAAACCCGGCGATGAATCTGATGGACAATATCACACGCCGGGGCGGGACAAGCGTTTCAAAACTGACAGTTACGGAGACGCGTGAGTTGTGCGGTTTTCAAATTATTTTTCACCAAAAGGGTTGACGGACGGGTGATAAGGGGGTATATATCCGAGCTCGGTCTTGTCAGTGAGATACAGGATCCATTAGAGGTGAAAGATCTTGTGATAAGACGCTGCCAAAGAACGTGTCTGTTACGCTAACATCATTCGTGAACGATTCCGTCCGAGCTTGCAGTGGACAAGGTGGCCACTGATGATGAAATAGAATTGAGATTTTGCGGAATACAACAAGCATTTCAATATTCAACTGGAAAAAAAATGCGTGTACTCATGAATGAACAAATGGCGTAAGACCTTGTTAACAATTATTATTATGGTACACCATCTTTGGACCAGTACCTAACTAATCAAAAATGATGCCGATCAATTTACGAGTACACAAGAGTGGCCGAGAGGACCAGGCCCTGGGTTTCTTATCTCGTGAATGATTAAAGTCCTGGCGACCGGAGTTCAATCCTCGACCAGGCACCAATACAAGCGTGAAAAACTTGCATACACTCATGATTGACTTACATAATTATAGCATTCATATTTGGTACTTGCATAATACTTTCACATATTATTAGCTCTTCACCACTGATGCAACCAAAGATCAGATGAAGCATAAAACAGTTGGGCTATATATATAAAAAACAAAAAACAAACAGTAACTAAAATGGCGAAAAGAAACGCAAATAACGAAGTTCTGAAGGACAATTGTTGATGTGGAGTGAAATAGATGCCCACTCTGCGTAGATCACTGTTTTCTGTGGTCAGTAGTACCTACCCTCTGGTCAAGTATAATGAACCGTTGTGTAATAACTTGCCCATCAATAATACTTCAACGGTTGGTCAAATTGCTAAAGTAGCCATCAAAAAAATCCAGCCCCTTCTTGGTAGATGAACCGTTGTGTAATAATTTACCGTTGTGTAATAATTTACCGTTATGCAATAATTTACCGTTGTGTAATAATTTACCCATCAATAGTACTTCAAAGTTTGTTCAAGTTTCACAAGTACCTACCAACAAAATCCAATAGTCCATCACTTATCAAATGAAATAATATCGCACAACAACCAACTCGACTTCATACAGCCATCCTTGATTATAATCAGGTGCTCCTTAGTGATGAAATCCCGGCCGGATTTATACCCTTTGATTCATGATCATGGTGACGAAGCTTTTTGGTGCACACGAACGGCTGGACGTACCTACAGTGCTCCGGGTGGTCTCAAAAAATTGTTTAGCTCAAGACAAATTTAATATCGTTAAAAAAACCATACCCTTCATCAATGGAAAGGTTTTGAGATACGGCGTTCTGTAAATGTCAACCCCTATTTTGAACCCCTTAGAGATTACTGACAGTAACGCCGAGCTTCGAGGACCAACTAGACCCCGAACGGAACCTATAACCTGAATTTCATCAATTTTTATTCATGATAACTAAGAAAAGTGGCCCTTGCGGCGTACGGCGGACAGACAGAAATATTTTTATTGCATTTTCGGATTCTACGTACCTTGAAACGTAAACCATCAAATTTTGAGGGGGGGGGTAAGATTTATTTTTCATGCTCGATTCTAATGGTTCATTATTGAAAATAATAAACCAAAAAGTAGAAACCCACAAGTAGAAAACTTTAGAAAACCACTGGCCAGTTGTGTCACCCTGAATCATTGGTTAACAAAAATAAACTCCAAAAAAGAAATTGATATAGACACCTTTAGAATGTTAAGTTTATAAGCATAACTTCGTGACCAAATTCGTTTCTTGATGCCTGAGTTGCAGAAAGGGTGAATTTTTACTCTACCCGATGCATTATGCAATTCAGACACCAAGAAACGAAGGTTACGCGTCTATTTTTCAGAAACCACCACATTTTAATGGATGTGGTGGTGGTACTTATGAATCAAGGAACAGTTTGGAGAGCTTGATGGGGGCAAGTACACAGTTGCTAACCCTGGAATTCCATAAAAATCCCTGTGGTGCATATGAAAAGTAGGTACAACTTATCTTCAACGGTTACCACTAAACCCCGTAACTTCAAAATTGATGAACCTGTATTGATGATTACCGGATTTGATGATGCGGTAGGAGTATGCGATTCGGACATCAGTTGAAGCATACAAAGGTGATCGTTGCAATCTGAGAACCTGAGAAATCGGAGTGAAATCCAGTAATAGGTTAAAACTCTTGTTCGGAAGGCTGATCGGGGCTACTATAGTATTATTATTATTATTATTATTAGCCATCTATCACATTCTACCTGCTTTTGGTTTATTATTCTATGAAAGATACACCTATGTATTCGCTCAGCAAAAAATTTTTATAACACACCCTCAAAATTTTTTCTCTTCCGTTTCAAGGTGCGTAGATTCCAAAAACGCTGCAAAGTCCTTGTCACATGGGTTTATTATTCTATTGGACATACCTACAGAAAGGTTGGCTGTTCATTAATTGTTTCTTTCATGCGTAATAATCGAAATAGCTACTTCTGATGGTTTCCATTAATTTTGGCCCCCAAAACACAAATTAGGTACGCTCTTTTTTTTCTTTTTTTTTAAACTATCTTTGATCCTGAACCACGTCTTGACACTTTTTCCAGTGTTATTATACAAACTGATGGTGATTTCAGACGATTTCCCAGGTTTTTCACTCATAAAAAATCAATTCTGGGAGCTGAACATTTGGTAGAACTCAATTTTCCACTCTTTGGTCAAAATCGACTTCATATTCGGTCTTCTCGTCCCCAAAAACATAGAAAACGATATCTCAGAAGCTCATGTTACCAATATGTTGCTAAAACGTAAAAAGTACCTATTTTTACACACATTTTCACTCATAACACCCCTGGGTATATTCCGATCGGGCTGAAAAGTTTCGGGACACAACTAGGGCCCAAATGGAGCATGTGTGCGAAAGAACGATTTTTTTAGACCGAAAATGAAGCCTGTACACGTGATACGGCGGACGGCGAACGGCGGACGGCGGACGGCGGACGGACATTGCATTTTTGGAATCTATGCACCTTGAAACGTAAAAGAAAAAAGTTTGAGGGGGTGTTATAAAAATTTTTTGCTGAGCGAATACATAGGTGTATTATTCACAGAATAATAAACCAAAATGCAATGTCCGTCCGCCGTCCGCCGTCCGCCGAATCACGTGTACAGGCTTCATTTTCGGTCTAAAAAATTCGTTCTTTCGCACACATGCTCCATTTGGGCCCTAGTTGTGTCCCGAAACTTTTCAGCCCGATCGGAATATACCCAGGGGTAATATGAGTGAAAATGTGTGAAAAAAAAGGTACTTTTTCCGTTTTAGCAACATGTTGGTAACATGAGCTTCTGAGATATAGTTTTCAATGTTTTTGGGGACGAGAAGACCGAATATGAAGTCGATTTTGACCAAAGAGTAGAAAATTGAGGTTCTACCAGATGTTCCGCTCCCGAAATTGATTTTTTATGAGTCAAAAACCTGGGAAATCGTCTGAAATCACCATCAATTTGTAGAATAACACTGGAAAAAGTGTCAACAGGTGGATCAAGACGATTAAATGGTACTATCAATGATCAAAAATAATTAAAAAAAAAAAGGGAGCGTACCTACCTAATTCGTGTTTTGGGGGCCAAAATTGGTGGAAACCACCAGAAATAGTTATTTCAATTATTTTATAAGAAAGAAACAATAAATAAACAGCCAACATTTCTGTAGGTATGTCCAATAGAAAAATAAACCCATGTGACAAGGACTTTGCAGCGTTTCTTGGTTGTGGCGTGTAAGAGTTGAACTTGTCAAGTCCCAGTGAGCCATGATCCACCTTCCTCATTGGTCACAATTGTACCGGGCCCGCGCTCCACGTTGTTCTAATTGGTGACTCACCGCTCGAGAAACGAACGCTACCATTAACAATATTATTGTTCGTCTTATCGTTCTCCGACCCTTTTCATCTGTGTTAACAGCTGTCTGAGACTCGGGGCTCGTGCCTTTGTCAGACTGGGTATATCCATATAATTACCCCACTCACTAGAAGCTAAGCTTGCAATTTATTAGAACGTCAAGTTTTAGCATTATCTTTCATTCAGCCTTATTTCCTATTTAATTGGGTAATTAAAATGAAATTGATGACGGTTCAAGGAGTGTATTTTTTTTCATTTTTTCTAGGTGGTTGAAGTATAGGTACAAACTTATCTTCTATCATTGCATATTTTTAGTAACTTCTCAAGGCACTTCTACTGAATCGGTTTTATAGGCTTTAAAGGTATTATACAATTCATTAAATTATTATTTGAATATTATTATTATAATATTAAAAATTATATTATTATAATATTAAATTACCTATTATTATTTATTTATTATTTGAATTATTATTAGGCATTATTTGAATAAGTAGCAATGAAGATTTAAGATAGGTACCTAACCGAAACTTGACTAAAGATCGATCGAATCAATGTTTTTCATAAACACTCTCTGAAAAAAAAAAAAAAAGACAAAGTACAATAAACTGTTATTCATCATAAATCCTTATCTTCAAATCTTCGATAATCTCCTTTTTCTACTTTGCTCGACAAATTCGCAAAACTGATTTCAACTTAGAATCGAATGAATGCCATAAAACCTCATTACCAGCAGAATTGAGGGGGATGAACATAGATTTTCGTGATACCGATTAAAGCGCTTGTATCGACGGATAGAATTGGGACTTTATTACTAGGTATTTTATTTTATGCTTCAGTTATCTCGTGCTAGTTTCATTTTATGCTTCAGTGTATCTCTCGGTAGTAATACACCAGTCAACTCTCCTTGCTTGGTTTAATCCTTTGATACTTGAGCAGGGACTAATATGGTCAAGAAACCGAGAGCCACATTCCTTCTCCTACCACACATGAGCAACATCAGCATTGTTTACATAAAATATTCGCATTTTCTCGCGGTATTTGATGAGTAAAAATGGAAAGAACTAATTGATTTTGAAAAAAATTAAGTAACTGACATGAGCTTGTCACGAGAAGAACAACAACCAATAGCTACAACACAACACCAGCTACAACAACAACCATTGTGATGAAAATCTGACGCATTTAAAACGTCCTTTTTGATTAATTAATTTTTGGATTCCCAGAGTGTCGAGTCTTAACACTGCCAAAATTCTCGTCATGATGTCTGAAGTGAAACTAACACAAAATACCTGATATTATAGACACTTACGTGCCTTGGGTATTCATCTTATTCATCAGTCTGATAGTGGTTGTATAATTATACAAATTTACAATATTCATTTGCATTACTTACTGCACCACTTATGGGAATTATAAATAACTCACTGTCATAGGTACCTAGTATTTGCCGTAACCTGTCAACGACACCTATTGCAACACAGTGGCCCATTATTTATGACTCATTATTGAATTTATTGGTCGACTCTACCCATCCCTCTCATTCTTCAAGTCCCATTTCAAGTCCTATTCGACTTCGAGAGATTTATAGGAGGAAGCTGGCCTATTCGAGATCGCGTGCTGGAGTCAGCTATAGTAGCTCGACATGCTGAATAATGACGGGGTTGGAGGTTAGCTCGCAATAATAATTTTTGTTATTCATTCTCATGTAAATTTTGTACCTTTGCACGCTAATGTGAGAGGGAACGCGTCTATACGACTTCCGAATACAGTTATACTCACACATTATTATAATGAACTTGAGGGCAATCAACTCGAGTAGGTAATTCAATGTATTATGTATTTTCTTGTGTATTCAATATTTGCTCACTATTGGATAGTGCGTACCTACATTGAGATAATATGCTGCTTCTTGATTTTGCTATTGAAAGCAATCAATATACGAGCGGGACAAATCGTCAGAGATGAAACATATTCCACTTCAGCGCGGTTCACGTATCATTCTTCGACATTCGACGACTTCAGAGATCTTCCTCGTCCAAACTTACTAGACACAAGCTCAATGTTTACCGGTTCAACGGCGAAACGAGATGGATATTTGGTCATGAAGATTCAAATTCCAAGTCATGCTCCTTCATGATTCTTAGAGCGGTTTTCACCACCTAACAGAAAGTGCAAAACAGACATGCAAAACGCATTCGTTATAAACTCGCACTTTTACTCTTTGGTGGTGAAACCCGCCGGTCCGGTTTCACAAACGCGGATTATCCAGAGTTCAATCTCGGCTAAGGTTTAAGCCATTGATTCTGAGAAAAGACAGTTTCACGAACGCCTAATCTAGGAATAACTCGCGCCAACGGCGCATTAAGTTAATACCTCGTTTCAGGTGGTTTAAACCTCTGATCTACGGTTGATCTCCGATTCTCCGCCAGGCCATCGCCATTTTGAAATATATTTTACCAGTGTTTTTCATACTTATCAACTTACATCAACATTTAGTGCAACGAATCGTTTCATTGAAGTGTTTGAGTCATCCTTGGATGAAGATTTCAATGAACTTCTGGAAGTGGCCGTGCCCAGACGGCGAAAATTCGCGAAAGGGTCGAGCATTTCCACAAGTGGGATTTTTTTTTTTTTTTGACAAGTTTATTTATGACCGTTATGCAATATAACATACCATAATGACAGAAGATCAGTGTCCATAATTTCAGTTATTTTTTGTAATTTTCAGTTATTTTTTCAGTTTTTTTTAGTATTCAGTATTTAGTTCTTATTTTTTCTTCTTATTTCGGTTCTTATTTTTTAGTATTCAGTTATTGTATTTTCAGTTATTTTTTCAGGAATTTTCAGTAATTTTTTGTAATTTTCAGTTATTTTTTGTTAATTCAGCTATTTTTGTCATTTTGCTGACATGGAATAGTAAATACAATATCATTTGAGTAAAAATTAAAATATCATAGTTGATACAAACTTATCACATATCTCGAACTACCCCTGTAATAGCTTCAAACAAGTGGGATGACGGCGATTTTTTCGCGAGGTTCCGCCTTCCCAAGGAAGGGATGAGCTTCGTGCTCGATGCAATAGAAAGCCTTCTAGTTTTCGAAACAGAAATGTGAGTCCAACCAAAAATCCAACCATCCATTTTACACCAAACCAGGTAGGCAACAACGTCGGGCCCAACATTATTTATTTCTTCGAGCAGGTAAACAAACCTTCATAGTACGTGGTAGGTACTTGCAGACTGCGCTAATAAGTACATGTATAACATCTTCTGCATACAGCGAATTATTGTAAAAAAAAAAACCACAGTCATGCAGCATGGCTATAAGAGCGAATTTTCGAAGTTTTCGGCATCTTCCTCCTCCGCCTAAAATTTTCTGAAAATTAATTTTCGGCCAATGTTTTCCCAACTTGATACCATACAAAATTAAAACAGGAGTAGTTTTACGCAAAGTAAAATTTGGGGTGGAAGGAGGGGGAGGGGGAAATCAAAAATGTTTTGAATACCAGAAGAGTAGGTATTGGGTACGTAACAAATTTTTTGTTCCATTTTTTGCCGAGTAACACCTCGGTTTGTAGATTTTCCAACGCTGAACACGATGGTGAAGTCAGAATTGCGATATATCCCATTCCGTTATCAGATTAGAGCAGACGAACCAGGAAGAACATCTCAAGAAATAACCACGTTCCTTCATCTTCAAAGTGCTCCAGTTTGAGAATGGAATGAGATATCGCAATTCTGATTTCACCATCGTGTTCAGCGTACAAAAACCTTTAAAATGAGGTGTCACTTGTCAGACTTTTTCATTTTGGGAATTTATGGGTAATTTTCCCCCCCTAAAACTCCCCAAAACTCCCCCTTAGGGTGACCCGATTCTGCCCATCTTCTAACTTAGCCTGTCGATTGCCAAGACAGATTTTTCATGCAAATTTGAACTTTTTATCTCAATTCTTTCGAGAGTTATCGTCTGGAATGACACATACATATATAAATATATATATATAAATATATAAATATATAAATATATATATATATATATACATATAATTTTAGGTGTCTTTCGGCAGGGAATTCAGGATGGTCTGAAACGGATTTTGGTATAAAAATCTTTCGGAAATTCGAGTTTTAAAAATTTTGGACCGAGAACAATAGCTTCTTTTTCTTCGAAAATTCGCTAAAAGTAGATACCTTTTATAAAAGAGCCTAGGTACGCTATCTATAATTTATTAAAAGAGCAGTAGGTAGAATGGCAATCAGCTGTCTCGAAAGATGTAAGATGATCTTCTTTAGTAATGACAGAGTGGAGTCGAGTGACAGTTCTCAGAATGACAGAGGCATAAGTGAGAAAAAATCGCGAAACTTCCGCACCTGGTTACTGTTATACATCAGTTTAATGTCTCCACAACAATGGATGGCGGACAAAACGTAATTATTCATAGAAGAAATAGCACAGATCCACCACTCATGGATGAGCATCTCTCCTCCATGTCATCTGCAATACGGAATTGGTGTTTCTGGGGATAGCAATGCTGATGCAAACTAAACAATCTTGGCTTAAACCCAAGTTCGACTAAACCGCGGATCAAAAACGTTGGTGAAACTGTCGATGCTCTGAACCGCAGATCAAATTTGAATCCAGGATTTATTGATACCAGGTTTAAGCTGCGTTAGTGAAGTGTCAAGCGGCACTTCTCACACTGTATGTGTTTTTTCTGAGTCTCTATTCCGCGAAAAAACGATCCTCAGAATGAGTCTTGTAACTTGAAAATTTTGAGACAGTGACAAAATTTCCCACAAAACAGCTAATTTTGAGTTTACGACATGGAATTTAGAAAGTGGAGAGTGAACCCTGCTTACTTCAAAACTAAGTACATGCGGCAATTTTTGACAGTTTCTGTCTCCAATGGAACTGTTAGTGGGGTGTAGTCCATTCCGAATTTCACGTGATTATGTTGAATTTGCTAACATAATCTGTCAAGTTGTATATTTTGATATCGATGTTTTGTTGGCATAAAGTGAAGCCGGGTCTACTATGTACAAACCGAGTAAACATGAGGCAAATTTTCTACGTGAATTTGAATTGGGTGGAATGGACATTAGTTGTCCACAGTGCAATTTAAACTAAGGTTTCTGTTCGTTTTCTACACGCCTTGCTATCTATCATTGTCCGATTTAAGCTTCCCAGAGCACATCGGTGATACAATCTATAGCTCCCCACACCTCTTAATCCGCATTTACAAATGTTATGATCACCGCTGTCAAAGGACTCGGATCTGTCAGAGGATCAGTCAAAGTCTGACGGAGGATCACGTCAGAGCCAATCAAGGGAAATAGGCTTTCACATAACAGAGAAAATAAAATGAAAAAAAAAAACGTTCTCGGGTGAAGAATAATAGGAGATCGTAAGGAGTGATCACAAGTGAATCAGAAGGCTCTCGCTCGGGAAACCATCAATTACGGAGATAACGATGATTGTCGTCAGCGATAGGTATCCGGAGGGGGGGGGGGGGGGGGTCCGGAAGTCTGAACGCCGAGCGATAGAGGCGTCGCGGTGTCGGAGTATGCAAATCCATGGGGCAGCCTATCTGAATGATGGTTGAGGTGTCCACGATAGCGATTTGGACGATGGTTTGACAATCGAACGATTCAGTGTGATGAGGGCAATACGAGAGAGGTCCGACTTGTGATATTTCGAATTTCTGAATGGTGAACTGCCATAAGACCCCAAATTAGCTGTTTTGAGTTTTGGGTCGCATTCGCGCCTTCGCGGCATCAGTGCCCATACAGCCTAACTCTGAAGGACCACAATAGAGGTCCTCAAAATGTTAAAGTCGTAATCCACATTTTGCTGTATTATGCATTTTGCGTAGCTTCCATCATGACAGCTTGTGTCATGAGTCATTTGGGCCAAAAACTGAACAAAAATTAGGTTTTTAGTGTAAAAATTCAAGCTAGTGCTCTTGTAGACAGGCTCGGTGTAGGTCTTCCAAGGGCACGGATTAGAAAGGCCACTGCAGGGCCAATGGCAGTATTAAAGGCAGAGTGGCGTTGACAATGAAGCCCTGTTCTGAAGCTGTTCCTGAAGGCTCCAAGCAGAGTTGCAGTTTTCCGGAAGCATTTACCTGACGCTCCACTGCCCCCGGAACCTGTGATCACCTGTGATCACCTGGCTGTCTGCTGCTTCGTACTACCGCAAACACCTGGATGGCTTCAAGACTGTAGTGCAGGAACTGGAGGATGATGCCGCATGTGTGAGAACCGCCAAAACTGTAATTGAAGACCCCCTATTGCTCTGACAACTCATTTACTTGGAGTCCAACTTCGGCGACATCCCACCAATCATCGAAAAATTGCAATCACACAATTTACCATTGACCACGGGGATTTCAATGATGGAGGAGGTAAGCAACAGGAAATTTCCGGGCCCGATACGGAAAAAAATCGAGGCCAAGGTGCAGGCAGTCCTCTTCAGGAATTGCGAATGGGAGGAGATGAGGTCAGCAGCCAGCACTCTCTCTGGAGAAGTGGCCACCGTGCGAGAAGACTGGGATACTTCTTGACATGAAATTCGCTCCAGTGACTTCGGCAGACGTAGAGAGGACGTTTTCGATGATGAAATAGGTACCTGTTGCCCGACAGAAGACTCAACTTTACAATAGACAACGTCGCGGCCCATCTTATTCTTTTTTCAATAAAAATTGATGTAAATTTAATGTACGTTATGCAAATATAACGTAAATAAGTTATTATTGTTATTAATTAGTAAAAATATAGCATATTATGTTCAGTTTTTCTACGTTCCTATGATAACGTTTTTATTTTGCCACAAAGGGTCCCTTAAAGTGCCACATTTCGAACAAAATAAGTGCCACATTGCCACATTATAATGCCACATTTCGCAAAAATAAGTGCCACATTTTGCCTATCTCTGGTCATGACATATACACCCTATACTGACATGTAACTTATACAGCAATTTCTCGATATGTCAAAAGTTGTCAGAGTCAACATTTGCCATTAGGTGCTTGAATGTTGCATTTTGCACCACCGCGGGAATATGCATGACGTATGCACCACGGAAAATGTACCAAAAGGTTTACAAAACTACTAGAATGAGGTGAACACTAATTTACAGTAGGTATGTCGCCAGATACGTGTCCAGGATAGTGAAGAATACCCTGGAGAAGAGAGGTTGTGTTAGACCAAGACTTAAGGAAGAGGTTATCAGGCTCAATTGACCGAAAACAAAATAAACCGAAATGAACGGTTAACGACAGATAAAGAAATAGCTCTTTTAATGCTAAGGAGCAGTTACCCCTATCCATCTCAAAGCAGCGTCAACAAGGCGTCCTAAATTGGATGTAAAGGTCTAAATGAAGGTCCCGACGTAAAACTGGACATTTTTGATAGAAGCAGCGGATACGGGTAATCCAGAGGCGCCAGGAAGTCTACGTAACGTCAAACGGGAGGTTCAAGTTTATTTAATAAATCATAATGCGCTTCGTAAGGTTCGAATGAGGTGAGAAAACTGTGGATTAGAACAACAAAAATAGTTACAGTCACGGAGCATGACCTTCAACGCGCACACAACTACAAAGATTGTTGAATTTTTTATAAAATAAATTTTACTGTCAATAGAAATAAAAATAAAATTAGTTGGTGAAATTTTATTGACTGGGCAAGATAAAAAAGCGCTCCAAATGATTACACAACGGTTTGTTCTATTCCATATATATTAATAAACATACATATTAATAAACCAAAATAGTTCGGAGTAACAAAAAATGCCCGTGGGCCCCAACCAAAACAGTTGGTTGTAGAGGGAAACTTTTCAAAAAAAAATCTTGTACTTACTAAACTTTTTGCGTCCATTCGAACCATATTTTCGAAAAGTTGCTAAAATGTTTTTCTTTTCATTTGTACCAAGAGCAGTTAAATCCAGATTGGGTAGGTAGTAACCAAGCAAGTCAAACTGAAGAAAACTGCCTAAGGGTTACGAGCGTTATTTGGCCAAGCCGCCCATCATTGCCGCACCATCCATTTTAGACTGCCACGGAAACCAGGTCGTTAGCATCAAGCAAAACTCCTTATTTGCCTCACATTCCGTGTCCATCTCAATTCATCCGGTTTTTTTTTTTTGTGTGGTCAGACCACACAAATTACGTAGATAATAAATTAGTGTGATAGTTTTGTCGTGTGGCGCGTGCTGAGACGGTAGCAAGAGCGCATCTGGACGAGGGCAAGTTCGTGTAGCCAATTAAACGTGTTTAAGACAGAGAGAAAACGCGGGACCTCCGGGTTCATCTGTCCGACGCTCTAATGACCAATTTTCTGCCGTCATGCTTGAAAATAACATAGCGACCACTCAATTCCAGTATGGAGCGCAGGCCTATACGTTCAGATCACGTGAGCGTGTTTTAATACCAAATCAAGAATTATTTACTGATTTTTTAGTGTGCATAATTGGTGGACGGAATAGCTTAATTTTTATTGTTTTCATCAGGTAATTTGCTTGCAAGATGTCAAATTCCACCGTACTCCCAAGGTTGCGATCAGAGCCAGTGGAAGACTGAAGAGGACATCAGTCTCTGATCCCAACAATTACTCATCTGAGGGTTGTGATGCTGACCGAAAGAAGATACCGAATCAAAAATATTACTCAGATGGCCTAATCGAGGCCAGCTTGAACCCTTGAAATACCAGAAGACAACCTTTTAAAAAACGCTGCAAATTCCTTGTCACATAATTAATAATTCTATTGGACTTACATACGAAAATGCTGGAAATACATTATTTATTGTTTCATTCATGTGCACTTATTGAAATAGCTACTGTTGATGGTTTCCACCAATTTTGGCTCCCAAAAACACGATATAAGCTCCTATTTCTGACGAGTTATCTTTGATCATTGATTCACCTATTGAAACTACTTCTAGTGTTATTATACAAGTTTAGGGTGGTTCAAACAATTTCCCAGGTTTTTGACTCATAAAAAATGAATTTTGGAAGCTGAACCTTCGTTACAACCTCAATTCTTCACTCTTCGGTCAAAATAAACTTCATATTCGGTCTTCTCGCCCTAAAAAACATGGGAAACGATACCTCACAAGCTCATGTTCACTAAAACCTCGGAAACCCCTATTTTTATACCCATTTTCCACCCTTAACACCCCTGGGTGTATTTTGATCGGGCTGCCGAGCTTCGGAGCACAACTAGGAGCAAAATATATTCCCAAATGCGGACCCAAACTGTGTGCGGAAGCACGACGATTTTAGACCAACATTTAACGAACCTCGATTTTCCACTCTTTGGTTAAAATCGACTTCATATTCGGTCTCCTCGTACTAAAAACATGGAAAAAAAACCTCACAAGCTCATGATACTAGAACACCAAAAAATCACATTTTTACTCCCATTTTTCACCCATAACACCCTTAGGAATATTCCGATCGGGCTGCAAAGTTTCGGGACACGACCCGGGCCCAAATGGAGCCTGTGCGCGGAATAACGAATTTTTTTAGAGCGAAATTGAAGTAGATATGCATGATACGGCGGACGGCGGACGGATATTGCATTTTTGTAATCTACGCACCTTGAAAAGTAAAAGAAATTATTTTGAGGGGGTGTTATAAGATTTTTTGCTGAGCGATTACATAGGTAGATTATTCACAGAATAATCAAACAAAAACCAAAACCATTTCGTTTATTAATCAAGTGCGACAATTGATGAATGAAGTGAAACCTGTTCCAATAAAGCAAAGAGATAGAACATTAATTGCGACAGTACCGAGTACACGGAAAACTCGGTCGATGCAGGCGTGATTTAAGAGAATTTGAACATTTGCAGTTATCCAACGTACAGAAAATTTAACCGAAGTTGATCGATTTATTTTGTTCCCTGGAATAAAGCAACAGACTCCTCGGTCACCGAATCGTCCTTCCCTTGGCCAAAGCCCGACAATTTCTCGACAGTTCATTTCTGGCGCCCCAGTCTGCGACAGTATCATGATTGTGGGAACTCTGAAGAGAGAGAGGATACAAAAACACATAGGTACCAACCCCATAGCTCTTACCGTGATCCTTTACGATAGGAGAACAACAGTAATAATTACGAGACTGCGAGGTGCACGCCTCCTCTATTAACGACACAAGTTCTACCGAGGAGCGGGTGGGTGGGCCTTTATCCGAAACTTCCGGTGCGATACCTATCTTTTTTGTACGTTGATGTTGCCTCCCTTTATTATAATTGATGATCTTTGATGGGCTGCAGGAGTGTTGGTCGGTGAGAAGAGTATATTATAGTAAGACAGGTAAGTACTTACGATTAGTGCAGCGTTTCTATATAGTTTAATACACTGCGTTTAATATTGACTCAATACCTTTCTGAATGAAATGAAATGAAAATGAATTTATTCCTTCTACAAATACATGCAATTTCGTAACATAACTGGTTATAATGAAATATAATCTCCCAATAAGGGCAAAGAGCCCGCGCTAGGGAGATGAGTTGGTTTGGCAAGATTAAAATTTACCTTATTCTATTGAAAGATTAAAAACAAAAATATTACCTCAAATTAAGTTAAAAATTTCCTCATTACTGCTTGAGCCCAGTTACGGATTGGATCAATTACGGATTTGGAAGCTGGTAAAGCGAAAGACAAATATTATACATTATTATTTTATTTTACCTAGAATAGGTAGTTGGCACTCTGTCTGGACAAGAAGTATTTTTTCAAAACCGAACAACAGTTCATTGGCTTCCCCAACATATATACCTAATATACACCTAATATACCTAATATAGTAGATATTGAGGTTAATGTAGCAAACTACATGAAAGTAAAGCGACTGGTGCCGTAAAACCGGGGTAATAATGTAATGTCTGTTAATATCGAGATTCGACAAGTTTCACAATACTTTTCGTAGTTCATTTGAACAAATCAAAAGACGAGAGTGGGCGATGCTCAAGTTTGATGTATAGGTTGAAGTACAGCGACAATATTATTCATGATACGCACCAAGTATGAACATCACAATAAACATTATCGGTATTAAGGTATCATACGGAGGCCACTAGTTTCCACCGCGCTGCGCCACTAGTTTTCACACAGTGGTCGGATGTGTGAAAAAAACCCCCAAAATGAACGTTGTCTAATCGCTGTTCTGGGCATTGCAGGCGCGGATCCAAGGGGGGGGTCACAGGGGTCATGACCCCCCCCAGAATCAGCCTGCATTTCAAAAAGCAGAGCTGAACGAATTGTTCACAAACCCGAAAACAAAAAAAAACCAAACGAAAACGAACCCAGCTTTTGTGAAATCAAAAACCAGAAACAAACCAAACGACCAAAGTCAACTTACCATATTGTTAACTTAAAACATTGGAAACAAAATATAACAATAATTACGATTAAACTTTCTATAGAATACTGATTTTTTTCTGTATTTGGTTTGTAGCAACACTTGTGATTTGTTTACATTTGTATAAGTTCCAACTGGGACGATCATTTATAACACAAAATCTAATTTTCTATTTTGTTTCGCAAATCTATTGATTATCGCATCGATGTCCAATTCGATGTCGCGATGAATGTGTAGCAATGCAAGCCCAGTGAGTCTGTCTTCTTTTATAGTTGATCTCAGCCAAGTTTTGAGGCGACGGAGAGTTGAAAAACTCCTTTCTGCAGTGGCTGCGGTCACAGGAAGCGTATGTAAAGTATCAAGTAGTTTCCAAATGGATGGGTAAATTTCTTCATCACATGCAACACAAACGAGAGGAAGCGAATCGGGGAGTTCACCGCCGTTTTCAACAATCTGGCGTTTGCCAATTTTGGACTTATTCGGTTCTTGTGGGGAACTCCTCAAATAAAAGTGATCAATATTTACGAGAAATTCTATAAACAAAACATTACCTATTGCAATTTGAATTTTAAATTAAAAACTGATTTGGCCACATGGTCTTCTCAATTTTGCTTCATAATATACAACTTTGTAAATATTTACCATAAAACATCCGTCAAATTGAAATTCCAATGTCCTCGCCACTAATTACAGTAATTTCTAATTACACAAACGGTAGACAGTGCTAAAAAAAACTGAAAACAAAAAAGAACTATAAAAAATCTAGAAAGATTCGATCAAAAATGTCAAAATTAGTCGAATATAATCGTACACTTGGTCCTACCAATGTTACTTTATATACAATTATGTCAATAAATTTACCTTGGTGTATCCGTCAAATTACACCTTGTTTATTTCTTCTTATTTTTGTTAATTATTATCTTGTTTTTGTTTCGTTCTCGTTTTCTTTCCTGCCAAATTCAGTAAAAACGATACTGAATTCACTGAGGTCAACAATAGATTGTTGTGGTTTCAATGTTTTGATTTGCAAACTCTGAAGTTAGCTACGCTGCCATAAAATGCGCCAATTTGTTTGAAAACACATTAGGACACTTTTTTAGAAGAAAATTGAAAATAAATGCATTTATCAGTTAAATAATTAATAGATATTGAAAATATTTTTTACATAAACAATGAATTTTATAAATAAATACAATTAATTTTGTAAGTAGACAAATTGGACGAGTTTAGGCATAAGGTTGAAAATTCGGTTTGTATTGTTCGTTTAGTTATTTTGTTATTTTTTGTTATTTTTTATATTGTTCTACCCTGTGACCCCCCCCGGAAAAAAATTCTGGATCCGCCCCTGGGGCATTGTAGGTCACTCTCAAATACCAACGGATGAGAGTTCTCCAACGATTTTGCCCGTAAGAAATATTCAATGGCGAACAGAGAATGATGAAACCAAAGAACCACTATAGATTCACCAACGCATAAGTTTTTGATTTCACGGAATTCGATCTTGTACCCTCTTGTTAATAGAAATTAGTTAATTCTAGGCAGTGTTACTCGGTCTATTTAGGTATGAATAGCGGAAAGTTTTGAATTATTTTTTTATTTTTTTCATGGATCACCAAAAAAAAAAGAATTGAAAAAAAGACAATGAAAAATCTTCTTTAGTAATATTATTTGTGGACCACAAAAAAAAAGCTCCACCGAGCTCCACTTAGGGAACGTTATTACCTCAAAATACACGTATAGAAGAGTCAGCACCGTGAGTTTGATCGCCGCCCTCCGCCGCCGGTGATGGGCATTCACGATAGAACCTGTTGGCTCCTGAATTTATAATGGCCCAGTTTTTAGGCGTTTTGTTTATACAGAAGCTCAAAGATCAAATTTAGTCTCTCTAAACAATAATATTATGTGACACTGCTCAGGATTTTAGTTTTCCTTTTACACCTGACGAGACAGGTTCGTTCTTCGCACTCTCCCTCGTGAATTAATAATGGAAAAATTAGTAATTTCTTACGACAATTTTTGTGACGTACTGTTCAGAAGCGAGTGTAACCTACAGTAGGGATTGAGAGAAATGTATCCCCACATAAAATAAGACACTTCATCCCTAGCAACTGACGAGAGTAAGAAGAGATTTTTGCCACATTTCATCAAGAAAAAGAGGAAAGATGATCACAGTAAGTCCGAAATGCGATGTGGTTTGTGGGGTAAGTTCATTTTAGAATTGGGGACCAGTTCAGTGGACTCCTGTCCTGAACGTGAAGTGGGAGGTGAACCAGGTTTCTAGTTTTAAGTCTGCACCAATAAATGGATCAGCAAGTACTCTAAATTTTAGTTACTTGATTATAGCTGAAATTTTGAAAAACAGATTTTTTTGTACTCTTGAAAAGTGAGTTTCACAAAGCTTTTTGGGATTTTCGGTGGAATTTGAGGATAAAAGTGCAAGATAGGTATTTTTCGTTGTCAAATTCATGTTCAGCACACCAAAAAACATATGAGAAAGTATGTTTGGTCCGTTGGATACAATGTTAGTTTTAACGAATTTTCGTGTGCCAAAAAATCTTAAAAAACAGTAATAACCAAACATCTAGAGCGAATAGAGAAAAACGGGTAACAGATTCGGTTTCAGCACACCAAAAAACATGATGGACCATAAGAGTAGCTGCCAGTTAGAACCTTTAGAGGTATTTGCACAAAAACGGCTCACCCTAATTTTTCACTAAAACGACCTACCAACACCACCTTGATAATAATGAATCGGAAGATGTCCGGTTTAGTTTTCTCGTTTCCCCGGAAAGGGGAACCCCTCTCAAAACTAGTGGCCTCCGTATAATACCTAAGTACCACATTTTCCCATGTCAACAAACATTCGGGTTTGTTTCTGGTTTATCTGAATGATAAAAGTCAACCTAGGAGTGCAATCGTGATAACCAATGTTGAAATGACGTTCCAAACCCACTTGATTGACATCAAACTCGACAGTACATCTTATGCCATATAAAAACATTTTCGTACGAAAAAAACGTACAGGCTATAATATTGTGAACCTGGGGTTTCACTTGAGCGGCTTTGTTAGCCGATTTATTGGAAGAATGTTTCTTACAACTCTCCACATCGACGTCGGAAGAATCCGTTTTTATTCTCATAACGTTTTCGGTGGTTTTCATATGGAAAAACCATTCATTTATCTGTGAATATTTAAAAATAGGAGAGTACCTCTATAATGGTGATGGTGATGATGATGGTGGTGATAGCGTGCGAAGCTTGGGTAATACGAAGCTCTGAATCTGCATCTCCCTTCATACCACATTCCACTTCCTCCTGCACAACAAATTATAAATAGCTATCAAAACTTTATTATTTATTTATATTTTTAAATTAGTGTATAATATTGCTCAATCCTAGCCGCCGTTCGGAATCAATTCCATTTCGGCACGGACAGACCAGCAGAGGTAATATTATATTTTTCAAAATATAATATTAATTGTTCACAAAATAGGTACCTATCTTTCTACCTACATACATATATTGAGGACTAGGATTCAAGGGGTTGTAAGAGAAGAGCAAAGGAAGAGGTATGGTTATAGTTGTAATGGCAAGTTGAAGATCATAGGTTCTTACGACGTTCTGCAGTCTTCCTAAGTTGGTGAATTATAATACAATATTACGGAATTTGGCTCACCTGTGAAATTATTTCCACTGTGCAACAGATTCCTCGAACGTTCTCAGAATTACACCAGAAAACAAATATAAAGAAGTTTATGATAGATTCCGCTTATTTCGTGGTTATACTTTTAGTGGAATACATTCAATTCATTGTAATTCAACTTGTATTGGGATCGGAAAATATTTGAAAATGAATTAGGCACCTGTGTAAATGCGATTGATATCTGGGTGGACCCTATGTAATATCACGATCCTTTGTATGCGACTTGATTACCGAAATGGAAAAGACTAGCGACTTATCAAGCTGAAAGGGGCGACAGACAACACCCCCTCAGACATCACTGAGATAAAAATATCTCAGTCCACGCTGTCTGACAAAACCGTCGACCGAAAGGACAATTAGGTTCTCATGCGATGTATCAACGGTAATAAATTGGGGCACGCGTCGCGCCTCCTGTTAATGCGCCTGCGCAGAAAAAATGAAACAAAAACATCCGCGCGGTCGTGATATAAACGCTGAGAGGGGGTCCTGTCAGATAATAAAATCGAACAAGCGGTTTCCCGCCCTACAAAGAACATTTACAATCGGTGTCTCAAGATTTTGGTTTGCGTCTCGCATAAATTTTTTAGGTTTTTATCCCGAACTTGCCCTCTTTGTATGGTAATATGTCTGGGAAAGGAGAGGAGTACAGGCACGTCAAAAAATTTACGAGGTCTCTCGGCGGTCCATACCGCTATTTGTTTAGGGTTCATATTTTTCAGTCGCAGAATTTTATTTGGGTAATTTTTTACTGGATGCGCCAGCGGCGAAGTAAGGGTTATGCATTTTTATACAGACATTAATTATAATAATTTTGATTGCTTCAGTATATTAGGACTATTTGCAATTTGCATGCTAACGAACCATGATTTAAATCAGCTGAAGACCCTGCACCTTTCAAATGAGTGTCTAAAACCCCTTCAGCCCATAGCTCTTAACTTGAACTGACGAATATAATGATATTTATCTGACCCGGATTCATAACATTTCATTCACGGTCATGTTGACGAAGCTTTTCTGGGCAAACAAAGCAAAGGAAATCCGATTACAATCACGGATGGTTGTATGAAGTCTCTGATATTATTTCATTTGAAAAATGAAGGCTCTTTTGGATTTTGGTGATAGGTACTTTTGCAACTTGAGCAAACGTTACGCTCCATGAATAAGAACAAATAATTATTTATTGAATTATTATTGAATCCAGCGCATTTTTATGAAACTGTAATTCCCGGTCCGGATCCAGTATCTACTCGATTTAGGGCTTTCCTGAGAGGAGCTCGAGGGTAGGAAATGACCACAGAAAACAGTGATCTACGCAGAAGGGGCATCTATACAGGTAAACTATTACACAACGGTTTATTATTTACCTTTCTTTTCTGAGTATTCCTTTTACTCAGTTGTTTATTATTAACACCAAATGATAAATGACTGAATTATTGAATCTACACTACAGAAAACTGTGATTACGCAGATGGGGCACCTATACAGGTAAATAAAAAACGCTGCAATGTCACATGGGTTTATTATTCTATTGGTATACAGAAATGCTGGCTGTTCATTTATTGTTTCTTTTATGCGTAATAATCGAAATAGCTATTTCTGATGGTTTCCATTAATTTTGGCCCCTAAAACACAAATTAGGTACGCTTTTTTTTTTTTTAACTATCTTTGATCATTGATAGTGCCATTTAATCGTCTTGATCCACGTGCTGACACTTTTTCTAGTGTTATTATACATACTGCTTGTGATTTCAGACGATTTTCCAGGTTTTTGACTCACGAAAAATCAATTTTGGGAGCTGAACATCTGGTACAACCTCAATTTTCCACTCCTTGGTCAAAATCGACTTAATATTCGGTCTTCTCGTCCCCAAAAACATGGAATACGATACCTCAAAATCTCATTTTACTACTATGTTACTAAAACACAAAAAGTACCTATTTTTATACACATTTTCACTCATAACTCCGCTGGATATATTCCGATCGGGCTGAAAAGTTTCGGGACACAACTAGGGCCCAAATGGAGCATGTGTGCGAAAGAACGATTTTTTTAGACCGAAAATGAAGCCTGTACACGTGATACGGCGTACGGACATTGCATTTTTGGAATCTACGCACCTTGAAACGGAAAAGAAAAAAATTTGAGGGGGTGTTATAAACATTTTTGCTGAGCGAATACATAGGTGTATTATTCACAGAATAATAAACCAAAACCGTTGTGTAATAATTTGCAGTTTTTTTAATCGATGCAGAAAACCGTATAACTGTGCCTTACGTCGCTGGGGGTTAATGCTGAAGAAACGCGGGGTTTTCGTCTGTCTTGTGTGTGCTGCACAGGGCTTAGTTCTCAACAGATTCACAAGGATATATTTTTGGTTTATTATTTTCAATAATGAACCATTGGAATCGAGCATGAAAAAAAAATTCTTACCCCCCCCCCCCCCCCCCCTCAAAATTTGATGGTTTACGTTTCAAGGTATGTAGAATCCGAAAATGCAATAAAAATATTTCTGTCTGTCCGCCGTACGCCGTACGGGCCACTTTTCTTAATGAATAAAAATTTATGAATTTCGGGTTATAGGTTCCGTTCGGGGTCTAGTTGGTCCTCGAAGCCAGCCATCTCTAAGGAGTTCAAAATAGGGGTTGACATTTTCAGAACGCCGTACCTCAAAAACTTTTGATTGAAGGGTATGGTTTTTTTACGATATTAAATTTGTCTTGAGCTAAACAATTTTTTGAGACCACCCGGAGCACTGGACATCCAGCCGTTCGTGTGCACCAAAAAGTTTCGTCAACATGATCGTGAATGAAACGGTATAAATCCGGCCGGGATTTCATCACTAAAGGAGCACCTGATTATAATCAAGGATGGCTGCATGAAGTCGAGTTGGTTGTTGTGCGATATTATTTCATTTGACAAGTGATGGACTAGGTATTGGATTTAGTTGGTTGGTACTTCTGAATCTTGAACAAACGTTGAAGTATTATTGATGGGTAAATTATTACACAATGGCAAATTATTACACACCGGCAAATTATTACACAACGGCTCATCTACCCAGAAGGGGCTGGATTTTGTTGATAGGTACTTTTGCAACTTGAACAACCGTTGAAGTATTATTGATGGGTAAATAATTACACAATAGCAAATTATTACACAACGGCAAATTATTACACAATGGCAAATTATTACACAACGACAAATTATTACACAACGGTAAATTATTATACCACGGTAAATTATTACACAACGACTCATCTACCAAGAAGGGGCTGGATTTTGTTGATCGGTACTTTTGCAACTTGAACAGCCGTTGAAGTATTATTGATGGGCAAATTATTACACAACGGTTCATTATTCTACCTCCGTAGAAGTGGAACCTATACTGGTAAATTATTACACAACGGTTTAGGTAGGCCTAGTAACGAGTACGGCGTTAGGTACTATCTACGGAGGGTCCGCGATCTACGTATTATGTGTAGAATAGTACATAATGTTATATAGAAGGGTTATCTATACGGAGACCTGTGATCTGTAACAGGAGGGTATTCTGTACAAAATAATAAACCGTTGTGCAGGGATTTGCAGGGTTTTTTATTTAGGTTTCCCGATGTCGTACTACGCTTACATCTCACACATCATATTTGTACACTGCAATGCGTTTTTGCTAACAAACTATTACCTTATCCATGCTGGGTAATCCGTGAATAACTTTTATCGAATGTCCATTTATCCAGTGTTGTAGTTGAGGGACGTTTGGTGGGCCCGTTGGTAGATCTACGTACTCGTGAGCTGACCGGGCGTCTCGATTATGATGGCGGTGGAACTTTCTAGTGATCATCTTCGAGCTTCAAATCTCCACTCCAGAACGCTTTTCACAGTTGCTTCGAGGTGTTAGGAGGGCAAAGGTCACATAATAATCACGGGCCTACACCTGACAACACCCAGAGATGGGGGCGTGCCCACGAATGACTTGCCCAGCAGACGTTCACACCTTTCGGATCCAAACCAACACGAGCTTCCCCCGGACAAGGTGGGAACAAACAGTTTTGATGGGGTAATGAGTGTTTGTGGATATGTCAGTTGAATCGCCCTCCAGCCAGCTAACAACAGTATGAGCGGATCCCATCGCTCGGCTACAGTAGAGCAGCTCTTCGAGATCTGGCATTATCTCTTGACTCACCTCTACTTTGCCTTAACCAATTAGAAACTATTCTGATGACCACGTAGAGCCCTGTCCTGCCATCACAATCCTCTGCTGTGGTTTTCTGCACCACTCAAGAAGGCTGGATAATGCAGGTGTTACCTTTACTCGGGTCAAAGGGCAAATTTTCATTCCAAAAGATGCGATAAGTTGACTTTTTTTTAAGAATTGTGAAATAATCGAGTTTTTCGATTTCTAAATTTGAACACCGGGATCTAGAAGTCAATATTTTTCCAGCCTGGGAGCCTTACTATCCGACTCCGAGTCTTCTATAGCCACCGATTTGTCCAAAAATTGTTAGTTCATTCAAACTGTATTGATTTTCTCCTCTAAATTAATACTTATCATGGTAACAATGAAAGGGAGTGCGCCGATAGAAAGCTGAGACTCCGCAGAAGGCTTTTGAAGTGTTACCTAATTTACATTTTTTTGTAGTGCGTCGTAAGTTTAGGCCACGTTAGAACGCTGCAAATTATTACACAAAGGTTATTATTTACCTGTATTGATGCCCCTTCTGCTTAGATAACTATTTTTAGTGGTCAGTACCTACCTTCGTGCTCCCAAGAAAAGCCCTAAACCGAGTACTAGAGCCGGCCTGAGAATTACTTTTCATAAAAAATGCGCGGATTCAATAATTCAATCATTAATAATTCATCGTTATTATTCATGAAGTATAGGTAACGTTAGTTCAATTTATAAAAGTACGTATCAACAAAATCCAAAAGAGCCATCATTCTTCGAATGAAATAATATCACAGAACAACCAACTCGACTTCATACAGCCATCCTTAATTATAATCAGGTGATCCCTAGCAATGATGTTTGGGCCGGATTTATACAGTTTCTCTCTGGGCTGGACACGTCCGTTGTACGTGTACAATTGTCCGGGTGGTTCCAAAAAATTCTTTAGTTCGTGATAAATTTAAAAACGAAAAAACCCTACCCTTCCATTGAAAGTTTTCAAGCTACAGCGTTCCGAAAATGTCAACCCCCTATTTTTCACCATAGAGATGACTGACAGTAACGCCGAGCTTCATGGTCGAACTAAACCCCAAATGGGACCTACAAACCAAATTTCATTAATTTTGGTTCATGGTACCTAGGGAAAGTGCCACGCACGGCGGACGGACATAAATGTTTTTACTCCATTTCGGATTCTACGCACCTTGAAACCGAAAACGTCAAATTTTGAGGGGGGAGGGGAGGGGTAAAACGCTGCTAATTATTACACAACGGTTTATTACTTACCTGTATAGATGTTTTTTCTGCGTAGATCATTTCGGATTCTACGCACCTTGAAAAGGAAAACGTCAAATTTTGAAGGGGGTGGTGGTTGGGGGGCAGTCATGCTCGATTCAAAAGGTTCATTATTGAAAATAATAAATCAAAAATCAGGGAATTAACCAGTTGCGCCCCAGACCGAGAAAGCTACTTAATGCAATATATTATAACAGTTTCGCCCCGTTTCGACCATGTGGGTGTACCAGTTGTGTTCAGTAGACCAATAGCGCTTCAGGCTTGATTTCGACATTAAGGCCTCTTTTTCAAAGGGAAGATCCGAAAAAAGAAGGGGCAAGTAAGCAGCGAAGAAAACACACGTCGAAATCAACCAGGATAAGTACAGATGGGGGCAAGTCACCCCTTACGAGCTAGTGTACAAGCACCACTACGCAAAATGAATCAAATGAATCACTTCCGACTGACTGTACTATGTAATTATATACTGCATTTTACGACATATATTCTCCGAATGTATGCACCGTTGTGCTACAACTATTTCTTGAATTTTTTCCTAGGCGCAACTGGTAGGTTGTAGATGCATATACAGGGAACTAGACCAAAAATGTAGTCGAACGCCGTCAACCGCATCTCGCAAAAATCGCAATGCAGAGTAAACCGTTGGAAAGCTGATTAAATTTCACAACTTCTGTGAGATTCGGTTGTTCGCAGGATGTCTTTTGGAAACGTAGAAAACTTTTCAAAGATTTTTAGAAATTCTAATTTTTTTAAAGAAATAGTTGACTTTTGAACGGCTATTAAGGTTCCTAATTTTCAAACACAAATACACGGGTGCTACATGAAATTTAATGCTGATTCCGAAAATGAGGTCAAAATTGAGATAAAGTGAGTTAAAACTGGAGATATTTGGGTTTATATGACCAAAAACGTGGTTTTCTCGATAAAACCTTTAAAACGGCATATCTCTGGAACTGATTGAGATAGACAGGTGCGGCTGACGGCATTCAACTGTACATTTTTGGTCTAGTTCCACCCTTAGAGTATTGTCATCTACTTGCAAGACACCCTGCATAGGGCGCAACTGGTACGTGATTTTTGGAAACGTAGGAAACCTTCAAATATTTTTAGAAATTCTACTTTGAAACTTAGAAATTGTCAACTTTTGAACGGCTATTAAGGTTCTCACTTTTCAAACACAAATACACAAATGTTACATGAAATTTAATGCTGATTCCGAAAATGAGGTCAAAATTTGAACTAAATTGAGATAAAATGGAGAAATTTGGGTTTATATGACAAAAACGTGGTTTTCTCGATAAAACCTTTAAAACGGCATATCTCTGGAACGGATTGAGATACAGGTGCGGCTGGCGGCATTCAACTGTACATTTTTGGTCTAGTTCCACCCGTAGAGTACTGTCATCTACTTGCAAGACACCCTGCATAGGGCGCAACTGGTACGTGATTTTTGGAAACGTAGGAAACCTTCAAATATTTTTAGAAATTCTACTTAGAAACTTAGAAATTGTCAACTTTTGAACGGCTATTAAGGTTCTCACTTTTCAATCACAAATACACAAATGTTACATGAAATTTAATGCTGAATCCGAAAATGAGGTCAAAAGTTGAACTAAATTGAGGTGTAATGGAGAAATTTGGGTTTATATGACAAAAACGTGGTTTTCTCGATAAAACCTTTAAAACGGCATATCTCTGGAACGGATTGAGATAGGGAGGTGCGGTTGACTGCGTTCAACTAAATTTTTGGTGTAATTCCTCCCTTAGAGTATTGTCAGCTACTTGCAAGACATCCTGCATAGGGCTCAACTGGTACGTGGTTTTCTTTCCTGGAGTCAGGTAATCCTGGGCGCAACTGGTAGGTTGTAAATTCACCTTCGGGGCGCAACTGGTGTATGCAAATAGGGTTTGCAGCGCAACTGGTGTACAGATGTTAAACATTACTTTTGGGAGCTCTAGAAAACTCTGATGCCATACCTAAATTCATCATACTAATATTCACGTTTCGGCTTCCTTCGTCTTCTGGTTTCTAATTTGTTTCACCCAATTCTTCTTCATAATCCATTTTCTGTTTCTTTTTACTGGCATCACCGAGTAATTTACGCCTAATTGAACTCTACAGGGGTCGCCAATTTCCGCTAGGTCAAAAACGTTTCAGGACGCCAAGAAGAACCTCTGGTCCAGACTCCGCACGGTTAAGTACAGCTTGCAGACAGAATGGAGCAATTGTCCCAGGCTCCTCAGGTAGTTTCATGGGTTGCCACGGACCCAGCCCGTAAGTTCTCCCAGAGTTATCAGATCCCCCCGGAGATGATGAATTCATTCGGACCTCAACGGCCACACCCACTTCGACATTTAGTGGTTTTTTATTTGTATTTTTTTTTTCTTCCGCATTGTCACGAGACCCTTTCATGATAATGTAATTACACGGTGCGGGGGTGGAGTCACAAAAACTACAAAAATTATCTTTCTCACACCACCTTCAACTTAACGTATAGAAATACCCCTTTGTTTTTCGAGACGATGAGGATGGCACGTATAGTTAAAACCCATTTAAAACTAAACACCCCCCTTTTCACCGGGTCATTTGCTCCTTGTGTGGTATTCTTTTGATAAATTATTATTTTTTCACGGATTTCTTTTTTTTTATTGGCTGTAATTTACACGGAAATAAATCGGATGGGGAAGGTGGGACGCGCGCGGAGCTTCACGTCAGATTTGGGCGTGGTCTATCGTCGTAATTACCAGTTAATAATAAATTATAATTTTGCGGCGCAACTTCTGTGTAATATATGTAGGCATACAGCAAATTCTATTGGTCCATCAAACCCCCCAAACTATTCTATTGGTCCAATGGCCCTTCAAACATTAAAATCGTAAAATTCTATATCAACGGTTTATGAATTTTTACCTGTACTGCAAATTCTGATGGTCAAACGGGTACACCAACTTTCAAAATCCATCTCAAGACAGAAGAATTACAATTTTCGCTGGTGTACCAGCATATTTAGTTTGGGCACTTACCGCGAAGCTTGCATTCAAAAGTGGGGTGAAGTATACGTAGTTTTCACCAGATCCGTGAATTTTACTTTTTATCGTGCAGATCAAAGGGTATACTCTAACCCAGCCCTATAAAACCCAGTTAAGTTCGTAGTTTGAAAGGATGACCCACCTATTATCTATTTTCTACTATGATGGTACCTACATCCGCAGTACTAACCAGGCGTAGCAGTACCAACTCACGTACTATATCAGCTTCTTTGGCATTTTGGGTACTTATGTGATGCTGCAGTTGTTATTTTTGAACCATCCAAGGACTCCAGGAAATTCCCTAAATCGTCCGAATATGAACACAATTTCAGGCAGTGGGGTTGGGCACGGTTGGGAGAGCGAAAGATCTGATGCTGAAGAATACGTACTAAAACAACTCCTGATAAATTTCGACCCATACCAATCCCCTGTTATGATTTATAAACATCAGACAGCTCTTTCATCCCTTTGAACACAAGTAACGGCGCACTAACGGCTCGATGCTTCGGTGATCACGATCCTCAACCTCAGGAAGATCTGAATTATTCACTAGTTGACATTTCACGACAGGAAGATGCGAAAAGGAGATGGAAGGTGGCGGAGCCTTCTTTTATAGAAGTTCCACGTGACACTCCGGCCACAATGTCTACTATGTCTGATATTAGATGTACGGACATGAATTCTGTCTCCGCTTTGATTGATTCCTGAGGGAACAATGGATATCCCTTCTGGAAAACAATGGACCCGATGCACCCGATCAATAAAGGAGTATTTTTCTAGTGATGATGAATGAATGATCATCCTTACTCCACTGGCTGTATGCTGCAAGGCACACCATAGTTACCACTAAGAGTATGACCCAAGTACGGAGCTGGTATGTACAATATGCCATTGCCATCTCTCATTATCAGAGTCCTTCACAATATGGCACTTATTTTTGTGAAATAGGGCCCAAAAAAATATGGCAATATGGCACTTATTTTGGCCCAAATGTGGCACTTATTTCTCTCAATATGGCACTTATTTTTCAACCCTCTCCGACCACCCCAGCTATTCTGAGACGATAATATCACAACATACAAGTTATTTATGCTAAATAATTGATTTTATTTATAGAGCTTTATACAAATAATAATAATAATAATTATTATTACTTTTATTATTGAATAACAACATCAGGGTTGCTGCGACGCTTTCCATTGAAAATCCCAGCCGTCGATCACTCACGAGGTATTTCATTTTTGAGAAAGTTCTCTCCACATCAGCTGATGTGGCCGGGGCGTATTTCATACAGAGGACATCAGCAGGTTCCCAGCCTTCCTTCAGAGTGGCTTCCTCACCAGACAGAGTGGCGAACCGTGGAAGCACCCAATTCCAAAAGAGTTAGAGGCATTAGTAATCCCTCTACACTAATGGCCTCAGGGTTCGAGAAACCTCATATCATTCAGAAATTTTCACTTCAAATTTTTTAAATAATTTTTTTGAAGGATTTTGGCGAAAAAAAGGCAAAACATGGCACAAACATGGCATTTTCCCAAAAATCGGCCGAATATGGCATTTTACAAAAAAAACCCGGCAGAATATGGCATTTTTGTATGGCGCCAAGGCAATATGGCATTTTAAGGGCTCTGCTCATTATAGACCGCGTGTGTCCCACGGTTTTCGGCTTCAAGCTTTCTATTTCAATCTCCCAAGTTCGATCCATTGCACTCCCTAACTTGACCAACTGATTTACAGGGTTTCAGCCTCCAAGTGGCGCATCAATCAAAAATCCCCACGCCTTTCCCGCCCTCAACGCTGAATGAACCTCATCGGCCTGCCATTACAGCAACCACGTCGCCAATCACCTCATCCCACCCTCACAGCCTTCGCCAATCAGTCTCATAAACACTCGAGGAACATCTCGAGACTTGAGCTTGTGTTGGCCCTATGTAATTTACACCCCGTCTCGTTAGCAATCCCACAACCGTCCAAGGATTTAAGCCGACATAAATAACCCAGTCAAACGAGAATTTTTTTTTTATTTTCCGTCCTTTTCCAAGTTCTCCTTAAGCCCATATTTACCGCTTTTTGGTATACGATACCGCGAGAATGGGGCAAAAAAAAACCCAAACTTCACTAACACTGTGAGATCTGTTTCCCGGAAATTTAATTTAAGGGCGCGACTCCTTTGTAAAAGGTCAAAAGGATTTCAATTTTGTTGATGTACTGCCTCTCGAATGAGGTTTTTCTGTATTAAACTCCTAGGACGTCATAAATCCGCGATAATGGCGGTCAATTGAATTAGCGTCGAATTGGATTATAGAGCCTTTCCGGATTGGACGTGCGAACAGCCTGTTACGTTTTGCCGCCAGGGCGTGTTGACTCATATATCATTAACCGATAGTTACGTCTAGAACATCTGTTCGGGCCAAGGTGAGGGGTACCTTATGCCTCCTTTCGCAATTTCATGTCGATATTTCTCCATAAATTCAAGCATCTATCATTCAAATAAACCAACATTTTTGTGCACTTCGATCAAAATGACAGTCATTGACCACATTTCCACGAGAAAGCAAAAAACGCTGCAAAGTCCTTGTCGCATGGGTTTATTATTCTACTGGACATACCTACAGAAATGCTGGCTGTTCATTTCTTGTTGCTTTCATGTAAAATAATTGAAATAGCTATTTCTGGTGGTTTCCACCAATTTTGGCCCTCAAAACTTGAATTAGGTAGGTAGGTACGCTCCTTTTTTTTCCAAATTATCTTTGATCATTGGTAGTGCCACTTAATCGTCTTGATCCACGTGCTGACACTTTTTCTAGTGTTATTCTACAAATTGATGGTGATTTCAGACGATTTCGCAGGTTTTTGACTCATCCAAAATCAATTTTGGGAGCTGAACATCTGGTACAACCTCAATTTTCCACTCCTTGGTAAAAATCGACTTCATATTCGGTCTTCTCGTCCCCAAAAACATGGAAAACGATACTTAAAAAGCTCATTTTACCAACATGTTACTAAAACACAAAAAGTACCTATTTTTATACACATTTTCACTCATAACACCCCTGGGTATATTCCGATCGGGCTGAAAAGTTTCGGGACACAACTAGGGCCCAAATGGAGCATGTATGCGAAAGAACGAATTTTTTAGACCGAAAATGAGGCCTGTACACGTGATACGGCGTACGGCGGACGGACATTGCATTTTTGGAATCTACGCACCTTGAAACGGAAAAGAAAAAATTTTGAGGGGATGTTATAAAAATTTTTTGCTGAGCGAATACATAGACGTGTATTATTCACAGAATAATACACCAAAATACATGTATATTCCATAAGCATTCTTTCATAATTTAGGATGGATATAAATACATATATTTCAATTTACCAAAATCATAAATATATTAAGCCATTTTAAAGCCTAGTTGAATGATTTTATAAATTTCGATTATGCCTTCTCAAATCTAATTTATCTATTAAAATAGATAACAAGTAATTGAGAACCACACTGAAAGCCAAAATGTTGGGCTCAGAGGGACGCGCAACAATCTGTGTCACTATTTCTGAAATTTTAGAAAACAACAATCAACAAATGATTGAGTTGGGTTCAAAATTGTGAGAGTTATACCTCGTAGGTGCACAAGCAGGTTTTGTGTGAGGTTATGGAATTTTCTACGTTTCAGTCCGTATTATTTGTTATCTGCAAGAATTCGCATCCATTACGGTATTGCTGCTTGGCCGGGCTTATGAGCCGAACCATTCCATCGAGACATGGAATGGTCAAGTGCTACTTGTAAAGAATAAAAACGGATTGAAAGTTCGTCTATTTCCACTAATACACGAAAAATACACTGTTATACCAGTTTCGGTGATAAAGTCATCGTCAGTAACAAACAGTGATAGTTATTGCAGCATAACAGTTGTTTGTTACTGACAGTGGTTTGATCAACAAAACCGCTATATTTTTCGTGTATTAGTAGAAATAGGCAACCTTTTTTATTTATTTTTTTCATTCCGCTTTTAGCGAATTTTCGAAGAAAAGGAAGCTATTGTTCTCGGTCCAAAATTTTTAAAACTCGAATTTCCGAAAGATTTTTATACCAAAATCCGTTTTAGACCATCCTGAATTCACTGCCTAAAGACACCAAAAATTATATGTATATATATATATATAAATATATATATATATATATATATATGTATGTGTCATTCCAGACGATAACTCTCGAAAGAATTGAGATAAAAAGTTCAAATTTGCACGAAAAATCGGTCTTGGCAATCGACAGGCTAAGTTCGTAGATGGGCAGAATCGGGTCACTCTAAGGGGGAGTTTTGGGGAGTTTTAGGGGGGGAAAATTACCCATAAATTCCCAAAATGAAACAGTCTGACAAGTGACACCTCATTTTAAAGATTTTTGTACGCTGAACACGATGGTGAAATCAGAATTGCGATATCTCATTCCGTTCTCAAACTGGAGCACTTTGAAGATGAAGGAACATGGTTATTTCTTGAGATGTTCTTCCTGGTCCGTCTGCTCTAATCTGATAACGGAATGGGATATCGCAATTCTGACTTCACCATCGTGTTCAGCGTTGGAAAATCTACAAACCGAGGTTTTACTCGGCAAAAAATGGAACAAAAAATTTGTTACGGATATCCCAAACATCACATTTTACATAAAATCAGTTATTTCTTCGAAAATTCGCTCTTATAGCCATGCTGCATGACTGTGGTTTTTATTCTTTGAATCGGGTTTCCACGATTTCATCGCGAGTTCTTTAGTTCGTGCTACGTAAATTGTGGTTTCATGTTTCGAAAATCGAAAATGTTATTGAACAGGAGGATTTATTAGTAATTCAAGTCCTGGAGGTCTGAAATATCGTAGCATTCACCCTGCGAGTCTGAGACAGCATGAGAACTAAGTACTTGGATTTTGTGGAATATTGCATGCCACATACAGCAAAGGTATATCTACTCTTATGTCTGGGAAGAGATTCATACATTTTCCAGCAAATTTATGACTGTTCACCGTGCATGACTTTACAGGATCACCAATCAATGTGCCGATCGAACGGAACGTGGATAATGATAATCGACCGACTGGAAACCCAATAGCGAGCCAGGCGCCATACGTTTCTATCAAAACCTTTTTTTGCACACTACGACAAATTTCCAATAATGATTTCTCCTCTAACGAAGGAGCAGGTCCCTTTCAAGACGATCTGGATGTGCCTCAACGTTCGACTCCCACTCACATCCGCTCGTGCCCCTCAGTACCGCTAAACTGACAATGTGCCTCGGAAACCTATAAATCACAATTAGCCCAATAAACTCTTCTTTTTCTCTATAGGCCAGTTAAGCCTACAAGTTACCGACAGGTGGTCTTTGCTCGATATCAATGTTTAAACAGAGTGTGTTTCATTCTAGCCAAATCTTTTTTTTTGATACCGAGTTCCTTGGCTCTAGATGCTTTTTCTGGTGTCGGTAATGTAGATAAATACCTACTTCGTGTGCTGCAGGTATAGGTACTAAGAAAAATCTATGGGAGACCAGCAACCCATGGGTGACATGTGTAACATACGAGTATTGGAAAAACATGATGGGACAGTTCCCAATTACGGTGTATATCAGACCGCGAACTACCACTGTAGAAGGAAACGTATGTCATACGAAACTCATAGTTCGATAATGATGAACATGAAAGCATTTGATCAACCAGCACCTATCCTCAATATTTCCAGCTCCTGAAGATAAGTTTCACAACCATGTATGTATGTAGGTATATGGACATTCTACGGGTTGCGTACAAACAGAGGACTATACAGAAAATGTATGATATTTATTGTAGTTTACTAAATTTTCAGCAACAGAAAATGAAGAACTGTTGTGGAAAAATTTGCAGATTATTATTATCTAATAGCTAATTAAATCGTGACCTTCTTAACTTGTACAAATACCTGAATATTTGTCTGATTCAAATTGAATTATTTGTGAATAAACTCATTCTATTCTTTTCTGATCAATTCCAAGTTTTCATTGACTTGGATCATCACGTCCTCGACATTTCCTGTACCCCGTTGTATTCGTCATCTTCACTACCTGTCGTTCAAGAATACGGATGACTTCATTCAGCCTCTACGGTTGTTTATTTAATTGTATATCGAGAAAAATGTTCCGCGAAGTGTTTATACACTATTATTTTTGCTCTCCCTCCTTTCACAACTCAGAAAAAGATATCTTTCAAAGGTCCCACCCATTAATTCCCCGAAGGCATTCAAACAGGAACAAAGATACTCCCCATCCACCACACCGCCTTATCCGCAAAAGATCTAACTCTATCCACACAGTCAATTGAAAAATGTTAAGAGAGGGATTCGAAAAAAAAAAATCTCAAAATGCGATGCTCTGGGCCCCCTTCAGTAAATGAATATAATACTCGTTCACTAATAAGCCAGCATAATTATATGGGCAGGTCGATTGAGGGTCATTATTCAAGCCTAATGTTGTAATTACGACTCTCACAGAGGGGAGGGGGAGGGTTTAGTGGGCACTTGGAAACCACTATGTTATTACTGGGTATAGTCTTTTAAGGTTTGGAATATGGCCTGGAGGAGATTCAACTTTGTCAAGTTCTCCACCGTTTCCACGCCTCCTTTTCGAACGGTGGAGAATACCTATGTTTTGAAGAACGACTTATAGTCACTCTCTCCCTCTTTACATAAGTTCCTTCATCAAAGGTGAGTGGAATCCGAGGATCGATTTCGAAAACGTCTACCAAGAGGGTGGGCAGTAAAGCCTCCTCACATCACAGGTATAATACTTAGTAGGTATATATGCTGGTGAGTCAAATATTTTCAGCTTAGCTGGACTTTGAATGTACAGTGATAAAGCATCGAAATTTCGGAAATCAAACATTTCATCGAAATTGATCGAAAAGAACAGGGATTTCGTGCGTGCGCATGCGCAGACAAGTTACTGTAGGAAAATATTAATTTTTACACTCTCGCAACAATTAAGACTTAACGCTGACCAAACTAATGCAATTTTCTCAAAAATAAATTCTATAACTTCAAAATGTTAAAAGATACCACTCAAAATAAATTTGGATGAAAAATTGATTACTTCTATTGTAAATTTCCTATTAATTGATGTGCCTTGTCCTTTGTTACCAAGTTTTGTAGGTAGGTAAGTTATTGAAAGTTTATTTTTTCTTCTAAGAAGTTATACCTAATTTTTGCGGTGAGCAGTTTTGGCGAAAATATTAAGTTACTTAAGGATTTATTTCTTTTCTCTAAATCACCGCGAAATCCTGCCCCAATAGAAGAATTTTTTCTCCACACAGCTTGGATTCCACCTCATGTTGACGTCATAGTTGAATTCACATGTCTAAAACCCTTTCAAACCCATAATCATAACTCTCGAATACCTTTTTACAAACAAAATATCCAACGAAATTGAAATTAGCCGACCACGTTCAGCCGGATGTCTAATAGTTGTTTTTACGTGACAGGGCCTCAACCACTAGATCATGACTCATCTTCGATCTGGAAGAGCACTGATTATAATCCTTTAATTGACCATGATAGCTGGGGCTACTCCCCTAGAAACAGTGAAATTACACATAATGACCCATTATAAGAAAGCTACTGCCACCTGTACGTTGGAAACCAGAAAAAAAAGAACATTCTTAATAAGATCCCGTTTAGGGAGGCATCTGGGATTCGAAACGATTATCTAATCGTTTGATGATTACCACAAAAGACTTGACGCCTTCTCGTCGCTAATTTGGACGTATAAAGTGTGGAAGAAGGCCGATGATTAAGATGGAATAATTCGATGTAGAATTATTATAATGTACCCCATGAAAAGGGTTTGCCGATGGAGCGCTAATGGGCTTTAATGTTAGTGTCAGTTGATGGATTAATGAATAAAACGGCTACTTTATATTTTTGATTGCTACTTGAGGTAAGCCGGAAATGTATTTTGTTGGTAGGTAATCATTATGGTTTGTGAGGTTGGTATTACTGACATCTAAAGAGAGATTCAAGCTCCAAAACACTCGTTAACACTGATGACGTCACTGATACATACCTACTCGACAGACATAATCCATAGTTCAGTTGTGGCAGGGATATCCAAGGTCACTCAGCTCATGACGGGTCAAGTTTATTAGGAAGATGATAATAATTATTAAAAATCTGTTACCGACGTTGTACTCATAACAAGGCTACGAGCCTACCTATCGGTTAAAAATGGCTGAGTGAAAAAAGGCAAGAAAAAGTCATTTCAGGGTATCAGAAAAAGTCCTGTTCCCCTTACTGCGGCCCATATTGTGACTCACACTGCGGCGTGGAGGAAGATCTTGTGACTGAGTGTAGCAGCGGGGGTGGACCCTTGAGAGTCCCCCTCCTAGACCAGCGAGATTATCACCGGTTAAGAAGGGATATCGATTAGGCTTCCCCAAGCGATCCCGTCTCCACCGGAAGAAAAAATGTATCGAGAACAGCCACACTGTTACACTCCTCCCCACATGACATACTTCTGGGTAGCAGAAGTAACGAGAGGGAAAAGGGGGAATGAAAAGTAGTATGAAGTTCTGGTTCAGGAAACGACATCTGAAAAACTTCAAGGTGACTAACCTCCATCGTGATGGTAGTACCTCAATAATATTTACTGGTGGGGAACAAAGTTCCCACATACGAGTATTGGGGGATAATGTTGTCAGAGGTTGTTGTCCAGTGAATTGTGCTCATCTGGGCAACCTCTAGGTGATCAACCTCCATCGTTAAGATGGAACAACTATTGGGACTTGTCAATTGGGACACAGCATTAATCGCCTTGTGATGAGCTCAGTATATTTTAATTATACTCACACTCTGAAGGGGTGAAAGGGGGTGGGGAAGCCAATAGATGTATGTATTATCAAAGGGACAGGTTGTTAGTAAAGGAATCCTTCTGGTAAGCCCACAATAAGTGGATGGAGTTTGGTGAGCTGCTCTGCGCATACTACCAAACCATGCTCTGCTAGCACGTGACAGAGTGTAACAGTGGGGGTGGACCCTTGAGAGTCCCCCTCCTAGACCAGCGAGATTATCACCGGTTAAGAAGGGATATCGATTAGACTTCCCCAAGCGATCCCGTCTCCACCGGAAGAAAAAATTTATCGAGAACAGCCACACTGTTACAATCTTCACAGAGATACTTCAATTGGATGGTAGTAGAAAGGATCTTAGGATACCAATAAATATTCGATATCCTCCCGAATAACTGGAACGCCCAAAAGTCAACAACGTATATAATAGAACTATTTGGAGGGAGAAAAGACAGCTAATTTCTACCCCATAATTATTCCTCACTGATTTTTACAAATTTTGCATCGCTGGTCTAATATCTTTAGCTCCAAGAATTGTTCAAGCCAGAAATTCGGGTGACTAGTGGCTTACGAATTTGTAGACGAGTAACGAAGAACACTCAAAAACGAGCTAATTCCACACTGAAGCCCGATTTTGATGAATCAGTAAACTCCGGCTCCCGTCTTTTTTGATGAGTGGCCCCCGTGAAAGGCATTACAGCCGTCTCCACCAATAGCGGTCACGATCCGCGGCACGAGCTCTCCCGTGGCCCCTGAGGTTCTTCTTGGCTTTGACTATGACAGGACAAGCGATGGTATCGCGGACCTCGCGCCCTCAAAGGATTTATGGGGCCCTAGACACTTCTCCCGGGGGAGACGTGATGGATCGGAACGAGTTCCGTCTTGACGATCAAAAATGAGCGACGGTGCGGGATTGGCAGGTTATATTAAGCATGAGTCTGTGTTTCGAGTGAAAGCATAATAACGAAATCCTGACGTGAAATGCATCATTTGGGCCAACTCACCTCGATGACATACATATATTATGTTTTATGCAGGTAAACCAGGTCAGAAATAGTACATTCCACTATTGGCACAGCTCATTTTGGTACAATTCGCTAAGTGTACATGCTTTTTTTTTTTTTACAAGTGGTGAACTCATCTCGAGTTTTTGGAGAAGTTGAACCGATCCGTTAGGACGACTAATCACTTCATCACATCACTCGAGTTACCAGGACCTCTACATCTCAAGTCCAAAAATTTCGACATGGTACAACTCGAGCAGTCAGATGGTACAGCGTTGTGGAGGTTTACAGAAATAGTTGAACACTCCGCGAACAATATCAATCTTAGTAGGCACATAGCTTCATTTCCACAGCATAGAAAGTGTAAAATAAAACCGGCGTTCTCAAGATATTCAACGGAAATGTTACCCCATACGGTTCGCACAATTTCAGGTGGAAAAATGACAGATCTACCTAACAGGATTTGCAACTTCAAATCACTCGTTTCACCGCCTGATTATTTAATAATGACACTTCTCATTAAAGCTGGATTTTTCGGTTGTGTAGCTGAAAGCCCCCACACCCTACAATGTTCTTATTATTATGGGTACCTATATATTTGTATATATTTTGTTTTATAATTCCTTTTTCAGATCAGCATACTTGCATAATACGTGTATTCTGGTGATGGGTAAGTAAACATTTTTGAAATGCTCTACTTCGAATGACAACATAATATCTGGGTAAATAACGCAGTAGGTACTAATTCGTTTTTATATCAATTTCCGAAATCATCTTGATAAGAGCAATGAAATTCTTGATAGTGTATTTGTCCAACTTGATGATGTACGAGTTTTCAAGACTCATAGCCTAACTGTGATGTAGGCATGTGTATGAAGACATTAATAGCTAAAGATATCGAACCTGATTAGGTATTTACTTCATACAAAATAGGAGTTTCTATCCCCAAAAAATCAAGTGAGGAACTCAATCAAGTGAAGGAAGGACTTCACAGAAACATAATAATTATAGCGCTTCCTCAGGGTCTATTGAAGTTCAGCAATATATACAACGAATAGGTATAAATAACAAATCTACTAATAATAATTTCCAAACCTTTTTTCTTCCTCCCTTGAAAAAATTTATTACGTAAACGTCTTCAATGTTGCTCTCTTTATTGGGATCGGGAAAGCGGAAGAAACAGCGCTGTTTTCCCCCCATTGACGTCATTAGCGTCTGCGGAAATAGTGGAGTTACTCAACCTCCCGAAAAAAGTGATATTTTTCGAGATAAAACTCAACATCTTAATTGGTTCGCGTATATGCCGGTGGCAGATTTTACTGGTATTACATTTCCCGGTCGCTTTTGTTACGCATTAAGATAATAATTGGCCTGCCTTTATTCTCCGATCCTTTAATTTGCTCCGTTGGGTGAGAACGGTCTTTACATAATCCTTAATAAATCTACCTTTTTTTCCACCACCGGTTCTGTACATAATTTTCTGAGTATAATTAGGATCCCGAGTGAATTATTTGAATCTAGATACGTATGTGAAATGGTCGCATATCGACTTTGCACGACTCCAGGCAGCTGAAAGGTTTGATGTTTTCCGTGAATACTTATTTAATAAGCATTTTAAGAGAGTGAATCCTTTCTTCTGCCGTTTTGAAGAATGCAGGCCTGCCTGCAGACCTGCGTAGGGGAAAATGCGTTCGGCGTGAGATAAATGTTTACAGTTATTTTTCCTTTCGGAAAGGAACAATTTGTTTTATCTTCCATTGAGGGCTGTGATACGGGTCCTATGCTCCAAAATACTGGAACCTAGCAAGCTTTTAGAGAAGCTGTTTTCGGAATGAGGGGTATTTGCGATACCTACAGTACCAGGGAAGGAGGCTGAAAGAAACTGGTCTTTGTTGGCCTTTATTATAAGTGTAGCAGTAATCAACCTGAGGGGTGGGGGACCAAAAAAGAAAAACGCGCGCAGCCACATTTTTGATGTTCGTAACAATGTCCTACTTTTTGTAGTTCTACTGTAGGTAGACGACTTCCAATACCTACATTTCTCCAAGGACAACAGAATCCAATATTTCAACGTGACAACTTCAATATTTCGTAACTAATTCAGAATTCAATATTTCAAGGATGACAGGTTGTGTCTTGTATAAAGGGACATGTTTCGTTTTTGACATTAATTTTATGTCTTTACTTTGGCACATGGGCCCGAAAAGCGTTAAACGAAACCGTTATACGATACCGGTAAACAAAAGCGTTACAGTTGATATTCTGATGATTTTTGCTTACAACTGATTCGTTTCTACGGAACTTCATGTTTGCCATTTTTCATCGTACGAAAATCGTTCACCACTCGTTGGAATCGTGTGATTTTATTGAACATTTTCTTGTTAACCGCACCCCCGTACCTTGCGCGGTAACTGAGCTGAGCATGATGAAAAAAATGCGGATAAACAAGGTAGTCAGCAACAGGTAGTGAAGAAAGTCATTGTTTACTAGAATCGAATGTGGTAACCTTGCACCACCATGTAACCCGGATCATGGTAATCTTGCAAGCCGTAAACGATACCGTCAATATTATCCCTAAATTCCCATTGGGACATAAAATTTCCCAATGTGTTGCAGACTCGTATGCAAGCGTTTCCATTCTTGATTGCATTTCTGGTTCAGTTATCTTTCATTTTTTACTTCAACAGCTTTAGGTAAACCCTTGTTCAGACCCTTACTCAAGATCTAAACAAAATTCAAGCACACCATTAACTTTTCCGTAAAAGCGCTGGTTGAGATTGAAAAATCAGCATATATTTTTACTTCGGAATTTTTTCTGTTTTTTTTTTTTCAAATTTTTATAAAGGCAGCATGGAAAAAAGTTAAAATATATGGAAACGGTGAATGTGAATGGGTAATAGATGAGTGAATACGAGCGGTGCGGGAGTGATGGTAGGTGTCTGTCTTGATGCCTCCTATTCTGATGACAGAAACGCATAGTAGGTATGTACTTGTTACGTATTCATAATTTTACAAGCCTAACCGTCAAGAGGACACAAGACCATCAAATAAATATTGAACTAGTTCAGTTTCGGTTTCATAAATAAATCTCATTTTTTGAAGCAATACAACAAAGCATACTCTCGAAACAAAAGACGAAACACTCGAAACTGAGCATTGTGACAGAGTGTGACAGTGAGGGTGGACCCTCGAGAGTCCCCCTCCTAGACCAGCGAGACTGTCACCGGTAGATGGGATATCGATTAGGCTTCCGCTCACCGATCCTGTCTCCACCGGACCAAAAAACGACTCTAGAACAGCCGCACTGTTACAGCATTCAACTATTAAACACCACAATCATAAGTATGGTGGCGATGGTGTCCACAGCTTGCTAGCCTTGGGAGGCCCATCACAAAGAAAGTCTGAGAAATACTGTCATACAGATCTCCAGGATTATGAACAGTCGTCCTAGAGACCTAGAGGATCTCTGGTATTAAAACATCAAGCATTTTTCCCTATCGCTCTTGTCCCACCATTTCCGGATTTGCAACGTGGACTACTTCGCGTACGGCTTGCTCTGGTTCAGGGACTCCCCTGTCACAAAATCACACAAGTAACATTTCACGGTTTGTACAGTTGTTCTCGTTCAAAGCGTGTGTGCGTGATTGTTCTTCACTTTTTTATTACAACTTTTATTTATTGTAATACCACTTAATTCTATTCAACAGGCGCGCAATAACCGTCTCTGGCGTTAACCTGTTGAGTCACGGCGGCTCAGTGAACTCGTGTGGGCAAAACTCAAACCCCGTCCGCCCAACCGGCAACCCTTTTTGGACGCAAACGTTTAGTAAAAAATCAGGCAAATCTCTCTCTTAAAAAAAAATAAATAAAAATTTTAAAAACCTTTTGCTCAGAGAAGCCGAGTAAGATTGTTTACGTGTTTCAATATAAATTAGTCATGATAAGTGAAACCACGGTAAAGGTTTTTCCTACCAGTAACAAGTAATTATACCAGTGTTTTAGTCTCAATCGTGTTCAACACTGGAAAAATAATTTCTTGATCGAAGAAACTGTGGAAAAAATGTTGAGACTATAAAGGGTTGCTTTTGTGCGGTTGTGACAGAATAATGGGTGATTCCGCTATATTCCAACCAAAGTGGATTAGAAATACATCAATAGCATTTCTATAGGTATCACGTTGGTTCGAACGATTTGCTTGATTGCTCGTGTAATCTGCGCGTTTTTGGCTATATTTACTCAGATTTACTCTTTCTATTATCTTTCTATAAGGTTTACATAGAAGGATTCTATAAGGTTACTAGCTCAGAAAACTCGAAAATACACTTAATTCAGAAATGTTCGAACGATCACATTGAATTTTTTATTCAATCTACATCATTTCCAGTGCTGAAGTGAATAGTCAGACCTTCACCAATCAACCTTATTGTCAGAAAAATCTCGGTCTATCGCGATCCCTAACAACGAACACCCAATAAAGTAGGTACATACAATAAAGTACGTAGCTATGCAATTAACATCCAATGAAGGGGCAAGTAGGTATACAACTGAAAACCAAGTCGTGAGTTAATGAAGAAGTGATAATATTACTAACACATAGGAGTAAATAAATAAAATATTAGGTACCTGCACGACTTATGGGTGCGTACGTATATTTTTTACTCAACAAAATTTTATGTTATCCATTTGTGACCTACAAAATTAAATTGCCCACCCACTTGGCTAAGGTTTCGTTTAAACTCGTTGTTTTCTTTTTGTTCAAATTTTCTTCCAGAAGAATGTAAGGGAATGATGAATCTCCCTCACACAATAAAAAGCTCGTAATCTGGACGTTCAGAATCATTCGCCCTTAGGGAAGGAATACCTATACATAACATATTACTTGAATAAACCCAATCCATTCATTGGATTTGGCCCCTACGACTATTAGTAACCCCCCAGCAATTAACTTTTGTCCAACGGAAGATTATTCATTTATAAATTACACCCGAGATATCTTCTAAGCCTCATGACCAATTCACTTGTCCGACCCCGAATCAAAATCACCGCTTTAATTACAGGTTTCTTCGGATGTCTACACGGTCATTATAGTTAGTTTGTTAATTAACAATTCGGCTTTTAATTGGCCGAAAGGCGACTTTTTATTTCGGCTGGGGGGCGTTTCAAAGCGTAAACAGTAGCTCGTAGTAACTGGATGTTAAGGCCCGTCAATTTCGATCGTTCGGGTGATGTTAACTTCGAGAATGCCTGTTATATTGACGCTTTGGATATTTTATTACGGAGGGGGGAGGAGGGGGATATCCTATTCATGTTGTTTTTGATTGGTCGTGATGACCGAATTATGGGGGTACATCCTGAAGGTGGACATGTTGGTAGACGAGTTCTACAGGAAAAAGAAGCGTCGCCAGTAGGATGGGCAGTGTAATGAAACACCCAAGGATTTTGGAAACTCCGCCTTACTAATTCATACTACTTATGAATATATGTTGAGAAAGTACCTGCTATACTAATTATAGTACTTCGGTAATGTTGAAAAGTCTCAGCTGAAAAGTTAAGAGCCACGGATCGGGAGGGGATTCGCAGGCCATATATAACTTAAATCACTCGCGGCGGAATAGTGGAAATCCATAGCAAAAAACGCTGCAAAGTCCTTGTCACATGGGTTTATTATTCTATTGGAGTTCTAGAGATTCTTGTTGGCTGTTAAATTTATTGTTTCTTTCATGTGGAATAGGTAGGTACGCTTTTTTTCTTTTTTTTTTTCAGATCATCTTTGATCATTGGTAGTACCATTTAATGGTCTTGATTCACCTGTTTACACTTTTTCCAATGTTATTATTTATTATACACATTGATGGTGATTTCAGGCATTTTTCCAGGTTTTTGACTCATAAAAAACCAATTTTGAGAGCTGAACCTTTGGTAAAACCTCAATTTCCGCGTCTTTGGTCAAAATCGACTTCATATTCGGTCTTCTCGTCCCCAAAAACATGGAAAAAGATACTTCAAAAGCTCATGTTACTAACATGTTGCTAAAACGCAAAAAGTACCCATTTTTACACACATTTTCACTCATAACACCCCTGGGTATATCCGATCGGGCTGAAAAGTTTCCGGACACAACTAGGGCCCAAATGGAGCATGTGTGCGAAAGAACGAATTTTTTAGACCGAAAATGAAGCCGGTACACGTGATACGGCGTACGGACATTGGATTTTGGTTTATTATTCTCTGAATAATACACCTATGTAATCGCTCAGCAAAAAATTTTTATAACCCCCCCTCAAACTTTTTTCTTTTCCATTTCAAGGTGCGTAGATTCAAAAAATGCAATGTCCGTCCGCCGTCCGCCGTACGCCGTCCGCCGTATCACGTGTACAGGCTTCATTTTCGGTCTAAAAAAGTCGTTCTTTCGCACACATGCTCTATTTGGGCCCTAGTTGTGTCCCGAAACTTTTCAGCCCGATCGGAATATACCCAGGGATGTTGTGAGTGAAAATGTGTGTAAAAATAGGTACTTTTTGCGTTTTAGCAACATGTTGGTAACATGAGCTTTTGAGGTATCGTTTTCCATGTTTTTGGGGACGAGAAGATCGAATATGAGGTCGATTTTGGCCAAGGAGTGGAAAATTGAGGTTGTACCAGATGTTCAGCTCCCAAAATTGATTTTGGAAGAGTCAAAAACCTGCGAAATCGTCTGAAATCACCATCAGTTTGTAGAATAACACTAGAAAAAGTGTCAACACGTGGATCAAGACGATTAAATGGCACTACCAATGATCAAAGTTAATTTGAAAAAAAAAAGATCGTACCTACCTAATTTGTGTTTTGTGGGCCAAAATTGGTGGAAACCATCAGAAATAGTTATTTCAATTATTTCACATGAAACAAACAATAAATGTACAGCCAACATTTCTGTAGAATAATAAACCCCATGTGACAAGGACTTTGCAGCGTTTTTGGAATCTACTCACCTTGAAACGGAAAAGAAAAAATTTTGAGGGGGTGTTATAAAAATTTTTTGCTGAGCGAATACATAGGTGTATTATTCACAGACTAATAAACCAAAACTACAGGATAAAAATAAAATAGTCTATTTCCACGTACACTAGCAAACTGTAGACCGGTTTCGGTTGTTACACCATCGTCAGTACACTATAGAATTTACACTAGTACTTAGAACGTACACTAATTCTATAGTGTACTGACGATGGTGTAACAACCGAAACCGGTCTGCAGTTTGCTAGTGTACGTGGAAATAGACTATTTTATTTTTATACTGTAGATTCGCAGGCCTACTGGAAAATTGCCATTCCCTTCATTCAAATGGGTGTGCTCAAGGGCACTGGTGAGGAAGCTGTTGATTGTTGGTGCCGAACTGCCATCATGTACCTACCTGCGCAAGAATAAAAATAAACAAAACGATTCACGTGGGCGAGGCAGCTGCTCGACTTTTAGCCACGTCGAGTAAAACCTGAGGGTGACACTGATTAGCCACTGATTACCGACCGTTCGGCCCACAAGGCGTCAAATGTCACCGGTTCGAGCGCGCATGCGCAATACATCCGTTTCACGTTAATTAGGGAGAAAGGGGCAAGTCGTAATTGAGGAGTGGAGTGACTGATTTAAACGGAGCGAGTTGGCACGCCTGTACAGGCCTGATATATTCATATGGCTCTGCGTGTTGTACATTACAATACATTGCTGAGCACTGACACACACCAAAAGGGCACTCTTCACTACAAATTACTCAGACTGACTTGAAAAACGCTGCAAATCCCTGCACAACGGTTTATTATTTTGTATAGAATACCCTTCTGTTACAGATCACAGCTCTCTGTATCAGCGTTGGCCAATAGAATTGCAGAACCATTTCGGACCATGCCAATGCGCACCATACCAATTAGACAATTCGAAATGAATTCCAATTCAAATTAATTTGAATTCAAATTAATGAATTCCAATCCAATTAATGAATTCCAATTCAATTAATGAATTCCAATTCGAAATCGATTGAATAAATTGATTGATTGATGGAATCGAGCGCTTCCCTGGTGACGAGCGCACAATGCCAATAATTAGGCAATTCGAAAAAAATTCCAATTCAAATTAAAGTCCAATTCATTATACCAATATTGACAATTCTAAGTGAATTCCTATTGCAATTGAAAAAACTTTGCCAATTTTGGCGAATGTGGAGTTATGTTTATATGATTAATGTGTCGGGAATTTAGATGGGGATGTTAGGTAGATTGGTGAGCAGTGGCCAATTGCAATTCAAAATCTAAGTGAATTCCAATTGCAATTGAAAAAATTGATCGATTGATTGCTCGATTGATTGAATAAATTGATTGATTGATTGATTGAATCGAGCGCGTCCCTGGTGACGAGAGTGTATACAAATTCATTCACCCTGGTGTCGAAAATGCCTGTCGGTGAAAACTTCGGGGCCTTACTGTGAACGAACGGCTGGACGTACGATGCTGCGGGTGGTCTTAAACAACTCCCAAGTTCGAGAACTATTTAAAACCGTAAAAAAATTCACGTAAAACAAAGGTATAGGCTTTCTGAAAATTTCAGCCCCTATTTTGAACCCCTTAGAGATGACTGACAGTAACGTCGAGCTTCGAGGACCAACTAGACCCCGAACGGAACCTATAACCCGAATTTCATCAATTTTTATTCATGGTAACTAAGCAAAGTGGCCCGTACGGCGTACGGCGTACGGCGTACGGCGTACGGCGGACAGACAGAAATATTTTTATTGCAGTTTTGGATTCTACATACCTTGAAACGTAAACCATCAAATTTTGAGGGGGGGTAAGAATTTTTTTTTTCATGCTCGATTCCAATGGTTCATTATTGAAAATAATAAACCAAAATATATTTTAATACTTAGATAAAATAAGAAAAATATGAGCTGGAAGGTGAAACCTTGAAATAAAGAAGGAAACAGGAGTTTTTGGGTTTCTCCAAGGATTTGATCGATTCTCCTCCTCTTGGTATTCTTTCAGCTTTTTGATTTACGTAGGTACTAATGTGTGTCTTGACGAATTTGTCGAAAAATAATTATGAAGTCTAGTACAGCAGCAGCCTTGTATACAAATTTTCTCCGGACACCATATACATCCTACGTTGTTTCCCCCACAAACTCCCAAATCAAAAAACAAAAAAAGTCACCAGCCGGCGCCCAATTACCACAAGACCGATGTTCGCCTCCTTGTCCACTCGCTTTTAGTAGCCCTCCCATATCATTTTTACCGCCTTTTTATTACCCTTCCCCACCATAATAGGTATCTACAACGAAACAAACACTAAAAACCTCTCATTCGCTCTGTCGACTCGAATGCAAATAACTAGTTCCATTTGTTACCATTTCTTCCTCATCAAAACCTTCCTTGATTTCTGGTTTCTCTCTGAGTAAACCAGGCAGTAAAATCCGTTGTTTAAAACGTTCGATAACTTTTTCTCTGGATGGAGATTATTCTTGTTAACAAAAGTGCCCTTCTATTCTTGATTCGTTGAATGGCAGAAAACTCGTCCATTGTGATGTAAAAGGTCAACGCACGTGGGGATCACTTCCATTTTTACTGCCTAACTGAGTGGTTGAATTGCCCGGAGATCCTGGTTAGGTTTCGGTTTCATTAGCATTTTATCAGATCTCCCTCTTCCAACTCAGATTCATAAGATATTTATTCGGATTCGTATTCTGTTTACTCCATTCATCGGGAATCGCCGTCACAGAGTGAAACGACAGAGCGATACAAATTTCATCCAAAATGCTTCAGCAGCTAACTACGAGTATTATAATGAGAAATGCTGCAAATCATTACATAATGGTTCGTTATTCTTGTGTGGTTATAGCTTTGAGTTTAGAGAAAAGACCCTTGAACTGCCCTAGCCCTACATGCCGCCACTGTCGCCTTTCGATGATTTCATACCGCCATAAAGATGGCGCTGATCTTTCACAGTCGAGGACAGCGCCTGTAGGTTCAGGATGGAACATGGGGAATCGGAAGTAATTTCAAGAAGAAAGTCGCCGGATTTACAGGTAAATCCCTAGTAATCCGCAGATGTACGGACAAATTTGGTAGTTCGGCTTCCTTGCAAATGGGCCATCACGGAAAGGAGCTTGTGACGGGTCGTATAGTTAGACGGTTGAACCAGTAGGCTTCGTCTTATTTATATCCAAAGGTTTACAGATTAGGTAACTCTCCTCTGACTCCTATATCGAAAGTGGATCAACTATAATTTATTGACTTGAATTCAAAAAAGCTCCAGTAAATCAGCATGATCATTTGAGCCAATTTTAAAAGCTGAAAATCATTTTGTCCTCGAAAGTTTATATTAGGTATCCAAAATTGTCTATCATATGAATGAGCGGTCAGGATGCTCGCTAACACCGCCATCTCGAAACGATAAAACACCCCTACTCATCATTTAAGAAAAGTATAAGTGATTGAACAATATAAAACGCTGCAAATTATTACACAACGGTTTATTCTTTACCTGTATAGATGCCCCTTCTACAACGGTGAATTATTAAACAACGGTAAATTTTTACACAACGGTTTATTATGCTATCTACGCAGAAGGGGCATGTATACAGGTAAATTATTACAAAACGGTTTATAATTTACCTTATGCTTCAACTACAAATAACTAATGATTGACTCATTGAATCCCGCGCATTTGTATGAAACTTTAATTCCCAGGACGGCTCTAGTACTTCATTTAGGGCTTTCCTGGGGGGAGCTCGAGGGTATTGACCACAGAAAACAGTGATCTACGAAGAAGGGGCATCTATACAGGTAAAGAATAAACCGTTTTGTAATAATTTGCAGCGTTTTTTAATTGCATTTTCGGATTCTACGTACCTTGAAATGTAAACCATCAAATTTTGAGGGGAGGGGGGTTGCATATTTTTTTATTTTTTTCATGCTCGATTCCAAAGGTTCATTATTGAAAATAATAAACCAGCCGCTCCAGTAAATCAGCATGACCATTTGAGCAAATTTTCAAAGTTGACAATTATTTTATCTTCAAAAGTTTATGTTACCTAAAATTGTTTATTATGTGGATGAGCGGTAAGGATGCTCGCTAACACCCCCATCTCGGAACGATAAAACACCCCTATTAATCATTTAAGAAAACTACAGGTGATTGAACAATATAAATATATATTATTATGAATCATCATTCACGTTGTAACGCCAGTTCTCCCCGCTAGACGCTCATAAAAAGGTTAGGGTGCAAAGGTGGCAGACCGATTCTTTTGCAAGCTTGGCATCCACCCCAGGTACATGTTTGTGTAGTCATATTCAAGAGTTCATGACAAACCACGCATATGATCAGAAGATCATGCGAAAAACCTACAAGTACAAGGGGTTTGTGGGTAACAACAATGAGCTCATTTTATCTGTGCAACTATTATAGTTCGACAGGATTGAGCACGCCCCGATACGAAGCAATATAAAGGGAATCCTATTTATTACGGTTTTGAGGGATTCTGTTAAACTGTCGTCAGCCACTTTTCGTAACCATCCTTTTGGCACAATCGGGCGGTGGACGGACCGAGCGGTATCGAGATTTTTTTTTTCCCCCGTTGAATCAAATTGATAATCTGCGACGTTAAAAGCCGAAGATAATTGGAGTTGATTTCCTTGTGGAGGGGAAATCCGGGAAAGTGTGTTGAACCGTTGGTCCAAGGCAGGACGTGGGACGAACGGCCGTAGATGGCAACGACGGCGAGGTTCGTGAAATGACGACGCAGAACATGTGGGAAGAAATGTCGATGGGTGGGGAAGCGGGATTTGCACTAAACAGAAGAACAAGTTGTTATCTAAAGACCGACATACATGCTCGCCATGTTGCTAATTCAGGCAACTTCATTCTTCAGGCAAAACGCTGCAAAGTCCTTGTCACATGGGTTTATAATTCTATTGGAGTTCTACAGAATTGTTGGCTGTTAAATTTATTGTTTCTTTCATGTGGAATAATTGAAATAGCTATTTCTGATGATTTCCACCAATTTTGGCCTTCAAAACATGAAATAGGTGTAGGTACGCTTTTTTTTGCTTTTTTTTTTTTCTTCAAATCATCTTTGATCATTGGTAGTGCCATTTAATCGTCTTGATTCACCTGTTTACACTTTTCCTAGTGTTATTATACAAACTGATGGTAATTTCAGACAGTTTTCCAGGTTTTTGACTCCTGAAACCCCAATTTTGGGAGCTGAACCTTTGGTAAAACCTCAATTTCCGCTTCTTTGGTCAAAATTGACATCGTATTCGGTCTTCTCGTCCCAAAAACTATGGAAAACGATACATCAAAAGATCATGTTACTAACTTGTCACTAAAACACAAAAAGTGCCTGTTTTTATGCACATTTTCACTCATAACACCCCTCGGTATATTCCGATCGGGCTGCAAAGTTTCGGGGACACAACTAGGGCCCAAATAGAGCATGTGTGCGAAAGAACGAATTTTTTAGACCGAAAATGAAGCCGGTACACGTGATACGGCGGACGGACATTGCATTTTTGGAATCTACGCACCTTGAAACGGAAAAGAAAAAATTTTGAGGGGGTGTTATACAAATTTTGTGCTGAGCGAATACATAGGTGTATTATTCACAGAATAATAAACCAAAAGGCCGATGGAAAGACACAGTGATCACAGACCACCACCATCATCAACAGTACAGACCAGCATGTACATAATATTGTCTAGCGCTACTGGAAATTGACGGCGAAAGAAGAAGATAAATTCCAAATTATTTTTGTATGAAATGAAAGTGTTCAAATGGTATATATATATATTTTTTTTTAAAAATGATATTGGCAATATCTATCTATCTATCTATCTATCTATCTATCTATCTATCTATCTATCTATCTATCTATCTATCTGTCTATCTATCTATCTATCCATCTATCTAACTCACCTACCTACCTATCCAAGGTCTCATAATATAGAGGATTGGGATTTCACTTTAGGTAGGTAGTTATGTTACGAAATTTCATCTTCAAGAGCACCACCTCCGTTTGGTAGGATGTGCATATATATTACTCTTTGCACCTGAATACTGTGGAACACTTCATTATAAATAACGATGAAGATCATAGCAACTTTTATGGACTTGAGGAGGTATCCACTGAATTTTGCAATTTAGCAACCTCGAAGACCTACTCTCAAAATGGTAACCCTATAGGCAACCTTAAAACACTGATTTCAAATGTCCTCAACCAAGGATACAAGGAACAACAACTAGCTACAATAACGACTTCCAACTAGGCAGAAACCACACCTGGGGATATCGGTCTTTATGGATCTATCCTTGGTTTTGAAAACTCCGGCTGCACTTTAACTGCATTTACTAACTTAACTGCATTTTATGGTTCCTAGTGAACACACTAAACGTCGCTGATCAAGATCTTATTCTCTCGCGGGTACATTTTATATATTTTTTAATTTTGTCATCAATAAATATTTTCCTTATTTTTTATATTATTATTAGGTATATATTTCTTTCGGAAATGAATAGGGAAAGAAGGAGACGGTTGATTACAAAATGCATGCGAGCATTGATTGTAGCCGCTTTTGAATTACACTATTACAACTTTCTTTTTAATGTTTTCATACATTTGTTTCATATTTTCATATTGTAGTGATGTAGGAAGCAACAGACGAGGCGAATGGCTAGCTTGAGAATGGTTAATTTAATGGATGGCCCCTGGCTCTTTTATATCCCCTTGACAAGATCAGAGGGGGGTCGGGGGGGTCCCCACTCTGAGATACTTCATGTATGAACAGTACATGGGTTGTGGAGGAGCAGCCTATCACAACACATATATTAATATTTTCATACTTCGTTGACATTTTTCATTTCTTGATTTATTGGGGAACAGGAAGTCCGTGATTTTTATATTGCCGTTCGAAAAAACTGCTGCTAGAAGGTAGATAACTACAATATTACTCCATTATTTTATCCATCGCTGTTCCTGGTTCGTTGGTTTACTATGCTAGAGTGTGGTTGGTGTAACTTCAATCTAACGTACTTAATTTCAGCCTTTTTTTCATTATAATTTAAAATCATTTCCACAATCCTCGATCATCGCAAACTACATAAGATTTGTGGCTTATTTAAAGAAGAAAAAAATTGAAAATGGGATTTTACATGCTGCAACAAAGTTTGTTTTTGCTCTCCTGAAAAATTGAGTTTTTGCAATTACGCAAGTTTGTGGGAGGGAAAAAAGTTACGCTAGTCTGTCCAAAAGGGGGACGGTTTAATCTGGAGCCAATCCAACGAGCACCATCCGATCCAATCCGAGCCATTCGCTCTGGTTCAATCTGGTGTAACGTTAAATTCTAAATTCTTGGAGCCCATTCCGATAACCCGAGGTTTCTCTCGAAAACTTTGGGTTCATTCGCATTACTTTTTGGCGCGATTATCATCTCCGCCCTAATCCGTGACGCGACCAGAGATAAGCCGCTCACGTACCCAAGTAGGTACCTACCGAAACAGTAGGGGAGATGTTCATCACTTCCGCCCATTGGAAGTGATGAACATGAACAACCTTCCAACAGTTCCACCTCAGAGTAGGCCAGTGATCAGTCAGTCCTCGCCCAGTCGTGTTGTCGTGTAGTTTTTTATCATGTCAGACCCGACTGAATGACCAGTTTTTGTTCCTGGCACACGACGCAAAGAATTGTTGCTTTATAAGGCCAATACTTATTTTGAAAATCGCACTTTGGAGTCAAGAGAAGTGAAATGGAAATAAGTAATTCATTTGTATCATGAAGTCTTTAAAAATATAAAAATCAATTTTTTAGTACAAAAGTAAATTTTTGGTGAACTCTCTCAGGTGTTCCAAGAAAACTTGTGGTGCTTGGCTGGAAACCTGTGGAAGATCGACGAGAAGTCATTGTTGGATTTCATCAGAACTGTCAGCCTAATTTATGCTCCAGACAATCACTGAATTTGTATTTTTTGACGTATTTTATTAAAGGATTTCAGCCTACATGTGTGTTCTCCTGGATCCTCTCTACAGGGATGTTGTGGTCGTAGGGCATAGGGGCGGAACTGAAGCTTGACGGACCATGGGCTAATGGGCCACGGGCGGAAGTGATGACTTTCACCCAACCAAGGGTTTGCCGATCCCGATTTTCAATTTTCAAACTGATTTGAACTCCAAATAAATATCCCTAGCGCGCCTGGACCTTCAAATTCGTGAATAACTTTTTTTTTATAGGTAGAGTATCATAGCGGAAAATATGAAAAACGGAAATGGAAAAAACAAGTGTCATATCAATTCTCCTTACTTATGGTTTCCAAAAAAAAATCCAGAACGAAAATCGGTTCAGCCGTCCGGGCACAAAACCTATTCCAAATTTGCCCCCCCTAGTGCGCGAAAAAATTTCTTAATAAAATCAGGGACATTTAGCCTTAATGAGGGTTGGCAGCGGATTTGGGCGGAAGTGATTGCTGCCCACTTTTTCAGGCGGTTAACTAAATCCTAGAAAACCAGAAGAAACCATCCATGATCCAATGCCATCTTGATAAGCGTTTGAGATGGGTTTGTCAATGGATGGGGATCGGGAAGGCGGTGCATGGTCAGTTCTAGTCCACCGGATTTTCTGTGGACTGGCGATCAGGCAACCGGCACTGGACAGTCGGGAAAACACTGCGAACAGCCGGCCATGGATACTATACAGTCGGAAAAGAGGCTGACAACCACTGCGAGCAGCCGGCCATGGATACTATACAGTCGGAAAAGAGGCTGACAATCACTGCGAACGGCCTTTCTGTCTGCCAGATGGTCGCTGAGAACAAACCTCTTAACCATTGGCGAGGTCTCGACAGGTGTCGGAGAAGGAAGACCCGAAATCCGCGGTCTTCCCTCTCGGCTACCCGTCTTCCGCCCACACGGAGACCGACTTCGAACGGTTTCACGATTCGGCAGCACGCCGGCGCCGCGTGGGTGACGGGGCGCGCGAGGGTTCGTGCGGGGGTGATCGCGGAGTTTGGCCGCTAATAACTATCATCGGGACGGGGCCCAACTCGGCTCCCGGTCATCAATTACAGCCATCATTAGACTCCAAGAAATGGATCCGTGGCGCTTTATTTCTCGATTTCTCGGGAGCGTTCGATAAAAAGTGGCGCCACCGCCCAACTGCCCCAATTTAGATAAATTCACACAGACATGTTTGGATAAAACCTGTACTCTTAGAGAATTTTCGCAAAAAATACGCTTTTAAAATTATTCCAAGATTTTAAATGCACGAGTTTTGACATTTTCATGTCTTTATTTTGGCACACAAACTCGAAAAGCGTTACCAAAAACCGACAGGTAAAATTGCGGATGATTTTCGCTTACAACCAATTCGTTTCTACGGAACTTCATGTTTCCATTTTTCATTGTACAAAAATCGTCCACCACTCGTTGGAATCGTGTTCGTCGTACAAGTCCGCAACACAGTGAGACATTTTCATGTTGTATCACAAGCTTCATCTTGACAGTAGGTAGGTAACTAAGTCATTCTCGCTTGTTCTTTCTTCATCATCAGAAAATGAATTGTAACGCTGTTTGGTGTGATTTTTTAATTTTGCGCTCTTTCACACAAAAAATGTTTTCAAACCATTAGACCCAGTTATTTAATACGTTTATTAAAGTTAGTAAACAGTTTATTACGCGCACGATATTCTCGTTGTCTTTCGGCTTCCAATTTCCTTTTTCTCTCGGATGACGATCGCGTTTGTAGGAATCCTTTATATTGCTCTTTGTCGGTGGTGTCTGGCGAGAAAGGAGTATCGACAATGAACTGACGAAACTCTTCCGAATCCATCGTACACTACGTAATCGCAATTCACAAAGGAACCAGTTCACACACAAAACGGGTAATCGCAATTAACAAAGGAACCTCTTCTTAATCTTGATCCAGGACGAAAGGAAATACAACAATTTAGGGATAATTTACGGAATCATTTACGGGTTGCAAGGTTAACACGATCCGGGTTACACAGTGGTGCAAGGTTACCACATTCGATACTAGTAAACAATGACTTTCTTCACTGCCTATGTTGCTGACTGCCTTGAATACCCACCTTTTTTTCATCATGCTCAGCTCAGCTACCGAGCAAGGTACGGGGAGCAAGGTCGTTCAAATATTCAATAGAATCACACGATTCCAACGAGTGGTGAACGACTTTTGTACGATGAAAAATGGCAAACATGAAGTTCCGTAGAAACGAATCGGCTGTAAGCGAAATCATCAGCCATTTTACCTGTCGGTTTTTGGTAACGCTTTTCGAGTTTGTGTGTCAAAGTAAAGACATGAAAATGTCTTTACTTATTAGGTAAGTAAAGATTAGATTGTCTTTGGTTATTAGGTGAGTAGGGCATATGCCCAATTTACCTTTATTTGGCAAAAAAAAACTTTGGATAGGTACTTCTATGAGAAAATGACAGCGAAATTGGCAAATAATACAGTCGAGAATAAATTAATTTAAATAAAGCACAAATAAAGCTGTCGAGTTGGCAGACAGTCGAATGCTGACCATCAGAGAGGATTCACTGCTGTCAGCACATAGCGTCGGAAGGGAAACAAAGCCCGAACCAGTAAGGTTCACATCCAATTGGCTGAAATCTCTCGGAAATTCGAACTTGTCCAAAATGTTTGTAATATCAAACGAAAGAAAGAGTTCGATTGTGAACAAATTTCGAGAAAAAACGTTTGAAATTTGTGGATCAAAAGTCGCTAAAAATTGTCAAGCACGGCTGAAAGCAACAAACTTCGAAAATTCGCTATTGACTGGAACTTCCGAATAATCGGATACTGATGAAGAACTCCATCTGAACTAGTCATTCCGACGCCGGTCTGTTCGTTGACCAGGAGAGTCACTAATGTACAAAAAATGTGTAACTGTACCTAATTATAGTTGACATCAAGTGGCACCAACTTGCTATTATTCAACTAAGTAAACCACTGAGAATTCCGAAATCGTTATTTAAAAATTCATACCAAATGATCTCTTATCTCTATTCTCTGCTGTATTCAAAATCTGGTTCAAACGCCGTAACCGATTTGATCGTAGGCCGCACAGAGCTCGATGCTAAGGCAGCTATGGCCTTTGTGAGGATTTTCATTCAGAAACTCGAAGGCCTCGTATGAATCACGCCCATTCATAAACAACAAGTTATTACAGCAGGATCATCGTCGTTTTTCTCTCAACTGCTGAAAGTCAGAGAAATATCATCAGGCTCGTGATCGTCGGTGACTTTTACGGCGTCCGTATGTCAACTTCCTTCTGACATTTCCGTCGCGCCTTCGCGTTCCTTCAAAGTCTGGATGAAAAACGACATCCTCTAACCGCAAATTGCTTGGCTTGGAGTGATAGTGAGAGTGTAAGTAAACAGTGTTCCCGCAACCTGGACTTTACTTAATTGACCTACCTATTTAAAGAAAAGGAAATTCCTAGTCACAATGAAATGGAATTAAATTAAATTTATTTTTTCTCAAAATTTACTTGGGTATAAAACTTTTCCGAAAATTCCTTCCACTAATGGGCTAGGCCACGTTCTAGGGGAAACGAGCCGCTCGAGCGCGGCTGCATTGAACTACTACAAATTATAATTTAATAAAACAAGGTATACGCATGAGAAAGGTATACGCTACAAGGTATATGCTACGCATGAGAAAAAATACAAAAATACCACGATACAGTTGAAATACCGAATCTAACATGTTGAAAAAACATTCTTACAAGTTCATAAACCTACATATTTCTGGACAAAATTATCCTCGAGGATCTTGTTTAATTGCTCAGGATTGTACTTTAGCTTGTTTTTCACGCTCATAGGGAGCTCATGGAACACCCTGATACCAGTGAAATTATATGTATTTTGGGCTGCTTTAGCTCGGAGTAAAGGGACTGACATGAATGAATGAATGAATTGGTTTATTTCTCATCTTCAATTACAATAAATTATGTACAAAAGAAATAAGAAATTTTACCTACGTGTGAAAATAATTACTATACTTCATTATGATAAATCTATTTTTCATGTTTAAAATTAATGCTGTTCATATAGTTGTATATTAATAGTAGGTATAACACTGGAATGACCGTGCTGGATAGCTAAAACTGCGGCCCAGCACGGAGTTGATCTAACCCTGATTTATTTACAAATTGTGTATTCCTGTCTTCCTCACCTCAGTCACCAAATATGCAAATTTCTCAACCCTTAGCTACTGTTCCAATCATCATTTTTACACCAAACCTCAAGATTTTTATTTTCTGAAACAATGGGACCGAGTGTGCCAGAAACCTATACTGCTAGCCATGACATGCATTAGGGCGTTCTGACATATCACAACAGGTTGCAGGATTGTGGCGTAAGTATCAAGTTGGTAACCCATAAAGGAGCAGTGACTGCGCGGAAGTATACCACTCTCATCACAGTAGGGTTCAGCATGTTTCTTAAAAAAAGAAAAGACAAATTCAAGTTTTCTAAATCTTTTACTCACCAATGTAATTTGAGTTTCCCATTTCATACCACCACCAAAAACAAACAGTTTCCGCGCGTACATCCAACGTAGTGATTCCTTTAAAAAATCAACCAACGTTGATGAGGACAGGGAGGACAAGGAATAAGGGATATAGCATGTTTTGGTCAGATTTAGTGAAACTTTATTTTCAACTAACCATCAGTTTGTTGACTCTTCGAAATCCCCTCTCAGCTAGTGTGAAGGTATTTTCCCACTTGTCCGACACGAATAAAGGACGGTATCGTCCGCAAATAGTATAAGATCCCCTGGGACCGAGCCTGATTCATTTACATAAATTATAAAGAAAATTGGACCAAGAACAGTTCCTTGCTGGACACCATATTCCTCCCTCTTCAAATTAATATGAACCCACAATGCTGTTCACTTTCACACATTGGCATCTAGAACTAAAATAAATCCCCATCCACTCCAGTGCTGGCCCTTTGATCCTCAATTTTTTCAAGTAGGTATGTGACAGGGAATCGAAAGCGTTGACTAGATCAATAAAGGCCTACAAAGCCTTCCTTCCACAGTCAAGATTATTTTTGTTATTACGTTATTTTTGTTGTAAGGAAACATATTGCGTCTTGGGTGTTCTTCTTTCATCTAAATCCGTATTGGTGCTTGTACAGTAAAATTAAGTTTTCCAGATACTCAATTAGCTGGGGCTTGACGCACATTCCTATAAATTTTGCGATGTTGCTCACCAAAGACTTGCTTTCCACCTGATTTGAGCAGGGGACAAATTCTTCCGGTTTTTCGGAAATATACCTTTGGTAAGACTAAGGTTTATTAAATGGGTCAACGGAGAAGCTATGAATTGTTTGCAGGATTTCAGAACCCCTACCCAAGTCCATCCCATCCAGGCATCGAACTTAGATTGTTAATAATCGATTGATTGAAGTTGTAAGCAGGTATTTAAGCAAGCCAAACGGATTTCAACTGAAGTTATGCGGGATCAATTAGAAACCTACCCATACCTACCCTCAAAATTACAGGTCACTAACGCCATAGTTCGAAAGTACACCAACACACCGATCTGGAAAACATGGATTCTTCGGTTTTGGGATTGCAACGATTTCTTTCCTATGCAGCCTACGATTTAAAATCCCATTCTCTGAGACCGACAGGTATGAATTAGAAGGTATAGAACGGCTCTGATCAGCTGAGTAAAAACTGAGCTCTCAGTTCAGTTGATACGGAAATTGAGCACTAATGAGCAGAGTCAGAAACAGAGCTGTCTGATCTGCCTAATGAACATGTTCCATCTTCTGTCTCCGTACTGAGTACAAAGCTGCTTTTTAACATTCAAACCGACAAACATGCATACTGATTCAAATTGATTTATGTACCTACTGTACAAAAAGCTCTGTAAATTCTCAAGAATTTAGCAACGAGTGTACCAAAACCCTGGTGACCTTTCAGTGTAAAAATAATGACATTGCCCGATTTTAGATCGCACCAGAAAAAACGCAATATATTATTCCGATCAAGTCGGCCTCAACAATGAGCCAGCACTAATTAAAATTAAGGACACGCTCCTTGGAGGATGCGATCCCGGCTACACGGAACGATCCCGACAACTTAGGACTTCTATTAGAAAACCAGGCATTAACATAATGAAGGGTTATTACAGGGAATCCCCTGGACAAACATGATAGATGGTCTATAATGACAAATTTGTGTTTTTGAAATGAGGAAGGGAGAAATCGAGTGTTACAGCACGCACGTATATTATCGCTCTCATTTTTTAATGGTCGGAATTTATTTCCAATTACACGACATAATTAGCGAGTAAGGTAGCATTTAAAATGGACCAAGTCGAAGAAATCAATAAAAGGGTAGGACATAATTTTATTGGGTATTATGAAATAATTGAGGCCTGTCGAAATATGGTTAGGGCATTTTTGGTTCATACATTATAAGTGTTCCTGCATGACAGTTTGACATGTGAATGGATTTTGACTGCGATGTTCATCATTCTGTTATCTTCTTTCGTAATATTAATGGGGTAACGCATGCGTCGGACTTTTAACATCAACGACTGGTTCAGAACCATAGGTCTAACTTCCTGTCTAAAAGTGAACCTGGTTTATTATTTTCAATAATGAACCTCTGGAATCGAAAAAACCCTCCCACCTCAAAATTTGATGGGTTACGTTTCAAGGTAGAATCCTAAATTGGAATAACAAAATGTCTGCTCGTCCGCCGTACTTCGCACTTTCCTTAATTGCCATGAACCAAAATTAATGAAATTTGGTTTGTGGGTCCCGGCGTTACTGTCAGTCATTATAAGGAGTGAAAAATAACGGATGAATTTTCCCGACCGCCGCGGCTCGAAAACTTTCAAGCTAGACGCATGTCAAACGGAGGACATGCAGCCCAGATATAATCATTGCTATGGAACACCTGATTATAACCACGGATGTCTGTATGAAATCGAGTTGGTTGTTCCGTGATATCATTTCATTTGAAGAATGATGGTTATTTTTGATATTGTTGATAGAATCGTTTTATAATTTCAAAGTTCACAGAACTTTATGCTTCATGAATAATAATAAATGATCAATTATACAACCTGCCCCTACCCATTAAATTTCACCACTATACGTCATTCGTTCGCAGTGATGGCTGCTGCGAGGAAAACGCGTTTTCATGCCCGTTCTATGAGCATCTGACGAAATTCAGAAATATCCTTAGCGCGCCTGGACCTTAAAATTTGAAAATAGGTTTTTTAAATAGGGTTTTTGTTTTGTTTTTGTGGAAAATTTGAAATTAAAATAGAAAAAAGAGTGTCATACCAATTCTACGTACTCATGGTTCACAAATCAATTTTCAGAAAGAAAATCGGACGAACGGTTTAGTCACAGTATACTAATTAGTTTTAGCTCATTTTGAAGCACAGCGTGGTGGCAGCTTTTGGAACTAAACCGGGGATATTTAGCCTTAAAAAGGAACCATCAGAAATCGATATTCGTGACCAACTCACGATTCCGAGGAGACATAAAACCTGTTGTCGCTAAATAACATCGATTGAAACAATAATAAAACCGATGAACTTATGCCCACGTGATACGTCGGAAGTTCCCTCAAATTAAAACATTCGAAATCGACTAACGACTAAAAGGGACCTCGTCGTCCTCCCCGTACGCGGGAAAACCGGTAACACAGCGAAGGTATGGGCGGCCAAGATAAAACTGCTGTAATGGAGAGGCCAGTCGCCACTCAACCGCCGAAGGGTGCGATACGAAAAACTGCACGATGGCCCCACTCCGTCTTGTCGATAAGATTACCACTACTCTACCACAGCTGTTGCCTACATATAGATACCCACAGTCCCCGCCTCGAGTCGCGTCTACTAACATAAATTAGCCCTTGTGTTCTTCATTAAACCGAATGAGATTTTTTTTCTTTCTTTTTTAGAATACTACCTGCGGTGTGAGCGAAATCCAGTTTTTCCGCCGAGTGATGGTCAAAACACTTGGTGACTTGTGAGGTTGATTTCAATTAAGAAACTAACATTTTGGGTAAACAGGATCGTTATTATACAGCTGCGCTGAACCACCGTGTACTGTTAGAAGAGCTATATTGACATCTGAAGGAACAGCCGGTTTTTTTGTTCATTGGGTTTTTGCAAAATCCCTGATTACAGCGAATTTTCAAACAAAATTAAGCTATTTCAATGGGTCCAAAATTTTTAGAACATGAATTTTTGTCATTTTTTTATAGGTAAATAAAACAAGACGACTGGTCAGGACAATCCTGAATTATATATATAGGTAATATATACATACATATATATTGTTTTTTAAATCTAGGTAAAATTATTCAGGATGGTCTGAAATGGATTTGCCTATAAAAAAATGTCAAAAATTCATGTTCTAAAAATTTCGGACCATCCTGAATAATTTTCCCTAGATTTAAAAAACAATATATATGTATGTATATATAATATATATAATTCAGGATTGAGGATTCACCAGTCTAGTCTTGTTTTTGATGGTTTTTTTAATTCCCACAACGTTTCTACCCAGGATATTTGTGGTCCAAAGGTAAGTGTGATAGGTGGATAGATGGTAATTTCCAATTTGATTCACTGACCAGAGGTAAAAAGCAATCAAAAACAAGACTAGATGGTCATTCCTCAATCCTGAATTGTGTTCATCAACCTAGTCATCAGAATCAACTAATTATATATACATAATATTAGTTTATGTGCCACCAGATGATATCTGTCCCTGGGTACACGATAAAATTCCGAATTTCGCCAAAATGTTCGTATTGCCAAACAAAAGGACGAGAGCTTGAAGGTGAGCTTTTCAAAAATTCTAAGGGGGTCACAAATTTGAGTTTTCAGGGGTCAAAAATCGGTAAAAACGGCTAAAATTACAAACAATAAAATTTATAAAAAATCACTGAGAGTGAGTAAGGGTGAATAAATACAGAGAAATACCGTTTCAGTTGTTTTCCTGTACAGAATAGGGGTCAAATTTGGATTTTTGGGGGTAAAACATTTGTATTAAGGGCTAAAATCAATCAAATACTTATTAAGGGCTAAAATCAATATTGACGTTGTGTGGCATGGTTATTCACGATGGAGGAAATATTTCGATGACAAAAATATTTTCCTCACAAAAAAGTGGGTCAAGTTTGACGTTATAAGGGCCAAAAAACAGTAAAAACTGCTAAAATCACGAAACAACTATGTAATTTTCGAAAAGTGGTAGGTATGGTTTCTTGCTATATCATCTTTTTACATAATAGCACGAATATTTCTTTGAAAATTCGCTTTTATAACTCCATGCATGACTGAAACTTTTTGATCTTTTGTCACCTGGAAGGTAATGCATGAAGTCGTCGTTCATCAGTGGACACATTTGTCAGAAGATGCAACAGGTGTGTATGGGTCCAAGGGACCGCTGGCAGGTGCCGCAAATCAATGGATAGAATCAGTCTGTAAATCGATCAAAATTGGATCCGCACTTCTAATGTAAACAGTGTAACTGTAGGTACTTTTTGGCGAAATGTATGAAATTGTCCCTGATATCGAAAAACATAATTATGTTGAGCGCTTATTTCCTCAATTTCTAGACGGTTTTACGTTTGATGTCGCTCCGTACGTATGTACGTACGTTGGAATTTCAGAACGTCTTAACTTCCTCAAAATACGGTCTTTTCAGGGCTTTGTTCAGCTCGTTAAACTCTTTGCGATGAGAACGAGCTTTGTAGGTGGACAAATGAGGGAGGTACGACGGGTTTTTTAATTTTTTCTATTTCAACGATAACTTTTGTAAAAATGGTCCAGAACTGGTGCGAATGGTACCAAAACGTCCAATAGGATTTATAGATCATGCCTACTGATTTTGAGCTCGATCGCATTTGATTCGGCTAACTGAAAGCAAAAAATATGTCAATGGGTCCAACGTTTTGTAGGTTTACGAGCTAAATGACGTTGTTGTGTCAGAAAGTGGTTGAAAATGATATTGCTATGCAAGTATACGGATTCTGACGAAATAGGCCGCCAGTCAGGCCGAAATGGGCGGCCCCTGCCCCAAAAGTACCACCATACCACCATACCATACCATACTACCATTAAGAACATTATTCTGTGGCAATCTCCTCAGTGGTAATTTTAAGGAGAAAAATCCGCCTTACAATGTTTGGAGCTACGCCCAAAACCCATTTGAATGCAAGAAGTACAGAGGATACCTACCTGATGACAATAACTGCGGACTGGCCATCACACAAAAATTTTGTTACACGCAAATAGTAGAGACCTGACAATATCAATTCCCAATTGATTAATGCTGAGGCAACAACAAGAACTAATGATCGCCTGGAGATGGACACAGGTGGACATGGGTGGGGCCTTCAATGGAAGTTGACCTCAAGTCCAGTTCAAGTCGAATGAAAGGTGCCATCAGCGACAACTTCATTAGCGCCCGATAAAAGCGATCGGCGAAAGATTCTAATCACACGAATCTGATGCACTGCAGACGCGGGAGCGATGTTCAAGTGATTGTCAGTTACCAGTGGAATCCTAAATCGGATACTAGATTTTAAATGGAGTGGGTAATGATTACAATGCAAGCCTGTTCGACTAACAACACAATATGGTCTAGAATCTAGATCAATCCAACAAAACGCAACATGGTCTAGATTAATCCATGGATGACCTGACTCGACCTTGGTAAGGATGGCATGGGTGGAATTAGTTGTCCGAATTCATAGTAGGTAGGTAGTATTTTGTAGAATATTTTCTATGATAGTTCAAAACGAGAGGATTTTTTCAATCAACAATCCGGGCCATTAGGAAAATTAAGAATCGACATTCCCCGTATTAACAAGTTTGGATAATGATATTAATATGTGGGACGCCAGTAGAGACCAGATTAAAGAAAGATGATTTGTTTGGACCATTGGGTTGTGGGTTATGGTGGTTCAGCGGTTTTCACTTTGCGCATGCTCATTGTACTATAGAAATGTGAAGAAATTCTTGAGGGACCAACAAGGACCTAACCCTGAACTACCGTCAGCATTTTTGAGACAATCTGGAGCAGTGGGTTGTGAGTTATATGGGTACGACTTTTTCCAAGTTTGCACGTGCGCAGTGTCTACTACTGATTCAAATGTGACGAAATTCATACGGGATCACCTACCACGTAACCTCGAACTACCATCAAAATTTGAGCAAATTTGGAACATTGGGTCGTGAGTTATGGCGGTTCGCCGCGCACGAACCAGAGATGGGCATATTCATATTCGTAAATATGAATATGAATATATTCGCACTGCGTATTTTCTATGAATACGAATACGAATATATTCGTATTTACACGTGTAAATATGAATATCTCATATTCACACAAGTTCCATGTGAATACGAATATATTCATATTCACACGAATTTCGTGTGAATATGGTAGATATATATGATGGTATTTACCCAAATTTCATGTGAATATAGTAGATGTATGATGGTATTCAGTTGAATTTCAAGTGGATATGATAGGAATATGTTCATATTCACACAAATTTCGTGTAAATATGGTAGATATCTAGTGGTATTCTCTCAAACTTCATGTGAATATGATAGGAATATGTTCATATTCACACAATTTTGTGGAAATATGGTAGAAATATAATGGTATTCCCTCGAATTTCATGTAAATATTGGAGGAATATGTTCATATTCACACGAATTTCGTGTAAATATGGTAGAAATATAATCGCGTTCCCTCGAATTTCATGTAAATGTGGTAATAACATGTTCATATTCACACGAATTTCGTGTAAATATGGAAGAAGTATAATGGTATTCCTTCGAATTGCATGTAAATATTGTAGGAATATGTTCATATTCAAAGGAATTTTGTGTAAATATGGTGGAAATATAAATGGTATTTACTCGAATTTCATGTGAATTTGATAGAAATATGGAAGTGATATAATCGTATTCCCTCGAATTTCATGTGAATATGGTAGAAACATGTTCATGTTCACGCAAATTTCGAGTAAATACAATACAATAAATTTAGTAGAAATAGTGTGTTCATGTTTTGGAGGAAAACACAAAAAATTTGATCACAAAGCTTCCGCTGCTTTACTAGACTCAGAAGAAAAATGAATAGGTAGTAGCTACGGTTTTCAGTCCAAATACCCCTTTTACCCTGGTGGGACGTGTATGTCCCACCATGTTTTTGCACTCATAACCCTGCTAGGACATATATATGACCCAGGAACTACTGCTTCAATTTTCCAATCGTTTTAGGGCCTGTTGAACACTACAATCCTTATTAAGGAATACTACAATGATTAGGTATGAATTCATCATGCTTCTTCCAACAAGGTAGGTAGGAAATGACTGTGGAACAGTTTAGTCCCACCTCAAACGCGCTGAAAAAAGGGGGGGGGGGGACCTGTGCTGACGAAAATAATTATTCCCGGTTGGGCAGTGCAGTGAAGCTTGATTCTCAGCCGGGTTGAAAGGGAGATATTTCTACCATATTTACACGAGATTTGTATGAATATGAACATATTCCTATCAAATTCACATGAAATTAGAGTGAATACCATTTATTTCTACCATATTTACACAAAACTCGTGTGAATATGAACATATTCCTACAATATTTACATGCAATTCGAAGGAATACCATTATATTTCTACCATATTTACACGAAACTCGTGTGAATATGAACATATTCCTACAATATTTACATGAAATTCGAAGGAATACCATAATATTTCTACCATATTTACACGAAACTCGTGTGAATATGAACATATTCCTCCAATAGTCACAGGAAATTCGAGGGAATACAATTATATTTCTACCATATTTCCGCGAAACTCGTGTGAATATGAACATATTCCTATTATATTCACATGAAATTTGAGAGAATACCACTAGATATCTACCATATTTACACGAAATTTGTGTGAATATGGACATATTCCTATCATATCCACTTGAAATTCGACTGAATACCATCATACATCTACTATATTCACATGAAATTCGGGTAAATACCATCATATATATCTACCATATTCACACGAAATTCGTGTGAATATGAATATATTCGTATTCACATGGAACTTGTGTGAATATGAGATATTCATATTTACACGTGTAAATATGAATGTATTCATATTTACACGCGTAAATACGAATATATTCGTATTCGTATTCATAGAAAATACGCCGTGCGAATATATTCATATTCGTATTTACGAATATGAATATGCCCATCTCTGCCACGAACACACACACATATACTCACGACCTGAAGGGGCTGAAATTTCCATTTTTTCCATGGATTCGCGTTCAGCGTGTCGAAAATGGGGAAATTTTTTTTGAACCCCTCAAAATAATTGAAATTGTCTAAGAAGTTTAAAAACGACAACATAGTGTAGGCCGCTTCTGAGGGGCTGAGCCTAAATGTGGTAATACAAAATCTTGTTCGCACATTTGTGGTAATCATCAATCAAATAACCACACCAATTACTTTGTTTGGTATCAAAGAAAATGCTGTGATGTGGATTTTGCCACTTTCTAGTGAACTGACAAACAGTCAATAAAACGTCCTCTAAGCGAAGTGCCAGAATGTATTATAACCCTTTACGCAGGTGGTAGGCGTTTCGTTTTACGATTCCCAACAATTACATTTTTAAAGCATGCAGGGCCTTAGCGCTACCAAATGGCCTCAAGTCGCAACGTAAATTCGAACTCTAATGTCCGACATGACAAGTTGTTCTTTATTTTTCCTCGAAGAAACGACACTTTTCAACCATAAAAAACGTACAATCAGCGTTAAATTCACGCCTTAGACGTTGTTCACGGAATGTTCCATAATGGTTATTTTACAGTAGGTCGTTTAGATGGTACGCGCCGTAAACAATAACTACGACTTCTTGAAACTGCGGACTATGTCCGAGGTTGAAATACAGCTCCGGTCGAGATGTAACTTGATGCTGATTCTGCGGGAGGTCAAGGCAGGATACTGCATAATACTAACGACTGTGGGGGATTTTTAAATTGTACATGCTTCTGATTTAATGTGATTCGTACTGGTGATTCCACCATACTTTGTACTTTACCCTCAGCTATTTCTGACAACGGATCTCAGAACCCCAAGTGGTTCGTTTAACCCAAATTTCATTAATTTTGGTTCATAGTAGGTAAATAAAAAAGAAAAAAACAAATTAGGTACGGCGGACGGACAGAAATGTTTGCATGCCGTTTTCGGATTCTACGTTCCTTGCAAAACATTTATATGGTGAAGAACACGAATATGAAGGAAAGAACACACATGATGAAATTGTTACATGAAATTAAAAAAGGCAAATGAATAAATAACCTAGAAAATCTGGAAATACATCTGTCAAAAGAAAGAGGAAATTGGAATCTCAATGAAAAATTTTCACTGGGAAACTTTAAATTCAATAGAAATTGGGAGGGAAAATTGGAGAATGGGGTATTAGATAAGGCCCAAGAAACTCAATGCCCGGTCAAGACTACTTTAGTTCCTAAGATTCGCGCAATATTGTTAGTCATTTTAAAGACCATAAATATGAAGGAACCAAATGCTTGAAGTGAAACAAAAAAACACTGCAAATTATTACACAACGGTTTATTATTTACCTGCCTAGAAGCCCCTTCTGCGTAGATCACTGCTTTCTGTGGCCAATACCCTCGAGCTGCCCCTGGAAAGCCCTAAATGGAGTACCGAAGCCGGCCCGGGAATGAAAGTTTAATAAAAATGCGCGGGATTCATCAATTAATTAATTATTTGTAGTTATTCATGAAGCATAGGGTAAATAATAAACCATTTTGTTACCTGTATAGATGCCCCTTGTGCGTATAGTATAATAAACCGTTGTGCCATAATTTTCCGTTGTGTAATTAGTTTGTTCAAGTTGCAAAAGTACCAAACAACAAAATCCGAAAGATCCATCCTTTTTCAAATGAAATAATATCACAAAACAACCAACTCGACTTCATACAGCCATCCGTGATTATAATCAGGTGCTCCCGAGCAATGATATCTGGGCCGGATTCATACTGTTTCATTCACAATCATGTTAACGAAGCTTTTCAGTGCAAACGAACGGCTGGTCGTACAATGCTCCGGGTGGTCTCAAAAAATGCTTTAGTTCAAGATCAATTTAAAAATGAAAAACCCATACCGTTCTATTGAAAGTTTTCGAGCTACAGCGTTCTGAAAAGTTCAACCCCTATTTTTCACCCCTTAGAGATGACTGACAGTATTCGATTTTCGGATTTTACGTAGGTACCTTCAAACGTGATCCATCAAATTTTGAGGAAGGGTTAAATTTTCTTTTCATGCTCGATTCCAAAGGTTCATTATTGAAAATAATAAACCAAAACATGCCTCTAAAATCAATCATCCGAATGCCAAGGCAGAAAGAGAAATAAGGAGCAGAACGGTTAGGTTGTGTCAGTCTATTGTATTACGTATTGTGTCTGATGATGCCTTAAACTGAAGCGAAAAGCTTTACATGCTATACAGTGTAAAACTAAAAGGTAGGTAGATAATCTTTGATACCCTAAAAGTGCTGTTGGATTGAAATAGGTGCCTACGTGTTACTTAACGCATTTTATTTTATTTACTTTTTATTTATTTTTTATTCATTTTTTATTATTTTGCTTTTTTGAAATCATTCACGATTTTATTAGGTATCTTATTTGAGGTCAGTGTGATTTTACGCAAAAAAAGCGTTTTCTGCAGGTTCACCGAAGGTTGGGGAAGGACCTGTAAAGTCACAGGCACTGCGCTCTATCCGCGACCATGGCTAACCTCTGCAAACTCAATGAAAAATCCCCCACCCTCCACCACGTTTCTACTACGGGGCTCCAGTGAATGGAGGAGGTTCCATTGATGTTTCCAACACTCCCCCCCTCAATATGACCCGGCCACCTGTTTCTGAGTGAATATTTAAAGGGGATGTTTCCACCCTTGTGATCGATAAGCGCCCCGCCCTTATCAACGACGTCCTTGACCTCGGATCACCTTTCGCCGTAAGCCCTCCCACCCGTGACCTTTAGGGTTCAAACGATAGTGAAATCCGTTTAGCTCTAGTACTACATACATATAACTCTGTTACATGGAAAGTGGGCGGCAAAAACACAAGGTTGTTCCAACCGGCAGAAGTGGGTCTAGAGACGACACAAAGCGTACAGAGCTAAGAAAAAGGCTCAACTCGGAGAGTTGCAATCATCTTCGTCCGAAAATTTAAAATCTCATGAAGTTACAGCTGCCCAAAAAAGTAAGCAATATCGGGAGCGCAAAAAAACTCGAATCTAAACCTTACGATGGTACAGCAGCTAAAACAGCTAAAACATACAGAGCTAAGAAAAATGCTCAAGAGCTCGAGGAGTTGAAAGAGTCTTCAAATACATCTTTATACTCACTTTATTACAGCCTTTCGACACAAACATTATTTGAGAAACAATTTTACGAGAACCTCTTTGGAACCGTTTGCGATATTTGCGATCGACTGTGGTTCGTCAGAGACATCAAAATGATCAATTGCGAGCAACTTCAACTTCTGAAGTCGGAATTTCCTAACGAATCTGGAAACGTTCAAAAAGCATGCAATATTTGTCGTTACGCGCTGCAAAAGAATTTGATACCCACTTCCGGCCAATGGAACGGATTTTGTTACGCCCCAATGCCGACTTTGGAAAAAATGAATTTGGTCGAAGAACGGTTGGTTTCGCCCAGACTTCCCTTTGTGCACATACGCAGACTGCGTTACGCTGCTGGCAATTACGGAATAGTTGGTCAAGTAGTTAACGTTCCGATCAATTTGCAAAGGACGATTCAAAGTCTTCCGCGGTTGCTCGATGATGATTCAACCATCAATGTTCACATAAACCGGCGCATTTTCCATAAATCTTCGTATCTCGCCGGATTTGTCAGGACTTCGGTGGTAAAACAATGGTTGGAATATCTCGTAGAAACCTCTCTATACAAACTGAACAACATTACGATTAGCGAGAATTTCCTACCAATCCAGGAAAAAGAGCAGGAAAAAGATCTCATACGCAAATCACCTGACTCGGTCCTACATTTCATTCGGTCCATAATAACATTAGGAAATTGACGGGAGGTGAAACAAAAACGTTTTCAACTTTTGATGCATTATTGAGCTGCAAAGTTTCCATTGACGGAAATTTTGGCGAAACAAACGTTAATCTTTATTAAATGATCTGACTGTAGAACCGTAGGTCTACCGTCCGTTTTTTACTCGTCAAATCATCAGAAATTACGTGAAAAAAAAATGAATCACAAATAAATACATTATGGCCTACCTACAAGAGGTAGGTATGTAAACTTACCTAAAAAACGCCTACCTAAAAAATGCCCCACCTACCTAAAAAATGCGAAAAAAATGTATTTTTCATTTTGTACGAGATGTATAATCTCCACTCAATTCTGAAGATTTTCGTATATAACGTTCAATTGTTACGCCAAAGAAAACGATCGTAAATGACGTTGGAAGTGCGCGAAGTCCGGTGCCAAGTCAGGCGCTAGGCTGTCAGCACTTGGGCACTTATCGCTCAATGTATGCCCCGCAAGTCAGATAATCTGTCCGCTATGATCATGCGATCTATGAATCTGTATGCTAGAGAAAAAATTATGACAAACCACTAGTAAAAAAAATTATCGGAGAAATTCCTGTTTTCGTCACTGGTTGAACAAAGCTCTATTGCGCCACGAATTTAAAAAAATTAATTAAAAAAATATTTGAAACGACTAGGTAAAATATGTATCATATGTAAAATATGTCGACTACCGCGCCGGTAGTCGACACCCTAAAAAATGCATGTGTTAGTACGCCAGTAGTCGATAGGTATGTACTCAAAAACACTGCAAATGATTACGGCGTTATCAGGTAAGTTCCAGATAACGCGGTGCCATGGAAATTTCAACTCCTATTTTTCACCCCTTAGAGATGACTGACAGTAACGCCGAGCTTCGCGGACCAACTAGACCCCTTGGGACAAACCAAATTTCATTAATTTTGGTTCACGGGGAAAGTGTGAAGTACGACGTAAGGCGGACGGATAGAAATTTAATCATTCGATTTCAGGATTCTACGGACTTTCAATTGTGTAATTTTTTTTTTTTTTTAAATGTTCGATTCCAGATGTGCATTACTGCAGATAATAAACCAAACATCCCGCAGAGTAACTTAAGTTACACTGGACGTCCCTTATGGTGGTGTATAGATCACTCTCACTCATTGCAGACCGTCGAAGTATATAAGAGTAACAATACTGATCTATGATGTTGATGATGAATTCATTGCACAATTTAATTACTTGATTTCGTGACTAGCGACGCGATATGAACTGCTTACATACGAGTTTGACTGCCTATATTATAGTAGGTGATGTTATTATCACCGCAATGCCCGAAAAATATTGTAAATAAATCGACTGATTGACCTAAGATTAGGTTGCTCCCTATCTATTGTTTCTTATATGTCGTATGGCAGCTTCAAAATTGAGCATTCGAGAAGCGGGCACCAGATTTGCAGAAAATCCCGCGTTCTCTCTCCTCCCGCCACTATAGAAATAAATTCCGAAATTCCGGCGACTTAATGCACAACTAAACTGAATTCTGCGTCTAACAAAAACAGAAAAACGTAAATCAGTTGATAATTAAGCCCTGGGCAGCGCACACAATATTTACTCGAAAACCCACGTTTGGAGCATTAACTCTCTTCCCCCCCTTCTAGAAGCAAATTTCGAAATTCCGGCGATGTAAGGCACAACTAGATATTTTCTGCATCGAGCAAAAAAAAGAAACATTTAAATCAGTTGGAAATTAAGCCCTGGGAAGCGCACACAAAAGTTACCCAAAAACCCACGTTTTTTCAGCATTAGCCCCTTCCCCCTTCTAGAAGTAAATTTTGAAATTCCGGCAACGTAGGGCACAACCAAACAGTTTTCTGCATCGAAAAAAAAGAACCACGAAAATCGGCTGAGAATTGCGGCCTGGGCAGCGCACACAAGATTCTGTCAAACAGACACACACACACACACACATACACACGTAAACACACAGACATACACCTATGGTTTTTTCAAGGATTTGGATTCAGGTTGGTCTGAAACGGATTTGAATGTGGTTATTTTCATTTTCGGCTGAATGTTGTCCTCCTCTGACCAGATCAAATACATAAGTACGTCTCTTACTACTGAGGGACGTCCTAAAAACTGAACAACCGACTGAAAGCTCATTGAATGGATGGGCATCAACAAAGTCACTTCGGCGAGGCACGACCCAGTGTACTCGCTTTCGACCGCCGTTCCCTTCACGTTGATTCAAAATCTTTCGTGATAACCCGTTTAGACTGAAGACAACGACGGACACCTTGAGGGTATCAAAAACAATTACAAGCCAAGCCGCCTTTCGTCTTCACCAAGTTATCGCTGACTCAAGAAGCGCCTTATTGAAATTTACCTCAGTAACTCCCCCTGGGGGGACAAGTATTATCCGTTCTTCTTATTTCACATTAGTCCGGAGGTGTTCGGTCGTGTAACGGCTAGGCAAATAGAAAAACGTGTGAACGCTGTCTCCATGCCGTCTGGAACGGAGGTTTTTCAATTAACTCGAGATTGCTCGAGTGACACCTGCGTTGAACACGTTTTGGTAATTGCCTGAAACCAACGTGCTTTGAGTAAAATCTTCAAAGCGCGTTCAGGGTTCAAAAACAACGGGCTCTCCATGTCCAGAATGTCTTTCTCCTTCCTAATTGACAAAGTTAATAGTTAATAATAGTTAAAATATTAGGCATACGTACTAGCTTGCGTTGTACGTACTGAGAGATGTACGAGGGTCATACGAAATTCCGGCATGCGAGGCAAAATAACAAGAAAATTCACGAAAAACTAGGTAACTACCTATATAAATAATTATACAACTAGGTATACCTATTTCCAACCGGACCGTTCAAATTGGTATATAACTAAAAACATACAAATAGGTATAGATACACATTTCCAACAGGACCGTCCAAACTGGTATATGTATATCAACAAATTTAATATACAAGTTAGTACATAACTAAAAATATACAAATAGGTATAAATATTTCCAAATAGGTAGTTAAATATTTCCACATTTTTGTTAAATATAGGTAGTTAAATATTTCCAACCGGACCCTCCAAATTGGTATACCAAAATATACAAATTAGTACATAACTACAAATATACAAACAGGTACCTATATTTACACATATATTTCCAACCGGACAATCAAAATTGGTATATAACTCAAATATATTTATAGGTATAGTTACTGCCCTCCCCCAGGACCCAAAATCAAATTATGAGAAAAATCAAAATTCGATTTTTTGGGGTGATTTTGATTTTTAATTTTGATTTATTTTGATTGAATTTGGTTTTGAATGAATTTGATTTTTGGGGGAATTTGATTTTGATTGTATTTTATTTGGGGGGAATTTGACCCAGAATCAAATTCTCAGAAAAATCTAAATTCGATTTGGGGGGGGGGGGGGGGGGGATTTTTATTTTCATATTGATTGTAACTTCATTTTAAAACCTTCATAATTATGCAACTCATAATAGAACTAAAACAAAATCGAGTTATGGATGTCATGAATGGGGCTCCCATTATAATAAAATCAACTAATTTTTACAGACCCTATAGGAGCCTTACGGCTCAAGATGAACCTGTATACCAAATTTAAAAACTCTTATTGTCTACTCCAGTTATCCAATCGGATCATAATATAATATGTAGTTTTGAAGCCAAATTAGAGGAATTCGTAGTTAGTTTATCCCCATTATGGTCAATTAGGTACCACTGATGCATTAAATTGCACCATTTTTTTTACTTTCCCCATTCAATATAATCAATTCAATATAATGCAGGTTTATTTGTGTTAACCGATTTGGAATCACAAGAAGCATTAATTTTGGCTGACCTTGTTACTTGAGAATGCTCATTCACAGCTTCCTTAACCCTCTTTCAAGAACGCCCTACTAGGTACAACTCCAGTGACCCAAGATATCATGCAGTCAGTTACGTTTTTGTCGGATGATTTGAAGACTCAATCTACTCGATTTTCAATTCAAAATTTTCAAAAGAAAAAAAGTTTTCTTATTTCCTTAAGACGTGAGCAGCTAAACTGGCATTATAGACATCGGAACGAGACGTACTTTGGTACGTATGTATGTATGGCCGAGTGCAATAGAGTTTCAGCCCTAATATACGCCGTCTAGAAAACTGATGTCGACATGATTATGATTGGACCGCAGCCGCTTGCTCCAACGTTCCTTGTTCTCTTTCACTTTGTCGAAAATTGTCTGAAGAATGTTAAATAGAGCCGGCGAGCCGTCCCAAGATTTCTGAGCGGAACTCAGTGGTTTGTTTAGAATAGGCATTATCGCTTGCACTAGTTTAGCGCCAGCAATTGCCCGCTGGAACACCATTATCAGTTTGACTGAGATGCGCAAAGCGAAATTCTTTTTCATCGTCTTTGTCGATCCTATTCAAACCGGAATGTTTGTGTGAATTGAGGACGAAAAACTAAAAAACAAAAATAAACACTCTGGGTTTCGATTTTTATCAGTATCGTCAGTGTAAAACGGAAGAGAAGAACGGTACCTAAATTTCACTAGATTCAAAAACAATTTAATTGAGTTTGATGGGAATAGCTATCAAGCTTAACTTCCAAGTCATATAATTCAATATTGGCTGTTTCACGACTTTTGCGGGGCTATTTAGCACTCTTATTAACGCGAATCCTAACAAACTTCGTGAGCCAACGGGAATTAATAAACCGGCGTTAAAGTCAAAACTTGACATTAAGAAGGTGATCTGTGGTTAAAGAGGTGGGATCAAGCCCAGGTATAGACAAGTTTAGTGTAGAAATATTCAAAAAGTATAAAGAACTCCTTGCACCTCCTCTTACGTTTATTGCAAATTTTAGTTTTCGAGTAAACCTATTCCTGTTGGCCTATAAGAAAGCTCTCCTGTTCCCTCTTTTTTTTTTAAAGGTGACACTGAGGATATGGGTAATTACAGGCCTACGCCCCTCCTGTCAGTTATCGACAAAATAATAGAAAGTTTGGCTAAAAGGTTTTGGTCAGTTACTTGGAAGTACACGGTAAAATAAGCTATAGACAATTTGGTTTTCGTAAAAGCCGAAGTACAGATGACGCCATAATCTATATAGTCCAGAACGTTATGACTTCGTTGGATGATGGGGAGAAGGTGCTTTCAATTTGCATGCACACGCAAAGAGCATTGATATGGTTCCTCATCCAAAGCTGCTTACACCATTTGAACAAACCTGTATTAGTCGAGGATTTGTCATATGGACAGCGAGTTACCTTGAGGGAAGAATCCATGTAACGAACATAGTTGGTGAAAGACCACGTTTTTGTGGCATCCCTCAGGGAACAGTTCTAGGGCCAGTTTATTTCACTGTTTTTCTGGATGGGTTCCGTAGAGAACAGGTGGACGGAGTAGCGTTTTCATCGCGTATGATACTACAATAATTACAGTCGCTTATAAAACCTGGGAGCTGGTAAGGGCCGAGGCCTGCCTTAGGAGAGCTGTCGCTCTCCTGGGAAGTATGGGAATGATGGCTAACTTCATACAAAACATTTTTATCGCTTTTGCTTTAAGAGAAAATTACATCCCCCGTACCTGTTCCATGTATCAAACGCCACAGCATGACTTGCTCTCGGCTTGATTGCCCACGTCCTGAAATAAGTCAGGTATCGGCCACTAATGAGGGTGGAACTGGACCAATGCTTGGCATGTCAGAGTTTGGTAGCAGCGAAACTGCGTAAATTGGTTTATGTATTATGTCGGTAGGTAAGGAACTTTCTTTCTAGGGAGTCCATCAAGAGCTTATACTTTGCTTTGGTACAGCCTCTCATATCTTATGGGATCTCTGGACAGGGAAGAAGCAGTGCGGGTCTCCTGGATCCTGTATCCGTGGCACAAAAACTGCTGATTAAAGTTTTATTAAAGAAAAGGATGATATATCCTTCAGCAGAATCGGACAGACAAACGCAGGTCCTTCCATTCCGACTTTTGATTCATACAATTAGAACAATTAGAGTACACAAACTATTGAGAAAAAATGTATTATCATTTCTCTGTGACGGTGTCACCAGAGCTTGAAAGCAATGTTACATTGGATTACGCTTTCGGAGAAAGTTTCATGGTCAACAAGCTCTGAACTATAGGGGCGCGAAATTTTTTAATGCTTTGCCGGATCGTTTACGATCAACCCCTTCGATAGCGTTGTTTAAAAAAGAACTTGATGTAGTATTATAACCAACAATATCTCAACTGATAAGAAGTATATTTTTTTATTATATTTACAGATTTTTGTGTGTGCATATGTATTGCCTGTATACCTGTGTAGGTATAGTTTTTTTGGGAGGGGTGTGCATGTACAGTAGAACCCCTCTAATCCGCCCTCGGATGGTCCGACGCTCCGGGTAATCCGACCTGCCTGCATGCCTATATAACTTAAATCACTCGCGGCGGAATAGTGGAAATCCATAGCAAAAAACTACAGGATAAAAATAAAATAGTCTATTTCCACGTAAAATAACAAAAACTGTAGACCGGTTTCGGTTGTTACACCATGAAACCGGTCTACAGTTTTTGTTATTTTACGTGGAAATAGACTATTTTATTTTTATCCTGTAGTTTTTTGCCTGCATGCCCCTCCAACGACGGGCGACTTGTTTGTTTTTGTTTAGTGCAAGGTATGTACTATGTACGACTAATTCAAGTGAATCCCTCTCTGCTCTTTTCTTCCATTCAATCGCAATTCTTTGGAGAAACATTGAAGAAACATTGCAGCTAAGTCCAGAATTTCGTCTTGTAAACAGAAATCTATCACTGACTTTTTTTCCAAGTAGACTACATATGTACATACATATGTACTAATTTTTTCAGTACAACATACATACATACATATGTACCTTTTTTTTGCATAATACAGGCTTTTTTTCTTGAACAGACTTATTTAATGACTTTTTCTGATAATCCGACCTTTTTTGCGTTCCGACCATACTCCTAGTCCCGAGGGTGACGGATTAGAGGGGTTCTACTGTATTTTGGTAGTTACTAGGTAATCGATTTATTTTGTGGCAAACCATGTACCAAATTGTGACAGTAGGTTCAAAGTATGTTAATTTGCAGAAGCAGCTCCTTCCCACAGCACAGGTCCTAGACTTGCATTGTGGAGTAGCATTTCATTATGTATTAATTTTTTCCGATTTATTTCGATGTTTTTTTGTGTTTTTTTCTTTGTTTTTTTTAATGAAAAAATATCTACGATTCGATGTCCGAGTGTAGGCGGGATGTAGTCCTCCTACTGGACCACAACTATCCGAGAAAAATACCGTCCGCTACAATCCTAATTAATAATGTAAGAAAGTTCTGTTCGTGGCCGGGGGCCACACTCACCTAATCGAGTGTAGGTGTCACTCCAAGCTCTGGTTCCTATTTGCCGCCTCCGGCCGCGAAGCCTTCGGGGGCGGCAGAGCCCGAGGGCCTGCGCCGCGGAGTCGCCGCCCCTCGCGTTCTTCGGGGGTGAGGACGGTCGCGGTTTTCCGTGCAAGAGCAAAACAAAAATTGGAAGTCTCGCTGGCGGCAGTGGGATAGGCAGGGTTTTTGAGCCGAGAACGGGAGGCGGCGTTGAGAAGGTTCTGCCCATCTCCCTCGCAGACTCCATGTTGACCCAGATTTTCGCGCCCATAAAGAGCGGCCATCGCGGGGCTCCTATGGAGGATTTGCTATTCCCCCCACACACAAACACTCACAAACACACACACACACAAAAGTCTCTTCTTCCGCGGAAGAATCAATCTTCAGCTACCATCAATTCCGTGAGGTCGTAGGCGGCAAAAGAGCTTGGAACGACGGGAAACCCGTAGGAGTACCACCCAGAAGATTTATGTGATGTCACACTCAGTTTTCCAACATTTATCAGGAAATGAAACGTTTCCAATTGCGTCACAGATATCAACTCGAAAAGTTCAATTTCCTCTCAGAGATTTTCCTATTAGGCAGATCTCAAGCGTTGTTCATTCCAACTTGCCCAAACGAACAAAACACCGAGTCGTGTTCATTATAGGTTTGTTCGCACTGGTTTTTTCTGACGGTTAGCTGCCTCCTAGAAAACCGTTAGAAACGATACGTGATTCAATACCTTCATAAGCGTCTGAAAAGGGTTTGAGTTTGATAACCGTTGACCGTGTCAGGTCAACGGCATCAACCAAATGTCCGTTGAACCTGCCATGGGATTTGAACAGTACACCTGTGGGAAAATGAACAATCGGACGTCACCACAGGGTGTACCGCCAAACCGAAAGTGTTAATTCAGGAGTGCTGACGACCGATCAGTCCAAAGAGTGAGAAGGTTGGGCACGATTAATGCCTATTGACTTGTTGCTTCTTCGACGTCTAAGGAGAGATAGTATTAATTCTGTGCTTCCGATCAGTTGCCAGCTCGGGTCGGAGGCGTGATAGGGCGTTCTATTTTGGAAGCCCAATCGAAATTTTGAATTCAGAAGGAGAAATTTCGGCTCATTGGGTGTTGTCGTGACGATAGGTTCCTGTACCAATTATGGTACATGCAGGAAGGGGTACGGTTCCGCCTACCGCTACGTCACGATTGCAATGGCCAGGTCGTTGACTGTGGCCGCGAGGTCTTGGGAAATCGGTCGTCAGCACTCCTGAATTAACACTTTCGGTTTGGTGGTAAATCCTGTGGAAACGTCCGATTGTTCATTTTCCCACAGGTGTACTGTTCAAATCCCATGGCAGGTTCAACGGACATTTGGTTGATGCCGTTGACATGACAGTTGGGAATCGAGAAAGCGGTGCATTCAGTTTCTCGTCCGCCTGTATCTTCTGTGTACTGGAATGACAATCAGAAAACTGCTTCGGTTAAAACAGGAATTAGGAAAACACTGATTTGGCCAGGAAAACAGTCCGAAAAGAGTCCGAGAATCAGTGCGAACTGCCAAACACCTTTCTGACGGTCAGATGGAGACTGCTAACAAACCTATTATTGTGATTTTTTTAAAGATAACCATATGGTAAGAAGCAAAGACACAAAATACCAGTCATGCAGCATGACCTCATGGGCGAATTTTAGACGTTCACTAATGTAACCCATTATTAGTCGATAAGCTCCGTTTAGTAGATAAGATCCATTTAGTTGATAAGATCCACTTAGTCGATAAGACCCATCTATAGGTTTTCCAAGTCAAATTAGGAATTTTCCAAACCAAATTTAGATTTTTCCAAACCAAATAAGGAATTTTCCATTTTCAATATAGGATTTTTTCAATTTCAAATTAGGAAACTGAAATGGAAAAATCCAAAACTGAAAATGGAAAATTCCTAATTTGGTTTAGAGGTCTGAATATGGTTTGGAATAATCCTCATTTGGTATGGAGAACTCCTAATTTGACTTGGAAAACCTACAGATGATGAGTGACTATCTGATCGAATTTGTAGTAATGAACCAACTTGAACTAACGGACATTTTACATGGTTTTATACATAAAATTTGAACGCTCTTGCCATAACGTTAACAGATAAACAATATTTCGTAAACACGAAACACCAGCATGAACAACCAACCATCAACATAGTCACTTTAGAACCGAATCATGCAGACAATCAATCAATCCATAATTCTGGACAAGTCCTACAAAACGTGTTCTGCTGCAGTTTCCGCATCAAGACATTACTGAACGTACATAGGTATAGGTATGCAAAACTAAAAATAAAAATTGAACGCATACGATAATACCAGTACAGTCCAACTTCAGACTGCAAAGTCCCTCTTGGAAACAAGAAAAAAGCCGGCAATCTCCCGTCGTGGATCCGACGTTTCCACAAAAGTGACCTCTCCCCGTGAAGGTGACCGAGGTAGTTTATGCGGAGCGGACTCATGTTATTTCAGCTGTATCGCGCCTCGCATCTTCTAAAAACCCCCTCCTGAGGTGATGTACTCGGGCAGGACTCCCTATTTTACATACTTCGATACCTATTTGTCCTCTTACACGTCCTCTTTTTCCCCACCCGGGTTCCACTATCGGTCGACTCGGATCGGCTGATACCGAGAAAAGAATTTGCAGAGTGCGAGTTTGCGATTCGACCGATAGAAGACAAGGATTTTGTCGCGTGGTGAGTTTTGAACGTTCAGTAGAATTCACTTATTTCGAGACACTACAAGAAAAAGCAATATCAGCGATGACAAGGAGATGTAACCCCACGATAAATTTACTCATATTTGTCGAAGAAGGCGCATGTTACAAGCGAAACGTCCGGGGTGTGAACTGGAAAGAGCCACCCTATAAAATATACGGCCGGGATATTTTTCTCTCCTCGGCGTAGGTAAATCAAAAAAACCTTGTGCCCTCAATGGGGTTCGAACCGACGAAGGGTCCGGTCGGAGACATAAATCTCCCAACCACCCGCTTATACACGAGAGGCCTGTCTGGAAATTTCAATGAATGAGTTCATGAATTAAAAGATTTATAGTACTAGAGAACATTATCATGGAGTTACGTTTGTGGCGAGTTGTTGATGTAGTCTCAATCGACGTATGACTGGTAAAGCGGGTTACGGAATCAGAATCTGAAACTCGCCGGAGTGAAAATTTTACGAATCCTGCAATTTTGAACCAGTCAGCGAACAAAGAACGCGCGAAGATCTTGATTTTATCATAATCTGCACCATGGTAGTAAAATTTAATTACCTTCATAAATTGTTTTTACCTACCTTCATAAACTGTTTTTTGTTTTTTTCCCCCTACTCTAAAAACATTAAACGGCTGTTTTAAAGTTCCCCCTTTTTTGATGAAGGAAACTTCTGTTTTCCACAGAATTCCACTTTCTCGCCAAGTTTTTCGCATCATCAGGCTCATATACAATACTGACTAGACCGACCAAACGAAGCTATTTCTAAAAATATTACCATTTTCTACCATCATCAGTCGTATCAGGTTCCAATAGTATTGTACAATTCCTGTGAACTTTGCTCAAATATGGACAATTAACATTATACTATTCGGTGAAATCACTCAAATACATCATCAGGAATACTCAATGTGAAATAAATAAATGAAATAACTTCTACGCAGGCATTATCAATTGCAATGAATGATAGGTATTTGTTGGCCTAATAGTTAAACTCCTGTATCAGCCAGAGATATGTCCACGCTTGCGTAGCACTCACGCCAATTTTGCCGATTGTTATGCCGAGAAAACTAGGCACCTACCTACTTAGTTTGTTTTATGCAAACGTTATCAAAATCAAAGACAAAAAAGTTATTTATTTTAAACAATAAAACACCCTTTAAAATAGAACAAGTGTTGTTGGTACAAATCAAAATATAGAACTACGTAAAGGTAATATAAAGTATGAAACTAAAATATAAAATAAAGTAAAAGAATTGTTTTTAAATATATGCAGAGAACAAACTGATAATCTTTTAACAAAAAAAACTGCAAGTAACAGGAATGCGGATTTCAGCCCAACTCCAAAACCGCAATTGGACATTTCTATACGTACACACCACCTCTGCACACCCCCTCAATTTTTCCTTAGACTTAGTTTTTAGGTGCGTAGATTCCAAAAACGCACAATGACCGTCCGCCGTACCATCCATACCTATACCTTTATTTTCAGTTAAAAACGCTGCAAATCCCTGCACAACGGTTTATTATTTTGTATAGAATACCCTTCCGTTACAGATCACAGCTCTATGTATAGATAACCCGTCTATATAATATGATATGTACTATTCTATACATATAATATCGCAGACCCTCCGTAGGTTAGTACCTAACCCCGTACACGTTACTAGGTACCTACCTAAATCACGAGTTAAATGTTGCTAAAATAATTCTGCCGATGACAAACAGTACCTAACAAAAAGAAACACACATAATGAAGTTCTGAAAAGAAATTGTTGATGAGGAGTGAAAAAAGTTGCGAAAGTACCTACCAACAAACTCCAGCCCCTTCTACGTAGATGGTATAATGAACCGTTGTGTAATAATTTACCGTTGAGTAATGATTTACCGTAGTAATAATTTACCCATCAATAATACTTCAACGTTTGTTCAAGTTTCACTACCTACCAACAAACTCCATTTTTCAAATTAAATAATATCACAGAACAACCAACTCGACTTCATACTCCGCCAATATAATCAGGTGATCCCTAGCAATGATTCTATCTCCGCCAAATTTCCTATTGTGGGCGCGTCTCTGGTTACGAGATTTGGTTTGAATTGTATACAATTTCATTCACACTGGAGTCGAAAATGCCTGTCGGTGCAAACTTCGGGGCCTTACTGCGAACGAACGGCTGGACGTACGATGCTCCGGATGGTCTTAAAAAACTCGCAAGTTCAAGAACTATTTAAAACCGTAAAAATATTTACATAAAAAAATGGTATAGGCGTTTTGAAAATTTCAACCCCTATTTTGAACCCCTTAGAGATGACTCACAGTAACGTCGAGCTTCGAGGACCAACTAGACGCCGAACGGAACCTATAACCCGAATTTCATCAATTTTTTTTCATGGTAACTAAGAAAAGTGGCCCGTACGGCGTACGGCGGACAGACACAAATATTTTTATTGCAGTTTCGGATTCTACATACCTTGAAACGTAAACCATCAAATTTTGAGGGGGGGTAAGAATTTTTTTTTCATGCTCGATTCCAATGGTTCATTATTGAAAATAATAAACCAAAAAATTCGTTCTTTTGTATAGTTATAGGCTCCATTTGGGCCCTAGCTGTATCCCGAAACTCTGCAGCCGATCGGAATATTCCCAAGGGTTTTAAGGGTGAAAATTGGGTGTAAAATGGGTGTAAAAATAGGATTTTTTGGTGTTTCAGTAACATGAGCTTGTGTAGTATCGCTTCCCATATTTTCTAGGGCCAGGAGACCGAATATGAAGTCGATTTTGACCTACGAGCGAAGAATTGAGGTTCTAACTAAGTCTCAGCCTTAAATTTACCTAAAATGTTGGTATAAAATCGTCGTTCTTTGCACACAATCTCCATTTGGGCCCTAGTGGCACTCCGAAGCTCGGCAGCCCGATCGGAATACACCAAGGGATGTTGTGGGTGATACATTTTGAGGTTTTAGTGAACATGAGCTTGCGAGGTACCGTTTTCCATGTTTTTTAATTGATCCCGAATTTCAGAATTTTTTGAGACAACCAGCATTGTACGTTCAGCCGACCGTTTGCACAAAAAAGCTTTATCAACATGATGGTGAATGAAACAGTATACATCCAGTCCAGATAAATACAACAGTAGAAGTCGCGTATGGTGATCGAATTGGACCCGACTAGCAACAATCACTATACGCGACCAACCTCTATAAGCCTATTGGCGAATTGCGACCCCCAGAACTGACATAATTTTGATTAATTTTTTTTGTGTGAGGAAGTCTTCATTAAAACCGATAGGTACCTATTTAGTTATCTTTTGCTTCGGATCATCGTTCAATAGGTACCATTTTGGTGATTACATATATACCATTTTTGGGAGATCTCAGCCATTTTGACCTATTTTGCCGACTTTTAACACCCAAAAAACTCAAAAACTGATCACTATAACCGACCTTTTGATCACTATAACAGGCCAATTCACTGTGTGTTTACAGACAGCCGATCGGGACCTGACTGTTTCTATCCTTATATCCGGCTCATTCCTTTAACCGCCTTTCTTCTAAACGACTTCTACTGTATCATCGCTAGGGAAAACTTCACTATAATCACGCTTGGCTGTATGAAATCAAGTTGGTTGTCCTGCGATATTATTTCATTCAAAGGATGATGGTCATCTTGGATTTTGTTGATAGGTACTTTTGCAGTTTAACAAACGTGATGCTCATGACATAACAACAAATAATATATATATATATAATCAAATTTATTAGTGGAAGGTTCGAACACTTTTTTTTTTTTTTTTTTAACGAAATACATTATTTATTCTGGGAACAAACCATTAAGAAAATTATTTCGGGAAATTCGAACATCACTTCTTGTCTTGTGAGTTTCCTGTAAACGGCGGCAGAGGTAGTAATCCGACCTTGTCCAACTTTTTGTTCCCCGACGGGGAGGTTACCCCTCCAGAAGAGGGAGAAGAGCGCCGTCCTCGAGACCCAGCCCCCGTCTCTCGGCCATGTGGGAATCGCCCGAGTACCGCAGAGGGCGACGGCTTCCCCTCAGCCGGAGCGAAACGGCCCGAATGATGGCTATTTGGGTCTTTACTCGAACCCATGCCGCGATTTGCGAGCGAGGTTTGCTCCATTTTTCGGTCAGCGCCACTGTGACTTGCTTCTGCATCCGGGCGAACTCTCTGTGTAGGACCCCGTCACAGGAACATACCAGGGGGGTAAAAGATGCACGAAGATCTTCTGCCGCCCTGTCGTACTTCTGGTGCTTTGCTCTGGCGGCCTCATCCGAGACAGAAGACCAGGATCGGGAAAGATACGAGGGGGCGTCGGCGTTATCGAAAAACGCCACCCTCGCTCTTTCCCAGACCCCCACCGCTCTGAAATCGGCAATCAAGCCCGGTGTTTCCTCGTCACCGTCCTGCATTATTGGTTCTGTTGTGACGCCCGGCCAGGCAAGATTGCATATCCCTGCAAATTCGTCCCGAATCAAGTCGTGGCCGTATTTCACCAAACCGCCTTTTTTGCAGTTGAGGGCATGATCCGTCGTCATTTGGCTACCACAACCATCACAAATGGGCGGCAATCCCCGGATCTCCTTTCCGTACCGGAGGGCAAGTGCGTCCCTAAATTGACTTGCAGACAAATCTAAATTGTCGCTCGCCAGAGGGATGGCCGAAAGCCATTGGGACGCTTTTCCCTCAACGATCCTCTCCACCGTGTGTTTTACTTTCGAGGGGAGACATTCTAATATTTCCCGACTCCGCGCAGCGTCTCTTGCTTCCCGCCTGACCCTTTCTGCCGACAACTCCGCCTCCATACGGGCCATGTGTTCCTCCCCCGAGAAAGCCTCCTCGCCTGCTATGCTCTGAGCTAGGACTGCCGTCGCACGGCGGGATACGGCAAAACTGGTCTCACTCCCGGCAACAGGGTCTTCCATGGCCAAACCTCCATATTTTACGGGCAGCGGAAAAAGTGTCTGTTCTCCACCGACCGGCTGTCCGAATATTGCGGGCATCAGCAAGTCTTGGATGGCTCCGCGTAGGGGTAGAAATTTTTCCGAGCAATTCCCAACTACGCGCTGCACATAGCCCCATTCTCTCTGTAGAGACTTTGTGAATGCACAGTATACTGCCTGAGGGCTATCCTTCGCAAGCTCGGCAAACATCTTGATGTATTCTGCCCATTTTTCTATTTTTGAGTCAATGAAGCTCATCTGTTCTGTTGATGGACCTAAAACACCGCCCAGGAATCTCTGGGATTTTGTGATCCTGATGTTGTAGTCGCCAAATAGCCTTGTGGCTTCGTCCTCTAAACCCTCCTTTACCACCAAGTAGCTTTTTCCAGGCTCGGGGTGATAGCCCCATTTTGGACCTTCGGCCATTAGGAGATTCAGCCAGTTATGTATGTCCTCCAGCTTCCCTGCGCAGGCGGAGTCGTCCGCGTACCAATTTTGTTGCCGGCTGGGGGCTTTCAGCTTTCGGATCAGAGGAAGAGTTCCCACCGCGTACATTAACATACCGAGAGGATCCCCTTGGGTTGTGCCCTCCCGGCTCAGGATGACTGCATCACTGCCTCGAAACAATGTTTTTGGGTAGCCCCTGTATGTATTGTACAGGAACCGTGAGCATCGCGGCCAGAGGACTCGTGCGTTCCAAAGTGCAATTGGGCGGCTTAGCATGTTGAATGCATTCGCTGCATCCATTAGGAGTACGCCTTCACAGTCGTCGCTTTCGAACAATCTGGTGATCCCATGTACGCCTGCTTCCACGCCTCCTTTTGTCCCTGCACATAGTTGATCGGCTCCGCACTCGTCTCGTAGGTCTGCTCCCGTTATCCTGGCCATTGTTGCCGAGCACACTCTGTGTAGTACCTCTCCTACTCCAATTGGTCGGACCCCGGGGCGTTTGTCCAGCGCTACACCTCTACGAGCTAACAGCGCTCTAATGGAGTCCCAATCCACGATACCGTTTGCAAGGCGTCTTGTTAGCGCTGCGACTGCCTCCCGTAGTTGTATGCTGTGGGCACCATATCTCAAGAGCATGTCCCTCCATTGTTCCGCGTCGGTCCCACTCGGTCCCGCGCTGCCTTGCAAATGCCTGGCCGTGGCCTCGATGTGGTTTGCTGTGATGCTTACGTCTACCAAGAGTGGCATCTCGGTTGTGATGAAGGCCTCTGATGCAGGCGGTTTTTGGGGAGGGTGCTTTGCTTCCAGGACCTCTAGGACTGTCTCCCCCGACTCCAGTCGGAACTCTGGTCGTAGTATTGCTCCTCCCGACCGCCCGGTAGCCAACCTGGTCGCGTCACGTAGTTTCCCTTTCGTTACTAGTCTCGTAAAAACTCGGTTGTCCCCCGTATTGCTCCGTAGCCGGCGTCCTAGCTGTTTGTCGCATCTCATTGCTTCCTGTAGCAGCTCGTCAAATTGCCCTTCTCGCCACATCGTCATTCTGTTTTGTATAACTCGCCTGACGTCTACACCCGCCGTCACCCCTTTTTCGCGTTGTAGTATGGTTGAGCATAGACATAGGACTCGTGCCGACGGGTAAGTGCCGTCTGCGAGGGCTTGTGTTTCTGATGCCAATAGTGAGACAAATTGACGTCCAATGGCCCCCTGTGGGATGGTGTATTGCTTGCCGTGAAGCTTCGTTGTGTGTTCCCATCTCACGTCCCAGGTACTTCGCTCACCGCCGGTTGTGTTGATCATTGGGGCCCCGAACGCCTCTACCAGTTTATTGGTGAGCGCTGGTCCTGTATCGTCGTGGTCTCGTGATCCTTCCGGGTCTGTGACCAGGGCGCTGATTCGTCCGGGTCCTGAAGGTGTAGGTGGTATGATCGAACTTGTCTGAGAGGATTGAAAGGAGTTGTGTCGGCCCAAGGCAGGGGGTTGCTGGCCGGGGTGTTGAGATTGTATGTGCCTGTTTAAGTAGTGTCTGTTGTAGTATCTATGACAGTATTGACATTCTGCCTTGTTTCCTAGGCTCGTCCCTAAGGAGTCGCTCATCTCCGCATCGCCTCTCTTGACAACCCCCAGACAAACAACGCGGAGAAACCCAAACAAAGACAAATTTTAACCGTGTCTAGAGACTGGTGGCAAGGCACCTTAACAACAACGCACGACAAATTTCTTCAAACTTTAAAACAAGATACGAAAACACGAAAACGCAAGATTTGCGTCCGAAGATCACTTCCACCACTTCGTTTTTGCGAATCGTCTGCCCGAATGCACCTGACAAACGCCCTTGCCCGAAAATTACTTCCCTAATCTCACTGTTTTAGGCACTTTTTAAGATTGTTGATGGAGATCCATCATAATCTTAACAGTGGATTGGAAGTCAATTATTTGTTGGTAACAACAAATAATTGACAGAATTCTTGAATCCACCGCATATGTATGAAACGTTATTGCGCGGCTGACTCCAGTATTCGTTTCAGGGCTCTGTTGGAGGAAGCATGAAGGTAGGTACTGACCACAGAAAACAGTGACCTACGCAGAAGGGGCATCTATAAAGGTAAATAATAAACGTTGTGTAATAATTTGCAGCGTTTTTCATTTATTTTTAGCGAATTTTCAAAGAAAATGAAGCTATTGCAATGGCTTCGAAATTTAAATAATATAAATTTTTGGAAATTTTCTTCATAGAAATCCGTTTCAGACCATTCTAAAACGATTCCTGAAATTTAACACTTTTTTATATGTATATATATATTTATATATATATGTGTCACTCCAGACGATAACTCTCGATAGAATTGAGATAAACAGCTCAAATTTGCACAAAAAATCTATCTTGGCAATCGAAAGGCTAAGTTCGAAGATGGGCGAAATTGGCCTACTCTAAGGAGGGTTTTGGCGCATTTAAAGTGCGCAAAAATTACCCAAAAATCCCCAAAATGTTATTTTCCAACAAGTGACCCCTCATTTTAAAGGTTTTTGCACGCTGAACACGATGGTGGAATCGGATTTTAGATATCTTGATCCGTTCTCAAATTAGAGCATTTAAAGTGCGCAAAAATTACCCAAAAATCCCCAAAATGTTATTTTCTAACAAGTGACCCCTCATTTTAAAGGGTTTTGTACGCTGAACACGATGGTGAAATCAGAATTGCGATATCTCATTCCGTTCTCAAACTGGAGCACTTTGAAGATTAAGGAACGTGGTTATTTCTTCGAAAATTCGCTCTTATAGCCATGCTGCATGGCTGTTTTTTTTTTCTTAGTAAACTCATTTGCAATGTCTGCAAAGTTAGTTTTCAAAGTTATATCTTACTCACTTGCAGTAGCGGTGTGTGGGCTCTGAAAACGGTGAGGCACCAAACCAGAACACAAAACCAAGAGATTTGTCTACAAATACCTCGAGGCAACAATAAACACCCTTCCCTTATTTACTGATTGATATTCAGCAAATTCCCCTTCAATCAACAATCTATCGTCGTACGAAAACGTCGGCAATTTCTACTGCAAATTAGAGACCGAATTCACGTGTTATAAAAATATAGTAAACTAAAACACCTATAACAAAACAATGGCCCGTCGGCCGGTACCTACTTGAATGGAGAAGCTATTGACCTGAAGCTAGGTAGTTATCAGTGTGTTAGGGCGACGATCAATCCACAAGACCACAAACAGGACAAAATGCACGTAGCACGTAGGTACCAAGAATACAAATCTGCCATCAGAACCGGACCTAACGCAAAATGCGCTCAATTTGACGCAAGAAATTAAAAACTGACAACTTACAACAGAGAAAAGCGAACATAATTCACAACAAAAACAAATCAAAAGACGAAGAAACATCTCGTATTGAGATGACAAATTTAATCGAATGCACAAGAAGAAAAAACGCAACCACTAACCACCACTGTCGGCATGAAGAGTGTTTCTTCGCGGCACCCTCAAGAAAAACAACAACAACAAATTGAATCGAAGGGATCGAATTGATTGTGAAAACGAACGATTTTGGAGTAGAAATCAGATTTTGGGGACTGGGCCGAAAGTGGGCGTGGCAAACAACATTTTTACTCTACTGAGCATGCGTGGACAGGCCACTTTTCTAAGTTGTCATGGTGACACCAGGTCCCAGGACCTGCCTGCCAGTTTCAAGAGCCTAGGTTTCGATTTCGATTGTAGGACATCGATTACAGTCGCTTTATTCGGATAAGATGCTTTGGCTATGGAGCACACCATGGATGCTCTACTATAATATTGAATATCCATACAATTTCCATTCCATAGCCAGAGAAGTCTGGTGAGTCGCTGTTGAACTTTGTGAAAAATGCTAGGTACATTATACAGAGGGAAATTCAAATTCCAACTGAACTATGGAGGTTTTTTAACTTACCTATTATACCTATACAGTGTTTTTTGGTGGCAGGGCAGTGGCCCAAGTGGCCTTACGGACGCAACGCCCCTGCTCACTTGACTTATCATTTAGAAGCGTTGCCCTCCCCGCCCCTCGAAAACTGGCTCTGGGCGAATGACCATTTGCCCCGTTTGTAAATCAGGCCTGTCTGGAAAGACCCCGTGAAAATCTCAGCTAGGACTGGAGATCACAGCGTTTAAAGTCCGCCGATTCAACGGGAAGGAGTCTAATCCGTCACAGTACCTAACTCACCATCAACCTGCATTCTCTTGCACTTCCTCGCACCCATATTTCGTCCCGTTTACCTGCCCTCTTCACAATGCCAAAATTAAAGAAGAGACCTGTCAAACTAGAAAAGCTGGATTCTAGGCTGGCTACAGACAGCTGGTTGTGACAGTCTAGTTCCGCATTTCGTCGTTTTCTCCTTACGAAACGAATAAGTTACAGCACCAAACGGCTGGAATTTTCGAACTCATTACTATCGAAAAACATGCGTGGGTGTCAGCACTGGGTCTCTGTTCTGCATACAATGCGACGGGCGATATATTTCTCGAGCTTCAACAGCGTTAAAATAAGTGACCTGGCCCGTTGGAGATTTTTACATCTGCCTTTCTCCAAGAGCCATCACGAGTGATGTTAATCACCTTCAAATCACCCCTTTATATCGTCTTTGCCGATTTTTTTCTTCTTGCGTTTTGTTCCTTTTTCCAAACGTTTACCATAATAATACCATTAAAGAGGTCGATCACGGATGCGGGAACCGATTTCATGGATGCAAGTATAACGTTGTGACGATGTGAAACTGCAAGATTTACATACATAGGCCTGAAATGATGAGATTGTTGTTCAAATCGGAGACCGAAAGTGTTTTGTATGCAGTTCGGACGAAAGAACCGCATTCCAATATTTCCCGCTTCATTATGAATTGGTTATAGGTGCTAGAGTCTTCATTATTTAAATCGGCTTATTTGAGACGGTATTTTATGAAATTAGACACTATTGAATCGATATGCCAACTGTTAAAGCCTCGCCCGAGGCAGCGGTTAGACCACATTTTACGAGTTTGCAAGCTGTTGCCATTTAACATGCTTCTGCTTATTAAGTATTTATACCAAGGATATTAGCGAGGGGTCGAGAAGACCAGCCTTCAAGACCGTAATGTTGATATGAGAAGGGTCAGCTGTCATTGAGCGGTAAACACAGCCAGGGCACCTACTTTTTCACGGTTGCAACTCGTCTGGGACAATTTGGACTAATAAATCTACAAAATCACACCTCGGATGATGGTGGCCTGATCGGGGAGCACTCGTTTGGGACGGTAGGCACATTATCACCTTCTGATGTCAAAATTTGTTTCAATTTTTCTTGGTCAATCTTTGCTGTACGTTCCCAGGTCCGATGCGTCTGTTTCTATCATTCATATCACAAACAGGTCGGTTCGACTTGCTTTTAGGTAGAATTCTAGCGATTAGCCCGTTCTGCGATGAAAGGTGAGTTCCCCAACTGTGAAATTCGACGTTGTTGATTTCACCTCGCCCAGAGTTGGTATAGGCGTATAATAAGCGCACAATGCTTGGGAGCACCTGATTATAATCACGGATGGCTGTATGAAGTCGAGTTGGTTTTTCTGTGATATTATTTCATTTGAAGAATGAGGGCTCTTTTGGATTTTGTTGATAGGTATTTCTGTAACTTAGCAAACGTTATGCTTCATGAATAACAACAAATAAATAATAATAATCAATCATTGAATTATTGAATCCTGCGCATTTTTATGAAACTGTAATTCCCGGGCCGGCTCCGGTACACGATTTACGGCTTTCCTGGGGGAGGTCGAGGGTACGTACTGACCACAGAAAACAGTGATCTGCGCAGAAGGGGCATCTATACAGGTAAATAATACCGCTGTGTAATAATTTGTACATTTTTTTTCAACTCCAAGAGGTCCGTATTCCTGGAAAATTTAGACGGCAACCCAAAATTATGACTGATCTTCGTAATCCGCGGCACTCTGTGGAAGGTGGTTGATTTTCAATTCTAGCAGTGAGGCTTAATAAACTAAAACTCATTCATACACTTTTTTTTTTTGTCTCCTCACCAAAATCTTTGTTACCATCACGTCTTCTGATCTTTTTTTTTTTAATCTGCATTATTTAAATGACGATTTCCATCAACAGCAGGACGATACATGTGCAAACACTCGCCCTAATATATCATGTTCACGGACCGTAAAGAATTACAAATTTCAATAAATCCTGCCCCAGACATCCAGTCCGGTCAGCCTGTTCGATGAACTTCCTAGCTACCAGTTTTACTCAATCCCATCTCCAGGAACAGTCGTCTCCTCGACTTCCCAATGAATTTTTCATATACATTATTTTGATATATGTATGCTCGTGGCCGTTTCCCGCCAATGAAACCTCGGGCGGTTTCGAAAAGGAAAAAAGTTTACTATAGACGTTTCCGTTCGAAAGAATGAAATGCAGTTTGTTAGTCCTGGCCCTTCTCACACCTGCCAAGGTAATTAAAATTCTGTCGGCATTATTTTTCATGCAAATGTTTTCGTTTCTGTTCGCTTCTTTTCCCCCTAGCTCTGTTTGTTGATAAATCACTAGTTCTATTATAATTTAATGTTCGTGCCTGAACTAAATCACAGTAGATACGTCGGAAATTGATGTACAATCAGCCGAACAAATTTGTGACTTAAATAAATATCGATCTGAAATAACTCCAAATTTCTTTTTATAATTAACTGTTTTTCAAAAGACATAGCAAGTTATAGTTGGATGCAGCATCACCGCATGGGCGGATTTTTGGTTGTAGGTCTCAACATTTTTTTCACTTTTTTCTCCGCTTTATTTGTCCAATTCTGATGACATTTAGAGGGGTAATGAACGTTAGGTTCTGGGATGAATCCATGTAAATTCCAACAAGATAAAGATTAAACTGAAAGAAACTTCTTCATTCTCAAAATGAGCAGAATTGAAATGCTTGTAATTCGCACCCTTGTTTTGGTTCAGTTGGGCAGATTTTGATGAAACGGACGGGCCATGGGGGTTGGTCCAAAAACTGTCCGCTATCAATTTCATTGAATATCGTTGAGCGAACTTTCATCTGCACATGCACATAAGTGAAATCGTTGTTACGCTCATAAACTAGGATTTCCAATATTTATGGAATTTTTCGTTGGTTTTGAACATTGATCACCAATATTATCACAGGAAGCTACTAGGTACACTTTAGCAAGCGTTTTTCAATACCCTGGTAGCTTTCAGGGGATGGTAATTGATACCTCGACAAGCTTTCAACATCGTTTTTAAAACCGTATCAAGCGATGGAAGAAGAGACGAGATATACCTAAGTATAATGTACCGAGCTAAGATGATCCTCACGACAACGACCATTAGGCTCAGTGGAAGAGCCCAGGCCCAGGTCGGGAACGGACGGGAAATGATAAATGACCCACCTTTCATTCAAACCGCGTTTCTCTATTTTTTTATTTCGTATTTACCTGCAAAGGGTTCAGTTAATTAATGATCATTAAGCCAGGAGAGTTGGCTGAGATGTTTCATTAGGTACTTCCTCACTATTGTACCGGAACTCGAATGAAAGAACCTCATTCAACTGTACAAGAGGCGCGGAGTGATGAATTTCTTTCAACTTTTGATGACAGGCCGAAAAGGACTTGTTAATTATTTATTTCTCGATACCCGTTTTCATTTCGTTTAACACGAGATATTTAATAAGCGTGGCTTATAAAAAGCGAGTTCGTCGAGAGTTTGATCGATAGTTTATTCGGCTGTGTTTTGATCGGCGCCGACCCAGCATTTTATTTGGTTAGATTTCACAAGTTTCGTCGTTAATCAATTTTACTGTTGTTATGTTATACCTTCCTGTAGTCATTATCAGAGAACCAAAAATCTTTGATTTATTACATCGTTCACTTTTACGCAGAAGTTATAACTAAAGGTTAATTCTTTAATCGTTTCATAAGAAAACATGATTGTCAGCACATACATCGCGTTTACATTTAAAAATTAGTAGATTTCTTAAATAAAATAATTCATTCAAAGGCGCTCAAATACAATGTACTTAATCAATGAAAACATCCGAACTTCCCATCATAAAACACAGTTCTTCCTAAAATTTGTAGGTAGTTACCTATAACTGGCCAGATTGACGTTGTGATATGGGCCTGTTTGAGGCTTGTGAGGGGTAAAATTTGTCCTGCTGTGCTCCAGTGTAGTCCTGTAGGTGAGGGGAGATTAAATACAAAATAATTACTTAGGTAATGTATTAACGTAATTTGAGTGTTTTCAATGAAGATGGAGAAGTCTATAATACGTTATGCATACAGAGATTTTGCGCCGTTCCCAGTGCGAAGCTGGCATCCAGTACTTGTTTTAAAACTCGTTAGAGCTACATTTTTCTAATGAACCAAAAAAAAACCCTGAAAGTGCTCAAAATTTGAACGGAACGCAGCAGTAAGGAAGCTAAATTCAACTGGTTGCTACAACACTAGAGTTGGAGGAGATGGTGGTAGAGTTTGATAAGAATGTGGGGATTTGTGTATTTGTGGATGATAACTGCAAAAACTTGTTTGCTAACGATCTGGGCACCTGCTGGAGCTCCAAATGGCTTTGGAAAATGATGATTTGGATGATGGCCTGTATTTATCAGTTGGAGCTTGCCACAGCTGTCTCATAACATCTTGGCCAATATAAATGAAACGTTTGCTTACACTGTTACGGTTTATGGGGAGATATAAAGCTAGAACAAATTAAGGGGCGGGAGGGGGATGAAAATAGCCCAAAATGCCTTGCACTCTGTGAAGTCCTGTATGATCTTGTTCTGCTTTTTCTAATATGCCCAGATAAGTAGGTTGGAGTAGGTAGGTATCGATGAATTCAGGAAAGGTAAGCAAGATATTCACTACGCAATGGGTGACAGACCTACCTGCCTACCTCTTTAAAAAAATCATCAACTATTAATGGATCAATTATTATATATTCACAATAGGTACAAAGTTTGATCAAAATGTATGGTGTCTCGTTGATGTGTAGATATCAGACAAATTTCAAGAGTAGCAGGGAACTGGCTCATTTTTATTAGAAAATATTTTTAAGGTAGGTACAAAAGGTGTGCTAATCTGGCTGTAACATGTAGTACGTGGCTTAATAGAGCTGGGTGACTTTCATGATAACATTACAGAAGACATACCTATTAGATAGGGTGTCTTTGCTGAGGTACTGAACGTACCAAAGTTGGTAGGTACCATGTGTATACATACCATACATATTGATGGTACCTACATAGTTTGTCTGCTTGATTAGTGTATTTTCTACTTTCATTGGCACCTCCTGATTTCTGCCGGCATTCGACATCCAGCTTTCTCCCCCTCTAGCCGTGTCGGGATAAGGGCAATTAGCACAATATGAAAAGATGGCGGATCCGAAGAACGTTTCAAGCCAAGCCCATTGGGGACCACCTGGGGGTACCCGCCCATTTCCGTTCGTTTTCACTTCTTTCCAGAGGTGGAGGACTTCCAGAACTACATGCCAAGAAAGCTCATCACCTTACCAGTCCTTGATCAATTCAACAATACCTAATCCACTATTGTTCATAGTTTAAGAAAAACAGACAAGATAACAAAGATCCTTGAATTACGCACTTACCCCTCCAAATTGTGAATTCTGAGCTAAATCATTGTAACACTAAAATAAGAAAAACGGAGTTATTGAAAAATAGTCTATTTCCACTAATACACGAAAAACGCAAAAAACACTGTTATACCGGTTTCGGTGATCAAACCATCGTCAGTAACACACAATAACTGAAGGCATGTTGGAGAGGAGACCTTATATATAGTCACAAAGTGAAATGTGGTCGATTGGGATTGGTTGTGAAAAAGAATGGTGAAGGGAACAGAGGGAGGGTGGTCGATTCTGATTGGCCCAGGAAGAGAATGCCAAAAAGTGAAAGGAACATGAGGTGATAGGGATGGTGAAGAGTGGGGGGAAGAGGGGTGGAACCAAGCTATTACAGAAATGAATGCAATAATGGAGAAAAACTTAAAGGAACTACATCATTCAAAGATTTACCCAACCTATCACTCTTAACAATTTCGAATTTTTCAAGTACATCCAACATGCTCCCTTTTGGGCAAAAATGAAGATATTCAATGAACTGTCTGTCTGCAAGATCAAAATTGAAGCTATGACTGGATTCATTCAAGTGACGTGCAAAGGCCGAATCACCCTTATTATCCCTGAAATCTTTTTCATGTTCCTTTATTCTTTCTCTAAACTTCCTACCAGTTTGACCACAATAGTCAAGCCCACAAGAACACTTTAATTTATAAACACCACTTTTATCTTGAACATTAATTTCATCTTTAACTGAACTTAATGAAGATTTGAGATTATGTTTAGTTTTATATCCTACTTTGAACCCTTTAGAAGTTAATATTTTACCAATTTTATCCGAAATTTTTCCGTAATACGGTATACTGATCCAAATTTTTTCCTCAGTCGTAGCTTCCCTAACTAGGTTTGAAACTCCTTCCCTACTCTTTTTTCTAAGAACCCTATTCCATATTGTATCAATGAGATCTCCCCCATAGCCATTACTCGCCGCTATACTTTTAATAGTTAACTTTTCTTTAGCTAAATTCTGTTCACTCATTGGTATAGATAAAGCTCTGTTAATCATACTATGGAAAGCAGCATGTTTGTGGACTACTGGATGATTTGAAGTACTATGAATGGTAATATCGCTGTAAGTATCTTTCCTATATATGGAAAACTCATGTTTTCCATTATTCAACGAAATGGAAAGATCAAGAAAATTTAGGTGATTAGATCCGAATTCTAAGGTAAAGTTAATGAATGGATCTACGTTATTAATTTGTGTATGATATGAACCAAGTTGTCTTTCAGTCCCTTTCCAAAGAATGATGATATCGTCTACATATCTATACCAATAAAGGAGGCTATCTGATTTACATTTTCGGAAAATTTGTTTTTCAAGAAAATCCATGTAAATATCTGCAAGCAATGGAGACAATGGAGATCCCATTGCAACCCCTGGTTGAGTATAGTATTTCCCATCGAACAAAAAATAATTCTGATCCATACAGACAGACATTAAAGTACACAATTCATCTTTTTCAAACAAATTTAAATTAGAATCGTGAATCAACCCGTTAACAACATCTTTACATCTATCAACATTAATGTTGGTAAAGAGGCTGACCACGTCAAAAGAAGCAAGTTTAGCATTTGGAGGCACTTGAATATCCTCACTGTTATACCGAAACCGGTATAACAGTGTTTTTTGCGTTTTTCGTGTATTAGTGGAAATAGACTATTTTTCAATAACTCCGTTTTTCTTTGAAATGGGTTTCCACGATTTCGTCGCGAGTGATTTAGTTCGTAACACTAAAATAATTCATATTGCTTAGGCATGTTTTCTAATGTTTAATTAATTTGTAAAATTAAAAATTGAAAAGTATGAGAAAAAAGGCCCGTGCTGAGAGGAAAGTAGTAAGATGAGTTAACCAGGAAAAACTGGTTAACGAGTACATATCCACTGTATAGGCGGATACATGAGAACATGGCCGAGTAAATGTAGAACGTATCTTACTGATATTCCAGAACCATTTCAAACTTTTACAACTCGGTTGTCTCTCGAAGAAACCGACGAATTCGTCGCTGCTTCGAAGCCTCTTTTCGCCTTCGTTCACGCAGCGCTCGCCAAGTTCCGCTTTCGACTTCGGAGACATAATTTCGATGTAAAGTCGTATCAGGCAAACACGAAGAGGAGGAGGAAAACGACGACGTCACCACAGAAATAATAAGTTTCAATAAGAAAACAGTAAAGGAATCGCGTTCTATTTCACAGTCCCTCAAGCGCATTACAGTCCGGAATATTGGCTCCCTCAAGCCACAAAAGCATCCCTGGTTACCACATTTGACTGTAGTAAACAAAACTATCTACCTACGTATGTAATAAATTGAAAAAATATAAAATGTAACCGAAACTAAGGAAATGTAACTCCGTCAATTTCTGTCGTACAGAAATCGTTCTCCACTCGTTGGAAAGCCCTCCATTTATACAAAAGTGTTATGCTAACAAAACCGTCATGAAAACAAAGAAACTACGTCAAAACCAGTAACACTGTCTGTATCGTTCCGCACAGAATTTCAAACCGAACTGCAGCCATAAAATATTTAATTATTATTCATGTCAAATTATTCATGTTAAATCCTGCTAGGGAGGTACACAGTAGTCATAAAAATTTGCATGATATTTACACATGCCTCAACTGAATTTCTCGTCAAGACTACATCGTAGCTCAAGACATGATGAAAACTTCTAGGTGTGCATTAACCAACTAGCAATCAACGATATTTTTATATAATAAATTATATTTTATACTAAAAAAAGCTGTAAATTATTACACAACGGTTTATTATCTACCTGTATCATTAATGATGCCCCTTCTTCTTAGCTCACTGTTTTCTGTGGTCAATACCTACCCTCGTGGCCCCCCCCCCGTCCCCCCCCACTCACCAGGAAAGCCCTAAATCGAGTACTGGAGCCAGCCCGAGAATTACAATTTCATAAAAATTTGCGTGATTCAATACCTAATTAATTTTTTGTGTTTATTCATGAAGCATACCGTTTTTTAAAGTTACAAAAGCAGGTACCTATCAACAAAATCCAATATGACCATCATTCCTCAAATGAACAATATCACAGAACAACCACTCGATTTCATACAGCCATCCGTGATTATAATCAGGTTCCACAGCAATACTATCTGGGCCGGATTTACACCGTTTGATTCACGATCATGTTGACGAAGCTTTAAGGCGCAAACAAACTCCGGGAGGTCTCAAAAAATTCTATAGTTCGAGATCAATTTAAAAACTTTAAAAAAACCATACCCTTCTACTGGAAGTTTTCGAGCTACGGCGTTCGGGAACTTTCAGCCCCTATTTTTCTCCCCTTAGAAAGGACTGACAGTAACGTCGAGCTTTGCGGACCAACTGGACCCCACATACGAGACTACAAGTTACAAACCAAATTTCATTAATTTTGGTTCATGGTAAATACGGCGGACGGACTGCATTTTTTTAAATTCCATTTTCGGATTCTACATACCTTGAAACGGAATCCATCAAATTTTGAGAGGGGGAGGGGTTACAATAATTTTGGTTTATTAATCTCAGTATATATATTGTAACTACAATATATAATATATAATTATATTTTTATGTTTTTCAATGTTTACATTAAATGGCAACGGGTTTAATTAAAGGTAACAGGCTAATGATGACGGATAGGTATTTACATAAAGCCTGCTGATCTTGAGCTTTGAGAGTTTGAAGGAGTCAACGTTTAAATGCTATGAATCGAAACATTCTTATCCGACAACTATAACTATATCGCAGTTGTACAAAGATTCGTTTATATAACTATTTATATTCGCTGGTTAACAGCTCAAACGTAGGTGCGAATTAGGTTTTTGCTTATAGGTAGCTTTTTTTCTATTGATTGATTGAGAGGTGTTTGCTCAAAGCATTTGTTGATTGAGTCTTAACCGCCGACTCCTACGATCATTACCCTCTGTCAGTTTTAACAACAGCTACACGAATCTTTTGTATAAATAATGCATCGTCCGTCGAATGAACAACAAAGTCCTTTGTCATTCACAAATTTCCGAACGATCTGGTAACTCATCAACAATAGACTCCTCGAAGTATCCCCCTTGTCCCTATAAATCAAATTGCTCGGCCATAAAATCGAATTATTACTGTAATCAATGAGCGGAAACGGCCGAGTACTCTCTCGTAAACCATGGCGATTGTTTGGGATGCAAATCAGTAGGTACAAACGATAAAAAATTGTGCAGTCAAATCCTGTGAACCTTAAAGGCATTATTTAACCTTTTGAGACATAGCTGAAGTTGACCGATCTCTCAGGCTTTGATAGAAACAATGGGTTTATAACGATCACAAAGGAGGTATTTAAGACTTTTCCCAAGATAACCGGAGGATTGGAATTTCGAAACAGCAACGCCTTTTGGATATCTTTGCATGGAATCAATCAGATGAGTTGTTATTAGATGTAGGTGTTCATACAAGGAATCGACTATGTAACTCTTTTTCATTACAACGCTGAGAGAGCTCTCATAATAAAAAAAAAAACTACAGGATAAAAATAGAAATAGTCTATTTCCACGTAAAATAACAAATTGTAGACCGGTTTCGGTTGTTACACCATCATCAGTACACGATAGAAGATTCTCTCGTGTACTGATGATGGTGTAACAACCGAAACCGGTCTACAATTTGTTATTTTACGTGGAAATGGACTATTTCTATTTTTATCCTGTCGTTTTTTGCTATGGATTTCCACTACTCCGCCGCAACTGATTTAGGTTATAGCTCTCATAATCATAAATGGCTGAATTATTGGCTGTAGGTAAGGAACGCTCTTCAAATGGTCCCATTTAAATTTGATCAAAACCCGAATGTAAAGTTTCATCAGTGCACATGTGAACTTATTTGTCGGTGAAATGTCCACCATTACGCAAAAGGAGATGAGCAAGGCAATAAGATGATATTTTAGGGATAGATCAAGCTTATGTGATTTGGCATGAAAAAAAACGAATAGCAATGAATAACCGAAACTTTCAAAGCGTTTAACCCAGTAAACCCCCGGTAAAATCTGTCCAAGTTAACGTGACCGATGCGGTTTGTTTTTGTTGAAAACAACAACCATCTTTTTAAAGTCACTGAAAATTCCAGTCAAGTCCAATTCCTACACATTTGAACTGTCCTTCAACACACTGTATTATTGAAAATTTCGAGCGTTTCGAACCATACCAATTTAACCCAAATTTGAGCAATTTTTTTTATTTTACGGACATGATTTTCCAACAAGCCCCTCTGGACGGGTCTTTCACGTCTGAGATAACTAGTTCTAAAAACTAGTTCTAGAATATTTTGAGCTTGAAAATAACGAAAGTGTTGTTATAAATAAGTTTAAATTAGGATAAAAATACAAATCAGACTTCGTAGCAAGTGTATTTACTAACTACTTAGGAATAACCTGTAAATACTGTTGGTTTTTGATCAATGTAACTCATTCTCCAAACACTTAAGGTGTGTTTTGTCAATGAAACTGCTGGTACGCAGTAATAAGTAGTGGTGGAAGAGACGAGCCTGGACGGGTCATTGACCTTAGGCTCATAAACTAACATAAGTTTAGATCTTGTGTTATGTATATAGACTCTCTAAAAATCATTATATTTGTTGTATAAAATATATGCTGTTGCAGCGCGAGATGTACAAAGTAAGATATTAGTTACGAACTGAAATGTTTATTATTTGTTCCCTTTTGTGTTTATTTTTCATAAACCAAGTGTATGTAGTTATCCGGTACCTATTTTACCATTCCCCCTGTGTTAACATTGGATGTCGTTCATCATTTTTAATAAAGGAGATATTTTTTATATGCAGTTTTGGAGAAAAAAAAATGATAATATGTATAATAAGCAGAGCCCTTCACAATATGGCACTTATTTTTGTGAAATAGGGCCCTAAAAAATATGGCAATATGGCACTTATTTTGGCCCAAATATGGCACTTATTTCTCTCAATATGGCACTTATTTTTCAACCCTCTCCGACCACCCCAGCTATTCTGAGACGATAATATCACAACATACAAGTTATTTATGCTAAATAATTTACTTTATTTACAAAGCTTTATTCAAATAATTAATTATTATTATTATTATTATTATTATTATTATTAAATAACAACATCAGGTGTGCTGCAATGCTTTCCATTGAAAATCCCAGCCGTCGATCACTCAGAAGGTATTTCATTTTTGGGAAAGTCCTCTCCACATCAACTTATGTTGCCGGGGCGTATTTCATACAGAGGAGATCAGCAGGTTCCCAGTCTTCCTTCAGAGTGGCTTCCTCACCAGACAGAGTGGCGAACCGTGGAAGCACCCAATTCCAAAAGGGTTAGAGGCATTAGTAATCCCTCTACACTAATGGCCTCAGGGTTCGAGAAACCTCGAGTCATTCAGAAATTTTCACTTCAAAATTTTTTTAAATAATTTTTTTGAAGGAGTTTGGCGAAAAAAAGGCAAAACATGGCACAAACATGGCATTTTCCCAAAAATCGGCCGAATAATTATGGCATTTTACCAAAAAATCGGCAGAATATGGCATTTTTGTATGGCGCCATGGCAATATGGCATTTGAAGGGCTCTGATAATAAGTCATACATAATATTATATTATGTCAAACGTGCATTTCTTATACCTACTTCTATGTATGTGTTGTATTGTAACTAGATATGTATACATAAATTTTGTAATGTCATTTTTTCTAATTTTTTTTGCTGGAGCCATCATCCACCCTGAACCATTTGATTTGAAATTCCCATACCATATTTGATAAATTTTAGCAGTTTTTCGATTTTTTGCTATTTTTGGTTCACAAAAACTAAAAATTAAACTCGCGTGTTCATTCCAAATTGTTTAAATTCGCCAGAAATATATTGTCACCAAACTTATAAATGTCTGCCAAATTTCACCCAGTTTAGATAACATGGACTGTTTCAAAATTAGCATCTTGCAAGACTCCAAGAGGCAGATAGTAAAGGAAGTGCGGTAAATCAAAGGTCTGGGGGCGGTGGGGGGATTTTTGGATAGTTTCAATATCTTCTTGGTGTTGGGCTGAAAAATAACATCTGCTGCTTCTTCCACTGATAAGTACGTATACCTAATAACTGTCATGAACCCATTTTTCTCTTCTCTCCCCTTCAGTATCTGGTTTCCGCCAATCAATTACATCCCACTGATTCACTGATCACTGGTTCCGACACCGATCCCTTCCTGAGGGCACATCTATCTTTGCAAGAGCCTGAATGGCCGACCGTGGGATGACGTCATCAATCACAAACCCCCCTCCACCGGCATCATTATACCACAACAACTCGATTACTTATAAAGGATCGTTCCCGAAGTCGGTATCAACCAAGATTACTTCGCCCGAACTGATCCAGTACCTCGGATTGTCACTTTGTCTTTGAATGGGACGTGAATGAAACGGGGTAGGCGGTGAATGAAAGTCTTGCTCCTGTTTTTCTCCAGGAACCCTCTTCTTTCAACGGGGTTTCCCCCCGTTCTTGATGAAGGAGCGAAAGAAATCCGAAACTTCCGGGTAAGGGAGTGGCAGATTAATGGGTTCAAGGATGGGAAGGGGAAAAGGGCTTAGTGAATGGTGGGAGTCATGCGTAGGAGTAGGAAGGTTCTGTGAATGGTTGCTTGTTGTAGTCTAACACCTACCAAAATCTCAGTGTTCTTGCAAAATAGTGCACAATGAGTGAACAATTTACCAAAAGAGAAACTTCGATGAAATCTCAACTCAAGAAAATACAAAAAATTCCAGTCATGCAGCACAACCATATGAACGAATTTTCCTTGCAATGTAGGTATCTACTTAAGGGCTGTTCAGGAAAATTTTCAACCCCAGCGTACCTACATTTAAGTGGTTGTTAATTTTAGATACTTTGACATTTTTCATTGCTTGTTGACCCACGCGAACTTAAATTTTACCCAATTTTGGTTTATTATTCTGTGAATAATACACCTATGTATTCGCTCAGCAAAAAATTTTTATAACACCCCCTCAAAATTTTTGCTTTTCCGTTTCAAGGTGCGTAGATTCAAAAAATGCAATGTCCGTCCGCCGTACGCCGTCCGCCGTACGCCGTCCGCCGTACGCCGTCCCCCGTATCACGTGTACAGGCTTCATTTTTGGTCTACAAAATTCGTTCTTTCGCACACATGCTCCATTTGGGCCCTAGTTGTGTCCCGAAACTTTTCAGCCCGATCGGAATATACCCAGGGATGTTATGAGTGAAAATGTGTGTAAAAATAGGTACTTTTTGCGTTTTAGCAACATGTTAGTAAAATGAGCTTTTGAGGTATCTTTTTCCATGTTTTTGGGGACGAGAAGACCGAATATGATGTCGATTTTGACCAAAGACGCGGAAATTGAGGTTTTACCAAAGGTTCAGCTCCCAAAATTGGTTTTTTATGAGTCAAAAACCTTGAAAACTGTCTGAAATCACCATCAATGTGTATAATAACATTGGAAAAAGTGTAAACAGGTGAATCAAGACCATTAAATGCCACTACCAATGATCAAAGATGATCTAAAAAAAAAAAGAAAAAAAAGCGTACCTATTTCATGTTTTGGGGGCCAAAATTGGTGGAAATCATCAGAAATAGCTATTTCACTCATTCCACATGAAAGAAACAATAAATTTAACAGCCAACAAGAATCTCTAGAACTCCAATAGAATAATAAACCCATGTGACAAGGACTTTGCAGCGTTTTTCTTCTTTTTTTTTCAATTTATGCTTGATCATTGGTAGTGCCATTTAACCTTCATGATCCACGTGTTGATACTACTTCCAGTGTTATTATGCAAATTGATGGTGATTTCAGACGATTTCCCAGGTTTTTGACTCATAAAAAATCAATTTTGGCAGCTGAACATTTGGTAGAACCTCGATTTTCCACTCTTTGGTCAAAATCGACTTCATATTCGGTCTTCTCGTCCCCAAAAACATGGAAAACGGTACCTCAAAAGCTCATGTTACTAACATGTTACTAAAACACAAAAAGTACCTATTTTTGTGCACATTTTCACTCATAACATCCCTGGGTATATTCCGATCGGGCTGAAAAGTTTCGGGACACAACTAGGGCCCAAATGGAGCATGTGTGCGAAAGAACGACTTTTTTAGACCGAAAATGAAGCCTGTACACGTGATACGGCGGACGGCGGACGGACATTGCATTTTTAGAATCTACGCACCTTGAAACGGAAAAGAAAAAATGTTGAGGGGGTGTTATAACAATTTTTTGCTGACCGAATACATAGGTGTAGGTATTATTCAATGAATAATAAACCAAAACGCTGCAATTTATTACAGAAAGCTTTATTATTTTCGGTATAGACCCCCTTCTGCGTAGATCACTATTTTCTGTGGTCAGTACCGACCGTCGTGCTCCACCAGTAAAGCCCTAAAATCGAGTAACAACTTAGAAAATGGAGCCGTACAGTGGAATGGCGGATGAGGTTGGGAAATGGGTAAAAGACACGTCCCGTTGAGAAACAAAACGCCTCAACGTGAAATCCGAGGTATTAGAAAAGCCAATCAAAATGTCGAGTTTGCTGATGCGAAGCAGTCATACAATGATCCAAGCGTTTTGAAATTTACAGCACTTTGCCCTTAACCACCTTCACCATTTACAACACTCCTCCGCACAACACAACAGGCACACAGACAAGACTACTATTCCCCACAACAATCCCTAAGGGAACTTTGTGAATAAATTTATTCATTGACTGATCGAAATTCATCGCGGACCACCTTCTTCCAATCACCTTATACCGATTTATTGCAACCTATCGTTTTTCGGCGACCTAATTACTAGCTAATTACCTTCGCCATTGGGCTAATCGCCCATATTAAAATATATTGGCGACGTATTGCTTATGAATGTAGGGCCCAATTCCCAATAACCTCCTGCGGCAATATATGGCCCCCACCCCCTTCCCTATTTGGGGTCTATATTGTTGCGGCGTCCCTAGCAATGATATCTGGGCTGAATGTATCCAATTTGATTCACCCTCCTGTTGATGAAGCCTGTCGGTGCAAACTTCAGGCCCTTACTGTGAATGGCTGGATGCACAATGCTCCGGGTGGTCTCAAAAACTCTCAAGTTCGAGAACTATTTAAAAACGTTTAAAAAAATCGAGATAACGGCGTCCTAAAATTTCAGCCCCTATTTGTCACCCCTTAGAGATGACTGACAGTAACGCCAAGCTTCGCGGACCAACTGGACCCCAAATCTTAGAAACCAAATTTTATTAATTTTGTTTCACGCTAAGGAAAGTGCGAAGTATGGCGGATGGACAGAAATGTTTTTATTCCATTTTTGAATTCTACCTTGAAACAGAAACAATCAAATTCTTAGGGGGGAGGGAGGGGGGATAAAGAATGTTTCATGCTCGATTCCAGAGGTTCAATACTGAAAATAATAAAACAAAAGAGAATTTTGTAACCAACGAAAATTGCTCATTCTTAACTACGATGAGGTTCTTGACCGCTGGAATAAGTAAGGCAGGAGGTTCCTGAGGTTCGGCCAGTGAAAACTATTATCTTTACGCCAACGTTTCGTCGAATTTATTCAAAATCTTCAGGGCTTAGAGATTATGATGATGATAAACTGATGAAGATTATGATTATGATGAACAGAAGCTGATGATGGTGGTGAACAATAATATTGTGCTTATTTAAGCAATTTACTGATGAAACAGGCGTTGTAAAAAACAAACAAAATGGTTTTTGGATTTTTTCCAACGCCTGTTTCATCAGTAAATTGCTTAAATAAGCACAATATTATTGTTCACCACCATCATCAGCTTCTGCTCATCATAATCATAATCTTCATCAGTTTATCATCATCATAATCTCTAAGCCCTGAAGACTTTGAATAAATTCGACGAAACGTTGGCGTAAAGATAATAGTTTTCACTGGCCGAACCTCAGGAACCTCCTACCTTACTCATTCTTAACTGTTGAAACGGTCTCTTTCTACTCGTATAATCAGCCATTATTCTGAAACAGCTTTAATGATTATGAAAGTTGTATTATTGGTGAATTTTTACACTATTTTTGACGGTGTCTGACCAATTTTGCCGACGCAATAGTCAAGTCTCACGCGAAAGCTGAACGTTTTCTTTTTTTTTTGTGAACAGCTCAGTAACGTTTCGCTGGTACCAGTTTCAGAAGCTGGTTCCACAACTTCTCATTATGTTGGCGCCCCGAGGCTGAAAAATTAGAAGTGGACGTTATACGTCGGATTAATATCATGCAACAAGCGGTAGTTGACTCGCATCCATAAATTTGTTAGTCCAAAATAGGAATGGGTTGCAAACGGTGTTCTTTTATTTCCTTCGTTTAGTCAAGTGTTTCTAATAATAATAATTTATTATAAGTGTTCCTATCTAGATAATTGAAATTAGACACGAAGGTGTGTGGGCATGCATTTGTCGAGCTAATTTCCGAATTTTAGCAAACCCCAACTGTCTTCGCTCATATGGTCATGCTGCATGACTTGAACTTTGTTTTTTTAGTCATCACTACCAAACTGATATTCGAGCGACTGGAAATGGGAAAAACCTAGTAAACAAGATGTAGGTACCTTATTATCATAGTTACTCATAAAACTAGGTATAGAATGAGTCACAAATCACCTCAGTGTTGGGCGTTCTATACGAAAAATCGTAAACGAAAAGGATGAAACAAAGCTTCTCACAGCAAATCAAAATCCTGTTCTAACAAGATTGACAGGCCGGGTCAAAAGGTCTTATGGTAAACATTGTTGATAATGAACGCTCATGCTAATTTTCTTGTTTTTATTTCCTCTTCACTCCACGAAGGTGGCGTCTTTGAATTTATAATCCACACCCGAGCAACTCTGTACGATACTGCATACATAGTTACCTACATTTCCCCATCTCAATTCACAGAAATCTGTTGATTATTTCGTTTCGTTCTTCAGCCCAGAGGATACAAAGGCCGTCGAACGTCTACTTTATGATTTCTTTGTTGAACAGACGCTCAAAAAAAAACCAATCGCTCGATACGTAGGTTTTAACATTGAATAATAATCAGGCGCCGTCCAGTCCAATCGGTTTGACTGCGGCAGTAGAAATTATTCAAGAAAATCATGAGTAAGCCATGCGAGAAGGCAGTGTAGCTTAGTTTGGGCATCAGAGTTTGGTTGTGACAAAGTAAAATGAACAAATACGAAGAAACCTGAACCCTCCCAGTTTTCGAAAAATGGGTCAGTTTTCCTCAATTCTTTCGATTTTGCGTCTCAAAACAATCGATATATAATTATATATAATATGTGCCTACAACTAACTAACTCGTATTGTTAACAATAAGCCCCTCGTGTCAGTAATCATCATGATGTCCTATACTAGTTGTCCAGTAAATTCACGCAGAAAATTGAACAAAGCCATGAAGAGACTGCCTTACCTACCCACCTAATCCATGTCAAATCACATGATTTATAACATATCTGCAGGGAGTTGCTGCACCTACAGAACTGTTATCCGTTAGACTCCGATATTACAATTTTCATCCATCAAGTCGTAAATCCCACTCGACAAAACCGGATCAATATCCGTATAATGATCAATTTGGACTGGTGTTCAAAAACTGTAACCAGATCAGGTTCTACTTCCATCCACAACTGCGCTGTACATTTAGCCCCCTCCACCCTCTTTTTTCATTTCTCCCAAACATCATAAAATATTACAAAGTCTAGCACATTAATTATCAGTTTTAAAACAGCACACTGTGCAGCTAAATAGGTAATTATCTACTAAGGTATTTTTAAGGCACAGGCTGGTTTTTTGTTGTTGTTATTTTTTTCATTTAACAGTTCAATGGTTCTTGCAGTTTGATACAGCTATTATAACTACCGTTAATATAACATGAGTTAAATGTAGTATACTATATAACGTGGGCTTGGAGGTAAAAGTGACCATGTGCATTTTTGCAAATTTTACAGGAGGGCCTCTCGAAGTTTTGACCCTGCTGACCAAGTTGCTAAATGCGTTGTATGACTTGGTATTCGGTCCTAACCCCAGGTGTTTTGATTTTTCTGGTACTATGAGATATTTAATTGCTAAAAATGACTGCCACGGGTCAGCGAGGTCAGATGAATTAAAGCAGGAAGTCTTTTTCGTAGAAATTAGGAGTTGGTCACTTTTACCTTGACAGCTCTTTGTATTTCTCGCACTTGGTCATATCACTATACTTTGAATGATTTAGTAGTTAGTTCAATAAAACTATCCCAGAAGATGCTGTTAACCTTGTAACATGATAGCTCTAGCAGAAATCACGGCGCGATAAATTCGAGTAAGGATAATCCCGAAAAATTCGACATTTTCAGTTGGTCACTTTTACCAATATTACCAATTCTCTTAAAGCAGTTGGTCATTTTCCGAAAAAAATCCCTGAAAACCATCATTATTCTTTATTTTGGTGATTAATAAACACGAAAACATTGATTAGCAACAACAAGGTCTCCAGGGAGCGAGCCGGAAAATTTTTGAAGGAAGTCAGTTGAAATATTGGTCAAATAGGTAAAGCAATCTTCTCACCACCCAACGAGGTCAGTTCCACGCCCTCTACTTCAGTCATCTAGTTACTCACAAACTTCAGATGAATCGTTATTGAGAGAAATAAACGAGAAGTTTAGTATTTAGTTTATTAATAAAACAGAAATAAACATAAATGAGAATTGTTGAAAACAGGTAGAACGGAGAATAGAGAGGATAGGGATTAGATGTCGCTATCTTCATCATCATCATCATCAATCGATGGTTCAGGGGTTGCGAGAATGACGCCCTTCTTCTTCGTCGATGGCAGTTGGTGGTACCATGCATGGAACTCATGAGGGATTGCATTATTTCGGCATAGCATTTTTCTGTGAGATTAGTGCACTTTGAGGTAGAAGGACGATTGAGATCATCGTGAATGACAAGCTGTTGGGATGAAAATGGCAAATCGTCACAGATACTGGATTGACTGGAGGTATTAGGAATATAGTCTGAATCCCTAGACTGATTGTCATTCGATGTCTGGTCGTCCTCAAGACCATCCATGGAATCGTGGTCCAAATCCTTAATTCCAGAGACATTGCCTGTTTGATCAGAGAAGGGACAATTTCTTCCCGTCCATGAGACGTGGTGAGGCGGGAGGTGCAGAACACCGAGGCAACAGCCACATCAATGTCTTCAAAGCCATCCGAAGATATGTGCACGATTTGATGAGAATTGAGATACAACTGGGAACTGGTGGCTGAAGCTTCCGTGCACTCAAAAAAGTCAATATTCTTGGAAAAAGGATTGCTAGATCCTGGAACGGGCAGAAATGAGGTCTCAGGGACATCATCTGGCACATTCTGAGGGGCAGCTTGAATGTCAGTTTGTTCAATCGTACAGATCTGGATAAGTTCGATATTCGAAACATCGATAATCGGAATATCATCTGTGCATTTTTTTTCTTCTGAAGGGTGATTGAAATTTTCATTACTTACCCCACCATTTAACAAAGAGGAGTTTTCCTCACTGGTAGCTTCACCTGGTTTCTCCTCGAATGACCTCTTGGACGGTGGCGGCGGCAACTCCTTTAATTCATCCAGATTGAAAATTAATAGAAATTGATAAGTAGGAACTACCTTAGTAAGTAGGTAAATTAATTATTTCTTTAAAATCTTTAGTAAGCTGGGTACAATCTCACACTATTTTTCTGACTTACCTTCTCTTTCGCTGTGGCACCTTTTGAGGCATAGGATCCAACAGTCGTTTTCCACGACTTGTCACCAAATGTTTCCCGCAATTCATCATAGCGAAGGGAATAGGCAGGTTTAAATAAAAAAAAGCCTTATCACGAAATCAAGGGATGCTAGAGCAATGGAGGAATGACGATTTGGAACGGAAAGGAGCAAAGGAAAGGAGGCTTCCTGAGAAAATTGCGACGCTTGCTGCTCCCCGTTTGTCGATAGATGGTCATTTTATCAGCTGTTTCATGTAAATCCCTCATCATCTGCCAGTTGGTCACCTATTATTGTCTCTGTAGTGCGCGAGAAATGTGAGAAAAATGAAGCCTAGTCAAACTGACCAATTGTTAGATAATATCCAATTTTATTGACAATAATGTACAGGTAAAAATGATCAACTTCCAGATGGTCACTTTTACCTTGAATCTCGCTCAAGAAAACTGGCTTAAACCCAGATGGTCAATTTTACCTGTACTATCATGAAAATTATTGACTTGAATTCCTAGCGGTAAAACTGACTAGTTGGCATTTGGTCATTTTTACTTTGGTGGTACTTCATAATGTGAATAGACCTTGATCCATAGGTAAAACTGATCAAATGGTAGATGGACATGTTCTAGAAGTTATTTGTACAGGTAAACATTTTTTTTCCTCGTTCCTGAGGCCTACGGCTGGAAATTTCATTTTTTCTTCTTCTCAAGCGATAGAGGGCGCTTTTCTGAAGAGAATGATAAAAATACTCAAAAAGTGAAAAAATGTCAGTTGGTCACTTTTACCTCCAAGCCCACGATAATACTGTTAAATGAGTTTTAAATATAGGTGTATATCTTAGGTTTTAGGCCTAATATTTTTAAGCGCACTGCAATTACACTACCTACTACTAAGCATTAAAATTACTAAGCAACATTTCTCCTTGACTCTATCCATGACAGTATTCTATGGCAACAAATTTCAGTTTTTACTAAAAATAGAAACAACGAAATCAAAAACTTTTTGCCAAACAAATTTAGTTTGTTTTATGCAAAGGTTTTCAAAATCAAAGACATAGAATTTGGGTATGTATCATTATTCATTTCAAACACTAATACCCCTAAACACCCTGAAACAATAGAACAAGTTTTTTAGGTAGGTACAATAACAAGGTGGAACTGATGAGGAATATTTACTGCACGTGTTTCTGTCGTGCTTTAAATTGTACGTTTTTAAATGCATTGTTGACAAATCACATCATTACACTTATTTTTCTCGTCCATAAAATTGTTGTCCTATTTTTTCGCACCTCGAATTCTCCCGCTTTTCGAAAAATGGCGCTCTGAGCAAATGCCCATTTGGCCCGTTTGTAAACTGGGGCCTGTTGATGAAAGTCTAGTGGACAATGCGAAGGCATAAATGCAGGTTTAAATTTTAAGTGCTTAACATGTGTGAATAGTATCAGAAATTTGGATTTGTTATTAGGTAACCTTATTATAGACAGTATAAATGATGGTATCAAGTAGGTATAGGTAATACATGGTATTGGGATTTATTAAGGACAGACCCACCGTTGGGTTTTTAGCACCTCTGAAAGTGAATAAGGGAGGTCTATTGAAGTGGTGCCTACACCTGATGTAAGGTTCCTGGACCTTGGAAACATCTTGATTTTTCATGAGATCTAAATTTGACTTCTGATTTCGTGGCTAATAAAACTCCGAATAATTATAAAGGATAAGCCGGTTTGAGAGTAGGCGCTACCAGGTTTGCAGACGTCTGGATGAGTATGGAATCATTTGGAGTTGGGTACACACAGAAAACTCGCTTTGCCCCATATGGATCGGGTGAAACGCCCACGTCAAGACCTAGTTTCACTTTTGAGTGGGCGAGGATGTTTTTGTTTACTCGCTTTCGGATTTTCTTCCCCAGCAATCCACCTATTGCCAAACCATCCGTACATGCTCAGTCCCTACCCATTATTATCGGTCGTTAGGACTTTTCATCGAGAAATAATCATGTAGGTATGGTCTAATGGCAGCGATTCAATCAATAGCCTTTGAAAAGTAGGTATTTAGAAATAAGTGGTATTTCTCGATTAGAAATAAATAAAATGACTTTCGAAATGCGAAAAATAAATTACAGAAGAATTAAACAGGCAGAAAATTATTCTAGTCCGATGGCCTGTATGGTCTAATCGCAACGAGTTACTCAATAGCCTTTGAAAAGTAGGTGTTTAGAAATAAGTGGTATTTCTCGATTAGAAATTTTAAAAAAACTTTCGAAATGCGAAAAATAAATTACAGAAGAATTAAACGAGCAGAAAATTATTCTCGTCCGATGGACTGTATGGTCTAATCGCAACGAGTTACTCAATAGCCTTTGAAAAGTAGGTGTTTAGAAATAAGTGGTATTTCTCGATTAGAAACAAATAAAATGACTTTCGCAATGCGAAAAATAAATTGCAGAAGAATTAAACAAGCAGAAAATTATTCTCGTCCGATGGACTGTATGGTCTAATCGCAACGAGTTACTCAAAAGCCTTTGAAAAGTAGGTGTTTAGAAACAAGTGGTATTTCTCGATTAGAAATAAATAAAATGACTTTCGAAATGCGAAAAATAAATTACAGAAGAATTAAACAAGCAGAAAATTATTCTCGTCCGATGGACTGTATGGTCTAATCGCAAAGAGTTACTCAATAGCCTTTGAAAAGTAGGTGTTTAGAAATAAGTGGTATTTCTCGATTAGAAATTTAAAAAAAAACTTTCGAAATGCGAAAAATAAATTACAGAAGAATTAAACGAGCAGAAAATTATTCTCGTCCGATGGACTGTATGGTCTAATCGCAACGAGTTACTCAATAGCCTTTGAAAAGTAGGTGTTTAGAAATAAGTGGTATTTCTCGATTAGAAATAAATAAAATGACTTTCGCAATGCGAAAAATAAATTGCAGAAGAATTAAACAAGCAGAAAATTATTCTCGTCCGATGGACTGTATGGTCTAATCGCAAAGAGTTACTCAATAGCCTTTGAAAAGTAGGTGTTTAGAAATAAGTGGTATTTCTCGATTAGTTCGAAATGCGAAAAATACATTTTAGAAGAATTAAACAAGCAGAAAATTATTCTCGACCGATGGGCATATGGTCTAAACGCAAAGAGTTACTCAATAGCCTTTGAAAAGTAGGTGTTTAGAAATAAGTGGTATTTCTCGATTAGAAATAAATAAAATGACTTTCGCAATGCGAAAAATAAATTACAGAAGAATTAAACAAGCAGAAAATTATTCTCGTCAGTTGGACTTTTTGATTAGTCTTGAACCCTGCCCTCTTAAAGGTCTGCTTTTCATCTTCCATGTCAATTAAGCCTGCTACTTATTTAACATTCATATTGCAACCCAATCCATTCGATGATCAAGTCGACTTCGAACCGAAAACCGTCCTGTAAAACTTCACCCCTGGAGGTGTCATAATCTGAAAAGCTGATCCATTGTTGTGATAAAAGCCCTCGGGACGTATGCAAATGAGAACCGAGGTTGAATGGTATGTAAATAGTATTGATTAGCATTTGGCTGACTGAAATATTTTGTAACAGGCCTTGTTAATTACTGTGAATCCACAATTAACTTATAGCCGAGGCACCGGTCTTGCATTAATGCCGTGTTTTTTCGAATCCCCTCCGGTGCTCCAACTCCGCATATTTTATGCATTTACGTTCCTTTTTTTTCTTGTTCATCATAGTTGACATAGGTATGGTAGCTGTGACTCCCGAGTGGTTGACGACAATTTGTATGCCATTCTGCCGGGAAGTGGATGTGGATTAATTAATTCATAAAACACAACGGAAAAAGCTCTATGTCGCCTGTATCAATGTGATAATCTTGATAACAGCGCGAAGGGGCGTTACGAGCGAGGGTTCGCTCGGTGGTATTTGACACGGTCGTGACAACAAACTCTTTTGACAAACAACACTATCATTGTTCAGCGGCTCGCATATGAATTTATTCATTCTTAGGGAAAGGACTATACATAATACATATCGTACGGGGCGAATAAACCTAAATGCCTCGTGAACTGAAGAACTTGAATATTTCACGTCAACTTGCGTCTATCACACAAGCTGGAGACGAATTAAGGAATTGTTGGTAATTCAACGATGAGTAGATGTTAAAATTAGGCTAAATCAAGTGGCCATATGTGCTGTATTATCTTTTGGACTGCTGCAACTGCAGTGCAGAATTCCTGACGCAAGAAAAAGTTTGAATAACCACTTGATCAGATGACAGCTAATCAGTTTCACAGGGGGTTACAGGTAGTTGAGTAAGTGAGATATACACACCTACAGAGAATCAATAAAGAGATAATAATAGATTGTCTTTAGGGGGGTTAGCACCGATATTTCTAAATTGAGGTTCGGTGCAATTTCCAGGTTGTTTTCTGGGTAATATTGCATTCCTCAAGACAGGCCCAAGCATGTTCATGCAACACCTTCTTTTCGGACAATTAACAGTAAGTACTTAGACTTGAGAAAGTCAGTCTGACAGAAAATACAAAGTTGTACACATAAAATATTATATATACCTATAGATTATATAGATCGCTGATACACTTATACGGGGTGGCAAACATTTAATGGACATGCATTTTATTCTCTTAAATCACGGGGCACAAGAAATCGGACCATGCTATTCTATGTGATTTTTTAAAGTATAACACGAATATTACACTTCTGCGAACATGCGTATGCGCAAAACGTGCGCAATGCGCAAGCATGTGGTTTTGTGTTACGGGAACCCCCATGTTTTACTGCAGATTCGGTTTCTATGTGAAAGTTCACAACAAATCTATGTAACCCCCCCCCCCCCCCCCCCCTCACAAACGCCTTTTTTGATGCATAAAAACGCGCGCAAACGTGAAAGTGAGATTTTGCTAATGTATTCAACTGCCACTTTGGACACAACCTTTTCAGGTATTTATTAACGATGAATTACGTTGTTTTGTTCGTTTTTAGTTTCGACTCATTTCGGAGGGGATTTTTGCAGAAAACAGGCATTTCTGGGGGGAAATCGTGAACTGATGAAAGAATAAATTTCAGACTAGAAAAAACAAAATGAATTTTTGTTGAACTGACATTTTAATGTAAGGTAGAGGGAAACTTGGTTTCACATGATGACTGAGAACGATAGACTGTTTCGCTATTTATTATTATTTAATTCTTGTTATAAATGAGATAACTTTTAGACTAGGCTAACAGCCTCAACATTTTCGAAAGGAGCAAAGGTGAACCTGAATCTAAAGAAATGAACAATGAGAAAACAAACTTCCTATAATTTCTTAATTCAAGAAAAATTCATTTTTTTATTTTATAGTCTGAAATTTATTCTTTCTTCGATTGGGATTACTCGGGATTACCTATCGCAGAAAAAATGACATTTTCGGGGGAAAATCGGTGTATTGGTGAAAGAATAAATTTCAGACTATAAAATTTTAAAAATGAATTTTTCTTGAATACACCGATTTTTCACCGAATATGCCTTTTTCTGCATTAGGTAATCCCAATCGAATTGAGTCTATTCAACAAACCACCTAATTCAGTGTTTAAAAAAATACCTGAAAAGCATTTGTCGGAAGTGGCAGTTAAATAGGTGCATTAGAAAAATCTCACTTTTGGCGTTTGCGCTCGTTTACGCACGTTTTTACGCACCAAAAAAGTGTTTAGGGGGTACAACTGTTGCAAAATTTCACACAGAACCCGAATCTGCGATATAAAAAACACAAAACTACATTTTTGCGCATTGCGCACGTTTTGCGTAAGTGCATGTGCGCAAAAGTATAATATTCTAATTCTACGGGAAAAACCGCATAAAGAATAGTGTTGTTCCGATTTTTTTACCCCATAATTTGAGAGTAATGAAGTGCTGGTCCAACAAATGTTTGTCACACAGTAGATCTGTACACGTGGATAGATCGTTGAGTGGTAGTGTTTCGGTACGGTAAGTGTTTCCTGGGTTAGATTGATGAGCATGAGGGCACAACTCTTGAGGTTGCATCAAGAGTGTCTTGACATTTCTATTGCAGAGGTCTCATACTTTCATCATCGGTGGACGAGTAATATTCAATAGCAACTGATGTATCCATGGAGTTCGCCCGGGTCACCAAAATGCGAGAGTCGTGGATCAGTGAGTAGAATGGGGTAAAATTATTGCAATAATTATGGCGTCTCGGATGAGCGGAAACGGGTGTTGAATTTGATAATGATGAAGCCCACAGCGCCTTAAGGCTAAATGTCACGACGTTTTGGTGAGAATCTGTGATAAGAGATGGCAGCACCGTCGGGCCAAATTTTGTCTACTTCTCATTTGAGAACGGAGCGTGATATTTCAGTTCGGAAAACGGATTTCTCATCAATATTCACGTAGAATTCCGGGTAATTGGTTCAAAAAGTGAGCAAAATTTTTTTGCTCACGTTTCCAGAAAAGTGTTGTTCAGATTTTGAACATTTTCAAAAAGTGGCTTAATAGGCACTTGCGTTGGACTCTAGAGAATATGAATCCGTTTTTAGAATTTTTCTAAATTGACTGTAGCCGTCGGATTCTCGTTTCCAGGATTTTGGGTACAAGGGTCAAAATCGAGAGCTTCTGGCTCCTTGTGGGGGTAGAGAGATCTTGGCCACCTCAGGCATCCCCAATTTTCAACTTCCCTGTTCTTATATTGAATGAACTGGATGCAGTAGATAATAAACTGGCACAGGAAGTGTGCAAATTTCTGTCCATGTTCAAAAAATTGTTACTTATGCACGTATTTGTTCAAAACCTGGGAAATTGCCTGAAATCACCGTAATTTGTATAATAACACTAGAAGTAATATTAGCAGGTATGGCGTAAGGTATGGCGTCTCGCCCACCTCTTCCACAGGTTTTTTCATTCAACCGAAATTTAGTGCGGAAAATTTGTACCAAGTATAAGGATTAGTAAGGTCAGAAATGCAAAATCCCGTGCTCATCCCTCATTCGGCCCATTCCCTGCTTAAATAATTCCAGAAAGGTACTCCTGATCTATTTTCCTCCCTTGAGAATACTCATCCTGGAAGTATACCTATTCAACGAACAGCAACAATAAACTGATGAAGTAAGTACAAAGTACAAAGGCGTCGGAGCCACCGACCGCTCAAGTTGTTCATCATCTGCGATCATGATTATGGTACCTACTCTTGTTTGTGTAACAGTATAATTATTATCATTCGTGCAGCATAAATAAGAGTTCCCAACGCTATGTCCTCGGGTGTCGGGTAGATACTGCCGGAGTCATTTTTGTATGGAAACACCTACCCCCATACCTACTTTCTTTCATATAGAAGCAGATTAATGAATTTATGTGGGTATTAATACTCCTGAAACGACAGCCGATCATGTCAGTGACGCCTGTGAGACAGCTGGACGTAAAGCCCATCATGGTATGGCTTTCTTTACTTAGGAAGTCTTTGATATTTGAAAACTTGACTTCTTACAGTATTTTTAAAAGGTGATTGCGTTGATGTCTAGGAAGGTTTTCGGTAATTGCGACGGAAGTTTAGGCCCATGACACACAAGAATACTCCTATACTGAACTTGCGATTACTGCAGCTGAGTCAAACGAAGATTTCTCATTTCTAACCAAAAAACTCCTTTTTTAGTTCACTTTTTCAGGGGTCTCACCGTGACCGGCCAACCCTCCATTACCCCTATTGGCACGAAACAGCGCCTATTTTCGGCTCCAAAATTGTTCACATCCGTTAAGCGAAGCGTGAGGGCGATGGCACATCTCGATATCCGAATAAGATGCTAAGTGGTTTAGTAAACTCCTCTCTCACTCTTCTCTCCATACTAAGACAGCTTGATGACATTAATAATGTATTTGAACTGGTAGTTTTCTTCTTCCAAGGACCCCCCCCCCCTCCATTCCCCTCCGCTAATCATTCATGAATCATGATGTGAAGAGGAAAAAAAACTCCTTTTGGCCCGGAGTCTGGCCTTGTTTGCGAACGGAGTGATTTGGTCTCGAGTGAATCACCCACGTGAATAGTACTACAAGGCAATCCATCGCTTTGGAGCAAATCTTAGTTAGGTTTGCCCCGTTCCATCATCCCGATATTTACCCAGTTTGTAATGAACGACCAATCAAAAATATTAAACGTATGGGTTTTGCTTCTTTGCCTCACACTAAACTCTCACCCACCACTCCTCCAGAAGTGTCAGAATGGTTCTATTTTCGAATAGTCGGTGGTCCAAAACAGATTGCCTACCTTCAACAGTATTCACCATCCTCACCATTCTCGTTGTTTTACACACTGCGAAGCATTTATCGGAATCAATTAGGTAAGTACTAAAATTTCAATAACTTAGCACAAACTCATTTCTAAAATTTCAGAAGACCTATAATTACACTCCAGTCGAACTAACCTTGATGGGTGTTATTCAAAAACGGAATGATAAGATATACAGTTGAAGGGTAACTGGTACAGCGGATTTGTTCAGTCCACTGGAGGCAACGTCTCGGATCGATCCTCCAAGGCCACTTGTAGGGTTTCTGATATTATTCTAATCAACGTTAACGTGCTGAAAGTTTCTCATTAACACCCCCGTATAATCAATCAGTTCCTGGTATATCCACGTGCCAACACCTTCTGCCTGAGGTGTTTTCTACCGAAATCATGTTATACAATCTACGGCGTCAACAGGTTCTGGACATATATGCTTATCTTCAGGACAATCTCAGTCGTTGCCCAAGGGTTTTCCTCAAAACCGTTGACCAATCGTAAAATTAACTGTTCTTGATCCCTCGTCGTGGAGGTGTCTAACACCTACACGACGGGTGTACAAAAAAATATCATCTAAAATGCGAACAGGCCCAGAGTTTTAGGTACCTATAATTACAGTTTCTTATACCTCATTATCACGTCGTTAAAATTTTATTCAATTAAGAACACCATCTGGCGCCCCGTGGCCCCAGGACATAAAAGTCTCCAGAACTACATGGAAACATTGTTCCACGTTTGGCAATTATTGTTAGGTGGACATTCTGTACAGATATTTGAGGTAAGTACTTACCTAGAATCATTGTTGAAATGTCACTCACTTTTTGCAGGTTGAACGAAGCTGTTTATGAAAAGTTGTCACCTGCATTCGCTTTTCTGAAGGTCTCAATATTATGAAAAGAAAAATTTATCTACTGAAGTACACGATGGAAACTGGTATTTAAATAAAACCCTCGAGAGATTTTTTCTTGCAAAATGGTTAACAGCCTTGTCTGATCGAAGTCGGGTATCATTCATGCAATACGAAACGGCTTTCAACGCTGTCAATCGGCGTTTTAACATTTTCTTATGCGTAACCTGCTGCATAAACTCTCGTTTTCTTCTTTAGTGTCCTTTTTTTCCAATATTAACTACTGCTAGCCCATCCATAACAGATATTGCTTGTTGCCCTTGATTACTGAGGTCTACTAGGCCCGTAAATTAATTCCAAGGACCTGCCGGGAGATTTTACGCACGTCTCGGGTAGGCGCCTGGCGGCTGTGAGGTAAAAGTGTGAGGGGGAAAAAAATCGAACTATAAATATCATGACAAGCCTTTGGAAATATATGTGGCTGATAGAATCAGAGTATTTCCACACTTGTCAAGATTAACTGAGTATGTATGTAGAACTTCAATAATTTTCCTCTGCAACAGCGACAAGCACCATAGTTCAACCAGGTCATTTATTAGGTAGCGGGATCGGTGGTTCTTCCAGTTTGTGTAGGTAATCCCAAGGTGTAGAGATATCCTGAAGTGGTGCACTGTTAAAGTGGTTGTACTGATAACTCACAGGTACAAAACTATCTCTTGGTAAAACTGAGATTTGAGATGATGTGAAATTCGATGACTCAATAATATAACCAATCACGTCATATATAGCTGTATATAGGTTACTGTATCTACGATTCATTCATTTAGATGCCCTGATGGGATATCATCACAAATTTCTTATCTCCTAACCCTTTAGCATTTGCAATTACGATTGACTTATGTGAATGTACAGTAAACGATTACAGTAGGTAGGTTATATAAATATTATTGTGACGTGGCATCAGCATTGCCTTCTCATGCAATGAAGCGTGTTTTGTTTTCAGTTATTATAAGCTTGGCGCACAGCTGCAATTTAATCTCTCCACTCCATCCACGAATAATCCTTTGTGATGATGATTGGTTCAACATCTAGTCTTTGTGGATTTCGAAAAGAAAACGGTGTCATTCTTCTTCATAACCTGCAATAACTCAATCCACGCCGAATCCAACAAAATCCTTGCTTCCTGAACACAGAGCAAGTGTCATCGATCAATGCTGCAAATACCAACCCATTTCGTATCATTCGCAAGAACGTTATCTGCTGGATTCATCATCCCTGGTACAGCATAAGCATGTACTGATACACTTTTAAGGGTACATGTTTGATAACTTATACTACAGACAAGTATGCAATTATTCATCTCATCCACCAATTCTTATGAAGGTGATAAAGATGACCGCCAGGATTCAGTATCTATGATGGTCGAATGTTGTTCCACAGATCAACTATCACGTACTATGAAGTGGACGTGATCCATAATTCAGGATCCCTATACCCGCATGCATAACTATTAACATGTTAAACAGCGTTTCCACTTGAATAGAAGACAAGTTATTGCACAACATTCCAAATCTTTTACAGCAGGTGATCCAATATTCAACATATCTGGCGCAAAAGGCGCATATCTTGCGCAATCTCGAGCCAGGTATTTTTGGTGTTTTCCTCATTCATGTTATGACCTGAATAATTACATATAGACGCTCGTATTCTAATTTTCCACGTACTATTCAGCATCTCTGCACCGATAAGCACGTAATACCCACGTCTACACTTATAATGGACGGCTACAGGGCTACAACAGTTGCACTCCGGTTTATTTCATTGGCAATAAATTATCTTGTGCAGCGGATGAACACAATTTTTAGCGTATCTAGCACGCGTATATCGATTGTTGTACGCTGACACACTGACCCACTTGCTCTGTATGTTCTGAGAACACAATAACACAGCCCTACGCCCACAGTTCACCACATCTTCTGAAATAGATGACGTATCGAGCCCCCCATCTTCGGCGTGTTCACCGTTGGTGTAGACTCATTTCTACATCTGCACTTACACTCTACTATGCACAACCTGGCATCTTCGACACACTCACCACACCGCCACATCCTCCCCCGACACCGAACTGACCCACTTTTCAACGCCAATACCGATACTTTCCCCACAGAAACCCCAACACTCGGATACTTGTAAAGACTGAGCTTAGCCGATGTGCCCGGACAGACTGGCTTTTGTCGTCTCGTATCCCCGGACGCCCTCACGCCCGGTGCCCACGTGGAGTAGACCATACCACCCTTTTTCATAGCCTACCTATCTCCCGTGTACCTACGTTCCCGTCCCACACTTTCAAGTTGACTTCTTTTACGTCTGAGAGGTCTTGATACGATAAACTCGAGGAATCCTACGTGAAAAGTTTTCGTACGATGCCCCTGTCTGTCCTACGCACGTAGTTTTGCCCACGTGCGGTCCGTGGAATTTCCCGTCTGCGGTCGACTGGAGCGCGAAAGAGGTGCAAGTGTCGGCCCACGATCGCTGGTAGCGCGACTCACTTCACGCCCAATGTCTTACGACACATCGATCCACCTGATACATCTGAGTGACCCTACAGGACGACGCACAGTTATCCAAAAAGGGTAATTTTAAATAACATCCATTCTACGCGTAGAGGAAATCTCAAGCTGTTCCTTGAAAAATAACCCAGCGGTTAGACCAAAAAAGCGACTCCAGCAGGACCTGAATCTGCAATAATCTGCTTTGTACGCAGAGTCCTGCAGCTGCAGTCATACTTGCTTGCGAGTCTACTAAGGCAGCTTATTATTTCCGACGTTCCTCGGATAACTGACCGATCGCTTTTTTTATCATCCCTTTGGAACATCGGTACAGATCTCCAAATCGTTAAGAAATTAATAAACCTAACCCCTATACCTAAAATAGCTAAGTAGCTCCAAAATTCACATAAAACCTCGAAAATTTCGCCCATCGGTAGCAGAACCAAATTAACCCTCCTCCACATTTTATGCCACCATGTAAAAAAATGGTGTTAGAAGAGTTTCGATGTTTTCCAAGTGTATGGCTATTGTCACGTGGTAACTTTTGTAAAATCGTCATAAAAGGTTACAAAGCTGGATAGCTTGAGTTGTCTCGTTCAAAGCGGATCTGCGCAGCTGGTACCATATCAGTACCACCTAGCTTCCTCCAGTCTTCATGCGTCGTGGACGATCTTTCCAAAAAACGCATTTCAGCAACCCTGTCGTTTGATTCGGTCCGAATTTGAAGGGTTGTTGGGAACATTCTCCCCGGAAAATCCTCGTTCATTCCAAGGCTACCTTGTAAATCATATTACTTTAAACCAGAGGCGTTCTCGACAAAAAGATTTCGAAGGGTCATCATCTCTGACGGCGTTCCATAAAAACTCCATGAAGAGAGAGAGAGTTGGGCCTTTGAAATGTTGGTCATCCTGCTGCACATATAAATATCTAAATACTGGCAGGTTTTTTTTGTTTATTTTCTCAAGACAGAATCTTGACGCCTACGGACCTCAGGTCGGGGACCACAACCTGTTCAGAACACCTGTTGGACTCACTCCAACACTTAGCTGCTCCATTTGCTCCGAATCGCCCGATGACTCATTTCCATACTCATCATCTCCGAAGATGAACAATTTTCGGGTTTAAATCTTATTTTTATGGACATTACGATACGTTTTCGAAAATGGGGGAAGTGGATTGACAAATTGGGGTTTAAATTTGATTTGAAAGGAGATAAGTTATGAGACGTTAAACGGTCCGTGAATTTATTATTATCAATCTACAGATACGGTAATCACGTAGAGTTTGCCCTCCTTGGTGTTTTCGTGGAGGTCATTCAATCATGATCCCTCTCAATTTTTAATCGAACAAGGTTTTTCATTGGTTAGATAAATTATATTCTATCTCGACCTGGATGTCACAGACCATTCCTTATGTAAAGGTATCAGAACAAATCCATCAGAGATGAATGCTTGAAATTCAGCTAAATTGTTCCACTCTCAAGTTGTTATTTAGACAATCGTTAACCAGGCTAAGCACCCAGATTCCGATCCTGAGGGTCAATACTTTTCTATAAGTATATATATACCTAGTTATTAGTTGATAGTTACATAATAAGGAGTACCTACATACCCATATTTTTTCTTTTTTTTTTAATGTTGAAAGCACAGAATGAGGTGAATTAGTACCTATATTTTGGATTTACACTTAAGATTTGCATTTAATTTTTATTACCAACTAGCTGTACTCGGCATGAATTGCAATGCCACCCAAAGAAGAAGTATTTTAATTCTGTTTATTAAGTGCTTCGAATGGCATATCTGTTGGAATCATTGGGATATGTGGCAGCGGTACAACTTCTTCTTTAAATTTTCTATTTAAAATTGTACTTCGATGAAATTGTTCATTATGTTGTTGATGATGATGATGTTCGATGTTGCTGTTTTTGTTCTTTTTCTCTGAAAGCCTGGTACCTTCGAAAGTCGTGGTGGACTGATGTTTCGGAGAAAAATGATAGGCACGCCAATTTTCAATGGTGAATGTGCGGCGGTAGGTATGCCTGACAAATCAAGTGAATTCAAGAACCTACTATGAAAACCTCTACCAAAATCAAACGCCTGCCATCAGCAAAGAAGGTAATATTATTATGGTTACATATTATATTGATTTCAGCAACCCATACAATGATAGAAGTACCTATACTGGATGTCCCTTGAAGCACTAATCTCTTTGTTGAATGTGCGGGATACCTACTCGATGAGGTATAACTTATACCTCACCAGCCCCTAACAGCTACATTTTGACGACTATTTTCAAGATTTCTAAAAGGGCACCACAAACTAAAGATTTCTAAAGGATTTCACAAACAACACCACTTGCTATAATGTCACACACGAACTGCCGATAAACCGTTATGAAATGCACCCACTCGTAGCAAATACTCGCGCCTCAGGTATTGTAAAATATAAAATTTCGTGTATAAACTATAATTAAAATCAAATTATATTTATACTAATTATTTGTGTCAAAGAAAAGTTTACTTTTTATTATCAGGAGTTTTATGCTGATTATTATTATTACAGTTAAAACATTGTGGAACTCTGGTATTAAAAATGTGAAGGTTATTTCCGCTAGTGGAAGAAGTAATATTACCATACCTTCCGGAAGAATCCGTCACTACTTGCTGGTTGTGTACTGGAGACGAGCGCTTTCGATGTAAGGCCGTCAAGGGAATGCTCAAGAAGGGAGATGCTCTTGGTGGCCTGATGATGATGTCCTAACGTCGAAAGCTCTCGCCTCCCGTACTCAACCAGCTAGTGACGACGGATTCTTCCGGAACATGGTACTATCTTCTGCTTTTCTGTAATTATAATTCAGATAAAAGCCTCTTCAGTTATAATCGATTAGAGGAAATACCAATTGCAAACCCACGGCATCTCCTCATTTATACGTAAGGTTTAAAATTCTTAAGTATCATTGAAACTATAGGTACCTACATATCTGGCCGTGAATAAGTACCCATCTAAGTCGTGAAATCTGATCATCTGGCAAACCTAGTTCAAGTTGTATCGCAATGAAGGATTATTTTGAATGATCCACCTACCGAGCAGAACGCAGAATTATGGAAGTGTGTTGAGCATTAAAATTCATGGCTTCATTGACACCCGATATTTTACCTTCTGGCAAACCGTTTCTGCAGAACCTAAACGACTGGGCTTGGAAAAGGACAACCCACGCGGTCCAACGTACAGATCGACCGACCATTTGTTAACCAGAGTCTTGAAAACAACGTTGATCATCGTCGATTCGAACATGAATGATCATGTTCGCCGGGGCAGACCATTCATCATGTCGACACATTCAATTTTTCCCCCTGTGGCCCGGGCCCTTCTGGAATTTCATTTATTCGGCATCTGGTGTTTGTTATCGATATAACGAATGCTGAGTAACAGAACTCAATAGGAACCAACATTTGAATGAACGTAGTCTCGCAGCTCCAAAATCCGAAAATCGTTAGGGCACAATCATGCCCACGTATCTGGACTTCTGAAGGACAAGATACCTAGCCAAAAGAGGTACGTTGCAGTTTGGCTCACATATATTGAATTGTATTGATTACATTAAATATAAGCATCAAGAGGTTTCAATGGCTCCAGCAAAGCTCAGGTTCATTCAAATCAGACCCAGATGAATAATAGCACAGTTTGGTCGTTTCCTACCACCCTCCTCCCAAATAATCCCCCTTCTAGTCCGATTTTATCGAATTGATCGTGGTTTTCAAGAAGAAGGTACTCGAAGACCTTACGTTTCATCCAGTCGGGAAATGTATCTATTGATTTTCTTTATTATGAAGGCTTGAAGTGAAAACGCTGCAAATTATTACACAAATGTTTATTATTTACCAGTATAGATGCCCCTTCTGCGTAGATCACTGTTTTCTGTGGACAATACCACCCGCAGGGAAGTCCAGTAGTACTGTTGCCGGCCGGGGAATGACAGTTACATTAATTTTCGATGGATTCAACAATTCTATCATTGATTATTTGTTTTTATTCATGAAGATATACGTTTGTTCAAGTTACAAAAGTACAATCTATCAACATAATCCAAAATAACCATCATTCTTCAAATGAAATAATATCTCGAAACAACCAACTCGACTTCATACAGCCATGCGTGATTATAATCAGGTGTTCCCTAGCTATGATACCTGGGCTGGATGTATACCTTTTCATTCACGATCGTGCTGACGAAGCTTTTCGGTGCAAACGAACGGCTGGACGTAAAATGCTCCGGGTGGTCTCAAAAAGTTCTTTAGTTCGAGATCAATTTTAAAACATTTTAAAAAACCATACCTTCTATTGAAAGTTTTCGAGCTACGGCGTGGCGTTATGAAAATGCCAACCCCTATTTTTCACCCTTTAGAGATGAATGACAGTAACGCCGAGCTTCGCGGACCAACTGGACCCCAAATGGGACCTACAAACCAAATGTCATAAATTTTTGGTTCATGTTAACTAAGGGAAGTGCGAAGTACGGCGGACGGACAGAAATTGTTTCATTCCTTTTTCGGATTCTATGTATCTTGAAACGGAAACCATCAAATTTTGAGGGGCGGGGGGTTAATTTTTTGTGGTTGATTTCAAAGGTTCGCTATTGAAAATAATAAACCAAAATGAAATAATGTTTGATTTCTCTTGAAGGTCCCTGAACAAAAGGAAGCCTGATTCAGGACGGTGTCTCAAACATTCAGAATGGTCCTTCCTTAAATTCAAGTAAAAATCACCAAATCACTCTTATAATGTTCCCTTCATTAGTTCCCTTCATTAGTTCCACATTCCACAAAAATCTAGCATATCCCTGAGCAGAGTGGAAATCGTCGAAAGTTTGGATCAATAGAACTGGCTCTGCTGTTTGAGACGGATGAAGCACAAACGGCTATCGATCATCCGAAACCAAATTATACGGGAACCAAACAACCAAGACATCACCCGGTGAAGATAGTGTAGGTAGCGGAGATTCATCAAACTGGCTCCGGGATCCGGAGGATGTGGGCTGATACATTTTATAATGATGAAGAAGCGATCTTGTTTAGCCTAGCGCTTTTTGCCCCCTGCATTATCATTTTAACTCAATGGTGCCAAAAAGGTCTCAAATTGCGGCACCGCAGAAGAGCGAAATTGGCGTGAGAGCCAGTTCGTAAAGCACTCGTAATTTTTTCCGCGGCCAGAGTACCTACCTAATGGAGTATGTGCATGGGACACAAAAGCGGCTTGCGCATATAATTTTTTTATGAAACTGGATTCCATTCTGAGAACACCTTTTTCAATGATTTTTCGAAGTTTCAACGAGTTCTGACGTTACAATTGGCATGGGGGTCCCGCCCGGCAAGAGGGGTAGCAACGACGGTACGGTAGGAGAACGAAAACTTTATTGTATAATTTAAGTACATTACAGTTGTTAGGAACACAATTTTTTTTTTTTTTTTTTTAACTAACAATACGTAGTATAGGGAATGGAACATGCAGGAGGGTGCTATCCACTGACAGTCCTACGTAACCAACGACATTATAATTGGTTGGAAATTGAAAATCATAGAAAAAGAACTACTTATTGTAGGACAGCCGTTGACTTAAAAAATTCTTAGGATGGAATCTACTTTCATTTAAAAAATAAATAATTAAACATATCCCAGTGCAAAAGTAGTTAAGAGTGTACTGTGCCAATTACAAAACCAAAGTTGATATAAAATCAAAGTTTCACTTGAATTTGGTTAGAAGATTATTTTATAGTTTAGTTTATATTAGTTTATATCCATACAAGTTCTATTACACTTCGATTGCAATATTTGCCGGTAATATTTGTCTTGAGAAGCTAATGACAGCTACCAAAAACTTCACATCAGCTCTTGTCAGCCGAACATAGTAAGTGATGTTTAGTTTTTTTAAAACATCAGGCATATCCATTTTGATCTCGGTGTCATTCTCAGAGAGCTCACGAAGAATTGTGTTTTCGGAATCTACGGGACAACTTCCCACGTAACCCCACGGTCACTACCGTGATCCTCTATTGAAGGCTTTGATGTGATCGAAACTAGTTGTTATGCCTAACTACCTACTCGTAATTGACGGGTTACGTTTTAAAACAAAGCGTGGGAGGAACTCTACGCAATATGGCAAACTCCATCTCGTTCAAACATAGTTTCCAATTATTTTTTTCCGCCTCAAGCCTTCAATTTTCTACTCGAAACTCGCCATCTACCTACTTCCATTTCGTCCTTGGCGCGAATAATGTTCACAAAGATTCACGTAATTACAAGCGTGAATACGTGATTGATTAAAATATCCGATCAATACCTGTTGCTACAGCAAAAATTATAGGTTTGAACAAACCCGCTGTAGTTACGTGCTACTGTTGAGTTGATTAAAACTTTGAATGGGCTACAGGTGTTCCTTATGGGATGTCTACTGTTTAATTACAACTGCTAATGAAGAATCTCAACCAGAAAATCCGGTCTTTTTATTTCAAACTCCATGTTAAACTTGATTTTACAACACATCAGCTTGGCTATTTTCGCTGATTTCAAATTCATCCTAAATAAGATGCATCGACCAATGGGAAGAATACGCTTATGCTTTGATAGAGCAGAAATACAGCCCCAACAGCCCGCCGAATACGTAAATAATTTCGCTCGGTCCTTGCTACGTTTAGTAAGTATTTTTGTGACGTCAGGATTTGAGTCCGAGAGCCCAGGGTGCAGGATAGGTGACGCCGTGACTCAAAATTCTGCTCAAGTAGGTATATTATATTAGTTTATTAGAACTTATTACTAACAACGTGAGGTTGGTGTTGTGATGAGGCTGTTCTGGTACCAATATTATTTTATTATAGGACTAGCTGTGTACCCGCGCTTCGCAACGGTAGAACAGACACCCCCTTTAGGACAGGCCCCACTCATAACAGTTTTATGATATATTATACTATTTGAACCGATGCGTGTTGCTGCGATTTAAATAAATGGAGCCAACGGTCATGTATTTTAATATGCCTGTATCCCCCCCCTCCTCAACTGATCAGAAACCTTCCCCAATGCCAACCCTAACTGCCTTTAACCCCCCCCCCCCCCGTATCCTATGAACCCTCCCTACCTGGTTAGAAACATTCCTCAATGTTCACACAACAAATTCCCAAAGTTGCACTCCAATTGGTCAAGTAGTTTTGAAATTTCTGTAGACCCCCCCCCCCCCCTCGCATAACCTGTACCCCCCTCCCACTAACATCCTGATTGAAGTACCACTTGAATGCACTCGTCGAGCTGAATCCAGAATCTAATTACAATCGGATTTACGTCCAACCGTTCAAAGTTATTATAAGCATAAACGTCCTCATAGAAGTGATTATAACACGTTTTTTAGTAGTATTTCATTCATAGCGTTTCAACGGATGGACAGATTCAAATGCGGTTTTTTCTTAAACCTTCCCAGATAAATTCTGCGTCAAATGGTACCAACCGCAACTTTCTACGTTCAGCCGTTCTCAATTGATGCCGAGACAAACAAACAGACAAACAAACAGACACTGTTTTATTATATGTATAGATAATACCGGTACCTGAAATGTACCTAATAATTTAATTTCATATTTGAGGAATTTCCCATCTATCCGTCCGCCATTCACTGTATCATCCATATCTACCTTTATTTTCAGTCTAGAAAATTCGTTCTTTCGCACACAGGCCCCATTTGGGCCCTAGTTCTGTCCCGAACTTTGCAGCCCGATCGGAACATACCCAAGGGTGTTATGGGTGGAATACGGGTGTAAAAAGGCTGTAAAAATAGGGTTTTTTGTGTTTTCGTAACATGAGCTTGTGAGGTATCGTTTTCCATGTTTTTCGGGGAAGGAGACCGAATATGAAGTCGATTTTGACCGACGAGCGAAGAATTGAGGTTCCAACAAAGTTTAGCCTTAAATTTAATTTAAATTTTGGTCTACGATCGTCGTTCTTTCGCACATAGGTCCATTTGGGCTAGTTGTGCTCCGAATACACCCCATCGGAATACACCCAGCTGTGTTATGGGTGAAAAATAGGTGTAAAAATTGGGCTTTTTCAAGGTTTTTCCAGAGGTTTTGGTGAAAATCAGCTAGTGAGGTATCGTTTTCCATATTTTATGAAAGTAATTCCCGGGCCGGCTCCTGTACTCGATTTAGGGCTTTCCTGGGGGGAGCAAGAGGGCAGGTACTGACCACAGAAAACAGTGATCTACGCACAAGGGGCATCTACATATACACGTATATAATAAACCGGTCTGTAATAATTTGCAGCGTTTTTACCGACATTTTTTATTACTTCGTGGGGACCTATAAAGCTACCTAATACATTCGCAACTTTGTGTGACGACAACGACCAGACATGGACCAACTAAGTAGCATTTCGATTTGAAGCGCAACTGACTTATATGGAAAAACATTTGACGGTCCTTCAAGACAGTAAAGAGAGAAAAATTAAAGGACCCAGTGATGAGAGAAGCACAAGACCGGTAGCAGACGTGTTTGTAAATTGAGATCATTAGCGGGGGACCGGGAGCCCGGTATATTAATATCGGGGGCCCCTGGAGAAAAGGGCCCAGGACAGACGGACAGATTCCTATTTAGCGGCTTTGGTTCCATCATCAGTCATAACTTTCATTACGGGCTTACACAGAGAGATTTCTTTTCTCGGATGGATCCGTTTCATTTAAGTCCCAAGTTGAAGCTCTACGTGTTCTGTACCTGTTGAGATTTGAGATGTTACCTGACAATGCACCTACCTATTAAGGAACATTTTCCATTTGAAAGGGTAAGAAAATCATTCAATGGGACAGAAAGGGGGATTTGACGTCCCAAATTCTGCAATTCAACACGCGCTCATTATCGACCCGTCATATCTGACATTTTAACAATGCCCTCGCTGTTTTCATTTGTAAACACACGTAATCCCATGATATTGTACCTAATAACTTGTTATATTTCAGTCAAATGTACAGATGTATTAATAAACGAAGGTGCAGTGTTAATTTTTTTCTGATAACAACAGCATTAGCACAAATCTGAATTAAAAGATCCGTATACGTGCCTAACTAACATCAGAAAAAAACGGTCCAATTCATCCCTCGACGCTATTTCGGTTTATTATTTTGAGTAATAAACTTTTGGAATCCAGCACGAAAAAATAAACCCCCTCCCCCCTCCACAAATTTGAATGCTTCCTTTGAAAGTAGGTACGCAGAATCCGAAAATGGAATAAAAACATTTGTGTCCCTCCGCCATAAGTCGTACACCCTACACCATACTTCGCACTTTCCTTAGTTAACATGAACCAGAATTAATGAAATTTGGTTTTTAGGACCCATTTGGGGTCAAGTTGGTCCGCAAAGCTCGGCGTTACTGTCAGTCATCCCTAAGGGGTGAAAAACAGGGGTTGAAATTTCTCAAACGCCGCACCTCGAATACTTCCAGTAGAAGGGTATGGTTTTTTCAAGTTTTTAAATTGATCTCGAACTAGAGAATTCTTTGAGACCACCCAGAGCATTGCACGTCCTGCCGTTCGTTAGCAACGAAAAGCTTCGTCAACATGTTCGTGAATGAAACGGTATAAATCCCGCCCAGATATCATTGCTAGGGAGCAACCGATTATAATCACGCATGTCTATATGAAATCGAGTTGGTTGTCCCCATATATTGTTTCATTTGAAAAATGGTGGCTGTTTTGGATTTTGTTGATACGTACTACTTTTGTAACTTGAACAAACGTTATGCTTCATGAATAACAACAAATAATTAATGACTGAATTGTTGAATCCCGCGCATTTTTATCAAACCATAATTCCCGGGCCGGCTCCAGGACTCGATTTAGGGCTTTCCTGGGAGGGCAGGTACTGACCACAGAAAACAGTGATCTACGCAGAAGGGGCAGGGGGAGATCTATACAGGTAAATAATAAAAGCGTAGTAATGATTTGCAGCGCTTTTTCTTAAGTCACAAATTCCACAAGAACCCTTTGTTCTACAGCGAAGAACCGAAGCAATTTTCAGTTTCATACTGGTATTTACTCTGATAAAACAAGTGAACTGCTGGAAAACGTCGAGGAGTAACTAATGCAATGCTGGTATCACCATCAAATCCCTTAGTGAAAAATCACGAATTCTTTTATCGTATAAACGTTTTTGGAGCACTAAGAAAACATCAAAAATTGATATAAAATCACTTAGATTGGTTCAGTATGGCGAACCGGGAAAGAAAAAAAATTGCACGAAAAGGGGTGAAATGTGAGTTCTGGTGGTCAAAATCTCTAGAAATTGATAAAATTCCCAAATTGGATGTAAGTTTACCAACAGCGGTATTATCGAATGGTAACTCGTGACAGAAAAATAAGATTTCTAATTGTCGAAACAAAAAAAATAATTTCACATTAATAGGTACAATTTTTGAGCGTCAAGAACGCTGTAGATCTTCGAAGGTAACTGGGAGTTACCCACTTTGGAAATTGGCTCATTTATTATCATATTGTCATGGTCATACTGTATGACTGGAACTTAGTTTTGGTGGAGTGTTGGCAACAAAGAAATTGCTCACATCATAATAATCAGCAGATGGTTTCCATCCACGGAATCCAGTCTGTTTCTGCCCCTTGGCCTCCCGGACATGCACGTAGGCGGTGGATTGGTATAGTGAAGTATACTGCACTGCCCGAGGCTCAAAGCCACCGTCCGTGGTGGCCCACTCTTCAAGTTGTCAGCACGTGCTATTAGGGCATCCGAGGGTGCTCAGAGGCTTTTTTCCTGTTCTTTTTTTTACCGGATGGCCAACCGAAATTGATGGTTGTTCGAGAGGGCTATTCACGCAAATGGTTTCGTCCTAATAACGATCATTTCGTACAGAAACGGTAGACCTCACACCTACGCAACTGTTGAAAAACGTATACTGTACTCCCTGCACAACAGCCTTGAGTTTTTGAAACCGTTTTTCTATTATTTTTCGTTCTAGAGCATCCTGAATCTGCTCTAATCAAATAGAGAAGGTACTTCTGCAACTACAACTATCTAGGATCGATCAGTATACATTTAAAAATCACTTTACAGGTAAATTACTTCTGACACTTTTATGCAAAATTAACCGGTCAGTAGGTAAGTGGAAAAATTTATCCCCGACCAAAACAAAAGAAGCTCTTTTATCACAGATTCACACCAAGAACGGTTTAGGTAGGTACCTAGTAAGCTCCGCCCCCCTGGATATTCTCTACTAACAGTCACGACCTTTTGGTGAGAATCAGTGATAAAAGGTGGCAGCACCATCGATCGGGGCCAAATTTTGTCTACTTCTCATTTGAGAACGGAGCGTGATATTTCAATTCGGAAAATGGATTTCTCTTCAATATTCACGAAGAATTCCGGGTAATTGGTTCAAAAAGTGTACAAAATTTGTTTGCTCACTGTTCCAAAAACATCAATACACAGTTGAAAAAATTGTCTCAAAACGTGGGTGGAATTCGAGTACTTGAGGGTCAAAAATGGTAATAAATACATAGGTGACCAGCTAAAAATAGCAAACTTCGAAAATTTGCTCAAATAGTCATACTAAACAAGTGGAACTTTTTAATGAGAAGTTATGTGTTTATTTGAAATGAAATAAAACTTGTTTCCGAAAATTTTACGGTGCACCTATCAGTGTACCTAGAAATTTACCTAAATTATTAATAACATTTCTCAAAACGATTCTAACAAACAGTCAAATTGCTGTACTCTAACGTGAGCTTTGCACACTGAAACCAAGTTTAACCAAGGTTACCAGAATACTCCGAGTATTTTCTCGACGGCCTGATGAAGATGTCCTTAAATCGAAAGCGCTCGCCTCCAACCAGCTAGTGACGACGGACTCCTCCGGATGGTATGGTAATTACTTCTTACACTAGCGGAAATAAACCTTTAGATTTAATACCAAAATATTTACTGACATATGAATAAATGGACGCTAAGCCGCCCATCTGTAGGTGTTAGCGAAGGTCTGTAGGTGTGACAATCCCCCAAAAATCGCGAATTTTTGCACTTCGGCTGCTTTCATGACAGAAAAAGTTTCCCCATCCCCGCTCTCCCTTACAACTGGTCATCCGTATGCAGAGGCCGATGCTGCGGCTAATAATAATATGCAGGTACCTAAATAAAGGTCTGAAATCAACATTCCTGCAGTCTTCAATAGCGAACGTACATGTAGCCAGTTGGAAATCCCGTCTACTCGCAGCCCAGTTTTATGTCCTCACCCTCCGTCGGCATTCCGTAGTCGAAAAACAACCGAACGGGATGACTAACCGATGAAGCCGTTCTTCATTATCAGCACAATAAAAGAGCGCAGGCGTCGAGGCAACGCTTGTTTGGAGGATTCGAAAATAAAATAACCCAACTTCACCCCGCATGTAAAACATGGGCCTCTCGTCGCGTTTATATAACTCGGGAATTGCTTCGGTAACGTAACCATAAAAGGGGTGAAATAATTATGTTTGTTTTCGGGTTGATTTCTTTTTATCCAAACAGCGTCGGCTATGAGGAATCTTCCTTTATAGACTCCGTCTTCAAGGTGGAAGGTGCCTCATGCTTCAGTATTCAAATCGACTTTCAGGGAGCCCCGGGTTTGGCCAAAGGTCCGGGTTTATCAGGACAGTCCTGATTTTGAAAAGAAAAAAATTATATGTTCTAACCAAAGGAGTTCAAAGCAGGCAGATTCTTAGACCGCTCAGAGCTAAGCTTGTGATTAGAGTGGTCGAAGGTTCCGGAAAGTTGTTTCGGAAGGACGGAGAACCCGTGGTCTCGTCTGTACCAAGTACAGACTATTTTATAGTTGAACTCCATAAAGAATCCAATATATAGGTGCTTCGGGCATCGGAAAATTGTGGATATTACATCAGGCTCATCGATCCTGGGATTTGGTGGGGATCCTGAAGGAGATGCGGTAGGTATCGGTACCCCTACAGCGCCTCACGCTCCTCTGTTCAACCTGCTCTTCGGAAAGACTCGTTGGTTGCTAAACGTTCTACCTATGGATTTGGTTAGAAACAGTCCTAAACAAATGAAACGGCAGGCGGACTATTCAAACCACACCTCAGAGCTAGACTGTGACGGTGGCTGTTCTCGAATCGTTTCTTTTTTCGGTGGAGATGGGCGGTCGCTTGGTGGAGGCCTAATCGGTATCCCTTCTTAACTAGTGATAATCTCGCTGGTCTAAGAGGAGGACTCTCGAGGGCCTACCGTCACTCTCCTCACACGGTAGCAGAGCGTGGTTTGGTAGTATGCTCTGAGTAAATCACCATACTCCATCCACTTCTTGTGGGCTTTCCAGAAGGAAAAGCCCAAAGGTTTCCAGAAGGATTCCTTTACAATCATCCCAATTTATGGTCCCAGAAGTTGCTCCATCCTATTAATGGAGGTTGATCACCGAGAGGTTGCCCAGATGAGCACAATTCACTGTACAACAACCTCTTACAACATTTTTCCCCGCCAATACTCGTGTATAGGAGCTTTGTTCTCCACCAGTAAATATGACTGAGGTAGTACCATTACGGTGGAGATTAGTCACTTGAAGTTGTTTCAGATGTCCTTTCCTGAAACGGAACTTCTTACTGCTTTTCATTCTCCCTTTTCTGTCTTATACTTCTGATACCCAGAAGTATGTCATGTGGGGAGGAATGTGACGGTGTGGCTGCTCTCGAGTCGTTTCTTTTTCCGGTGGAGATGGGGTCGTTTGGTGGAAGTCTAATCGATATCCCTTCTTAACCGGTGATAATCTCGCTGCCCTAGGAGGGGGACTCTCGAGGGCCCACCGTCACTCTCCTCCTCACTCTGTCACAAGGCCCAAGATAGAGTGGCCAGGGGTGTCGTTTGGAAGGGACGCCCCTCATCTGTTGAGTCCGTGGTCCTGCACTGACTGTTCCATTAAGATTCATCACCATTCCATCTTGTAGGATGCATATCTATCAATGTCCAATACTATCTACTACATCGAGATAAGGTTTGATAAGGGTTGCGCGTTTTTCTTTATGGTCTCATAAATCCAAGGTGGAACGGCCGCACTTTCAGGAAGACCTGTTTGGATGCTGACGCTGACAGAAAAGTTCTGCTACCCAAACCAAAGAATCGGCCTGAGTCAAATGATTAGGGTGGCCACAGGCGCCTTTTTTTGTGGTTTTTCTCCTTTAGTAGCTGAATACCTACTATGTAATTAGAATGACAGAGTTTTCCCCATCTATTTTTTATCTATCAAAATATTCAACTGCATATTATTGAGTGCTAACTAAAAATCGCTCCAAATTGACCCTCAGCTGTTCATTCTTTTTACCCTTCAATCTACATCATTTTATTTAAAATAAGTACGTTACCATTACAAAATGTATCAACATTCACTTCAAACAAACCAACAAAAATAGGAAAACATAGGTATTTTCTCTTTTATAGTGTATTTAAATATAAATAAGCGTGTTTTTAAAAGTTTTTTGCTTCCTAACTACCGAAGATAGAGAAACTTTGTATTCGTGCAAGAGTCCAAAAAAAATGGTGTCCTCCAAAACGAAAATTTCCACTCGCATTTCAGGTTTTAGGCATCAAGGACACCACAGCGAACAAAGGTAATGAAGCATGCCAAGCAATGAGAGGTCGTACTGGCAAATTAGTGAGACAGGTTATTCGCACATTTATTCATGGTTATTCACGTTTATGATGACGTTTCAATAAGTACATAGGGTTTTGGTGGCAAAAAGGGTTAAACAACTGTCATTTGAGGTGTGTTGTTCAACAGAAATTTCCTTTAAGAAAGAGTGGTGTCTCTCATAAGAAAGTGGCAGGACTGGAAAGTTAGGCACAAAGAATTGCTACGTAGCTTTCGTTGATAGATTCTATAGGTAAACAGGACCCCACAAGCTTCCCTAATTCCATGACACCCGACCCTCGCGATAAATCCCAGATAATCTCCATTAGCTGATCTCCCCCCCCCCCCCCCCCCCTCTCCCCTGAAGAAGTCAATAAAAACAAAATAATAAATTTTTAAAAAAAGTATAAAATTCGAAGCAACTTGAAACCTTCTTTTCCAGAGGAATCGAAGATTCCCCTAATCGATAACTCGAATCGTTTAGCCCAATCGATCGTCCCCCTGTTACGCCTCCGAAATCAACTGATCGTATCAGGTGTTGCCCAGATGGTCTTGAGATGGGCCGGGGGTATAAATAGTTCATTAGGGACAAGGGAGTGGTTTTGGGGAGGCTGCGCCCTAACGACTTTTTAAAAGGATTTTTTTTAAATAAATAAATAAAAAAACGCTATTCTCAACGAATGGCGCGATCCGTCTTCGGACATGACACCCGAAACGAGAGGCTCAATCGGATTATCGGAATTTGAGTCGCTCCAAGTCTGTAAATTATCAACAGCCGTCTTTTTTTCGAGTTATTTATATTATTTGTAGTGCCTCGTAATTGTATACTTGGGTTTATTGTTCCCGACACCGTGCCCTATGGAGATAGACACGCTTGTCATACTTTTTTCCCAACTCTGAAATAGACGGGAGTGTCATACTTTCTTTATGTGTACTAAATCTGTATCATTTATATTCCGCTCCCCCAGGGCCGCAGCCAGGATTGGAGAGGATATGAGCCAGGAAGGGAAGGAAGATGATTTGATTTTTAAATGTTCCAGTCATGCAGCATGACCATAGTGCAAATCTCCAAATTAGTAGGCTTTTAGGTCTTTTTGACGATTTTTAGCGATTTTTTAACACAAAAATACTACTCCATTTTCACCCACTTTTGAAGAAAAACTATTTCATGTTGAATAATCGATTGTTGAAATATATAGTATCTTCGAGTCTCGTCTGATACTAAATTTAGAAATTTTAGCTGGATGGTTACTGCTTCACACCGAGGATTGAACTTTTCACAGCTGGAATCCTTGACTGAAAGGGTCCATTCAATGTTGAATGGATCGGTTTAATTGAGGCGATTAGTGATTTGCTCTCTTGATTTTCTTCTTGTAATATAACGCACTTTGCAATTTTTATTATTATTTGGTTTATTATTTTCAATGGCGAACCTTTGGAATCGAGCATGGAAAAAAAAGTTAAACCCCCCCAAATTTTGTGGTTTCGGTTTCAAGGTGCACAAAATCCGAAAATGCAATTTTAAAAAATTCTATCGTCCGCCGCACATCACGCCGAACGCCCGTCGTACTTCGCACTTCCCTTAGTTACCATGAACCAAAATTAATGAAATTCGGATTTGAGGTCCCATTCGGGTTGTAGTTGGTCCGCGGGCGTTACTGTCAGTCAACTCTAAGGGGTGAAAAATCGGGGTTGAAATTTCCAGAATGCCGTAGCTAGAAAACTTTCAATAGAAAGTTATGGGTTTTTCAAGTTTTTAAATTGATCCCGAACTTCTTCACTCTTTGGTCAAAATCAACTTCATTTTCGGTCCATAGTAGGCTCCATTTGGGTCCTATTTGTACTCCAAAGCTCGGCAGCTCGATCGGAATACACCCAGGGGTATTATGGATGAAAAATTAGTGTAAAAATAAGGGTTTTCGAGGGTTTTTTTAAGGTTTTAATGAACATGAGCTTGTGAGGTATCGTTTTCCATTTTTTTAGGGCGAGAAGACCGAATATGAAGCTGATTTTGACCAAAGAGTGAAGAATTGCAGTTATAACGAAGGTTCAGCTCCAAAAACATTTTGGGAGTAAAAAACCTGGGAAATTTTCTGAAATCACCATAAATTTGTATATGTAATAACACTAGAGGTAGTCAACAAGGTGAAACAAGATACAAGAACAAACAAGATTAAATGGCACTATCAATGATCAAAGATAATTTTTGTCAAAAATAAGCCTAATTCTCCACCTAAAAAACATGGAAAACGATACCTCACAGGCTCATGTTCACTAAAACCTCAACAACAAAAAATTCGAAAACCCCCATAATACCCCTACACCCATTTTCACACCCATAATATCCCTAGGTGTATTCCGATCGGGCTGCCGAGCTTCGGAGCACAACTAGGACCCAAATGGATCCTGTGTGCGAAAGAATGACAGTTTTAGACCAAAACGTAAATTTAAGGCTGAAACCGTGTTAAAACCTCAATTCTTCGATCGTCGGTCAGATTCGACTTTATATTCGGTCTCCTGTCCCTAAAAATACATGGAAAACTATATCTAACAAGCTCACGTTACTAAAAAAAACACCAAAACACCCTATTTTTACACCCCTTTTTTCATCCATAATACCCTCGGGTATTTTCTGATCGGGCTGCAAAGTTTCGGGGCACAACTAGAGTCAAAATGGAGCCTTTGTGAGAAAGAACGCATGTTTTAGACCGAAAATGAAGTAGAAATGGATGATACGGTGGACGGACACTGCATTTTAGGAATCTGCGCACCTTGGAAGGTAAAAGAAAACATTTTTGGGGGTGTTATAAAAATTTTTTGCTGAGAGAATAAACAGGGGTATTATTCACAGAATAATAAACCGACATTTTGAGGGGGCGTTATAAAAATTTTTTGCTGAGTGAATACATGCGAATACATTATTCTGTGAATAATACACCGCCAGTGCGAACAAAGCTTTATAGCTTTATAGCCCGTGGAGCCTTATATGGGCATTATTATATGGGTATTATAATAATGTTAATAATATATATATTATTATGTTGATAATATTATACCTATAATGTGATGTTTTCTTTTGATGTTATGAGCTGCTCTGTATTCGGTTGTCAGCGAACAAGAAACTCTGTGCCTGACGCCTTAGGGAAACACTAAACGACCCATCAAACATTAATACCGTATTATTTAGACCAGCCTTTCAAAAAACCTCTACATCACCATAAAACCGAGTCGATTCCCTTTCGGAAGCCCTGGGTAAGGTACCCTCGTAAAACTGTCAATGCTCCCTCAAACTTGAGAAGGTTCGACACTGAAAAACGTGATCCCGCCTCGGAAACAAACGGGTGGCCTCTGTAGCCCCTTTATAATCGTAATATATCGAAAACGAACCAACGGAAGATTTATTGAAAAGTAATATACACGCGTTTCAGTATAATATTCCTCTAAGTCAGATCAAAAATTAAGACATCCGACAGCCTAATGCGGGCTGCTTAGGCTCGGAATAAACTGCGGCGCTATTAAAAACATTTTAGTCGACTGGATTATCATAATTGTTTCCTCGTAAATTTTTTCGAGTCCCGACGCGGTAAGATTTCAGAGGTGGTTAGAGATTTCAACGGTAAATTTCTAAAGTAATATGATGGTGATCCTGTGTTAAGGACTGGTGTATTACTTAGCCCTTGAAATAAAAAGAGAAGTTCAATGCGTTTAACCCCTAACAGGGTAAAAGCCCCTGATGGTACAACTGTTGGGGTGTAGTTCCGAATGTACCTCCACTTTCAAACTCGAGTCATTTTTCTATTAAAAAACGCTGCAAGTTATTTCACAACGGTTTATTAACTACCGTTATACCTGCCCCTTCTGCGTAGATCACTTGTTTTCTGTTGTCAATACCCTCGTGCTTCCCCCAGGAAAGCCTTAAGAAATCGTGTACTGGAGCCGGCCGGGGAACTACAGTATCAAAAATACGGTGGGTTAAAGAAATCTATCATTAATCATTATTTTTGGCTATTCATGAAGTATAACGTTTGTTCAAGTTACAAAAGTGCCTATCAACAAAAACCAAAATGACCATCATTATTCAAATGAAATATATCGGGAACTACCAAGTCGACTTCATACAGCCGTCCTTGATTATAATCAGGTGTTTCCTAGCAATGATATCTGGGCCGGATTTATACCGTTACATTCACGATCATGTTGACGAAGGTTTTCTGTGCAACTTCAGGGCCTCACTGTGAACGAACAATGATAGACGAACGATGCTCCGGGTGGTGTCAAAAAATTCTTTAGTTCGAGATCTATTTAAAAACGTTAAAAAAGATGCCATTTATTACACAACGGTATTATTTACCTGCACCGCCCCTTCTGCGTAGATCATAGTTTCCTGTGGTCAATACCCTTGAGCTCCCCACAGGAAAGCCCTAAATCGTGTAATAATAATATTGTACCCAATAATACTTCAACGTTTGTTCAAGTTGCAAGTCTATCAACAAAATCCAAAAGATCCATCATTTTTCAAATGAAATAATATCTCGGAACAACCAACTCGACTTCATACAGTCATCGGTGATTATAATCAGGTGTATCCTAGCGATGATATCGGGGCCGGATTTATACCGTTTGAGTCACGATTATGTTGACGAAGCTTTTCTGTGCAAACGAACGGCTGGAAGTACAATGCTCCGGGTGGTGACGGCGACTAACTCCTCCGGAAGGTATGATAATATTACACTAGTCAAAATAACTCTCTAGATTTAATACCAATGCTCCGAGCGGTCTCATAAAATTCTTTAGTTTGAGTAAAATTATTTTAAAATCTTTTTTTTAAACCTTCTTTGAATGTTTTCGAGCTACGGTGTTCTGAAAGTTTCAACCCCTATTTTGCACCCCCTTAAGAGGCGACTGACAGTAACGTCGAGCTTCGCGGACCAACTACAACCCAAATGGGACCTAAAAACCAAATTGTATCAATTTTGGTTCATGGTAAATAAGTTAAGTGCGAAGTATTTTTGGCGTACTATTTTCAGTACCTAATGAACCTCTGGAATCGAGCATGGGAAAAAAGTCCCATCCCCCACCCACCACAATTTGATGGCTTCCTATTAAGGTAGGTACCAATATCGAATCCGAAAATAGAATCAACAAATTTCTGTCCGCCCACCGTACTTGGCACTTTCCTTAGTTACCATGAACCAAAATTAATTAAATTCGGTTTGCAGGTCTCATTTGGGGTCTAAGTGGTTCCCGAAGCTCGGCGTTATTATTAAAAATAATGAACAAAAATATCAATATATGATAAAAGTGATGGGTACTCATCCTTGATAAAAGCGATACTGAAATTTCAAACCATGGTAAGAATCATGTCATAGGTATTTTTTTTTAAAGTCGCCAAAATATGATCGCTCAAAATTGTTTTTAAATCACCAAAGTTGAGGAGGAAACGTCAAATGCTGGCACATGATGTATGTTCATGCTGCACGACTGGAATTATTCAAATTTTTGCGCTTGCAAAATTACGTAGTTAGCATTTTAAATAAAAAATATTCGTGTATTTATTATTTATTTATATGTTTATTTCCGATAACGGGACTGATCCCAATTACAAGACAGTTTACCATGTCGCTGACACGTAATATGTAAAATTTGCAAACAAACAAAAATAATAATAAATCCAGTAAAAAAAACTTGTTTACACTACATTTTTGGTTTATTATTTTCAGTAATGAACCATTGGAATCGAGCATGAAAACAAAATTCTAACCCCCTCAAAATTTGATGGTTTACGTTTCAAGGTACGTAGAATCCGAAAATGCAATAAAGAAATTCTGTCTGTCAGCCGTACGCTGTAATTCGCACTTTTCTTAGTTACCATGAATAAAAATTGATGAAAATTCGGGTTATAGGTTCCGTTCGGACTCTAGTTGGTCCTCGAAGCTCGGCGTTACTATCAGTCATCTCTAAGGGGTTCAAAATGGGGGTTGAAATTTTCAGATCGCCTTAGCTCGAAAACTTTCGATAGAAGGGTATGGGTTTTTTTTACGTTATTAAATTTGTCTTGAGCTAAACAAGTTTTTGAGACCACCCGGAGCATTGTGCGTACAGCCGTTCGTGTGTACCAACAAGCTCGTCAACACGATCGTGAATCAAACGGTATAAATCCGGCCGGGATATCATCACTAGGGAGCACCTGATTATAATCAAGGATGGCTGTATGAAGTCGAGTTGTTTGTTCTGCGATATTATTTCATTTGATAACTGACGGACTATTGGATTTTGTTGGTAGATACTTGTGAAACTTGAACAAACCTTGAAGTATTATAGATGGGTAAATTATTACACAACCGTAAATTATTACACAAAGGCAAATTATTACACTACGGCAAATTGTTACACAACGGTAAATTATTACACAATGGTTCATCTACCAAGAAGGGGCTGGATTTTGTTGGTAGGTACTTTTGCAACTTGAACAACCGTTGAAGTATTATTGATGGTGTGACGTGAAGAAATTCCCAAAACAACTGTTAAAGTAATCAATTAGAATATTTTTAGTGAATATGGGCGGGGTAAGGACTTGGTTCTTTCCTCCTAGTCCAAATTATTAGAGTTTCCCAACCAAAGTTAAAGTCCTAATTGAAAATGCTAAAACGTAACGGTGTTACAGAATCTAGGTACTTAGAGAAACCTATATCTTTTTCAAATTTTCCGTAATAGTTTTGAAAGTCTCGTTGGCAATTGGCCTTTATGTAAATTATTCTTTGTGGGTTGATCTAGTGAGAAGTATTATAAGAACACATGGGGATAGGGTTAGGTTTTTTCCCCTTTTTAAGTTAACCTCGCCCTCAAGGGGTTTTTTTTCTAACTCAACTCTATCTCCATGCCTAAGTAATTAATTTATGACACTAAAAATCCATCTCAAAGCTCTTTTCTTTGGGGTTCCGTGAGAGTATTTTCTAGGATTTAGGGGAGAACTTTCTTTTCTACGTTACTTAACGGAAAAGGTTATTCATTAAAGTAAAATTTGTAAATGTATCGACCAAATTATTAATGTAGGTTCTAGTTAGATCATTTTATAGATTTATTTGTTGGTAGAAGTTAGGTTTTTTTTCTTTTATACCTTCAGGTTTTAGTACATTTCTAGTTTGTTAAGAATTTATGGAATCTAAGAACTCATTATATTTGTACTCACTTCCTGTCGTGTTTTCTGATTTCTCTTTTCACTAAGTTAGTTTAATAAATTATGAGGGCTTGAATATGGATTTTGTTCCTATTTATCTCGCGATTCAGTTTTGGTAGCATCTTGTCCCACTTCGTAGGTAGCACACACTTTTCCAAACTTTCAAAATCTCCATCTAGGCATCGTTAGTTTCCCTCTTGGTTTACTGCCTAATTTCTTAATTGTAGTATTTTTCGTCTATCTTTTCAAGAGAAGTTAGGCTTTATTTTTATGTTTTCCATGTAGTAACTTTAAATGTGGTCACCTCCTACCATTTTTGCTATAGGCTGCTAACGTCAGCTTGGCAGCTCCTCTCATAGGATCCTGAGCTCAAGTAACCTTTCAATATGTCTGGGGAAAAATTCATCTTTCAATTCGAGTCGGTTGAAATGCCGAACTTTTGTGAACTTCCTTGTCCTTTGTGATGGACCTCGGTGTTTTCGAGAGCTAGTGAGCCTTAATCCTTTCTTTGGGATTTTGGCTTATTCCCTCACGAATCCACCGTGGCCAATGATAGTGCCTTTTGGGATAAGACGGATCCTTTCGGGAATTATCCCCTGATTGATCTCACTTTCCCCCTTGGTGATGTTTGGACAGCTTCCGGCATAAAGGAGAAGGGAGTTATATCAGGGGGTTTCGAGAGTTAAAATAATGATACTCCATCATTTTTGGAGTTTTGCTCAATTGATCTCAGGTCTTATAGTGGAGTTCTAGGAAGCAAGGTAAGTCGACGATTGATTTTGTTTTCCTCTGGAGGTGATCTAGAATTCATGACGCAATTTTCGGACACTACACTATCACTTGTACACTTTAAACTAGGTCCATTTCCAGGGTAAGTTCGTTCCCGACGAGGAGGATCCGTCGCCCATGATCAAATTATCACACGATAGGCATTGAAATGTAAAAACTGGAAGTAGGTACACCATTAGAAATTGGGACAAGATGAGTTTGACTGAACTGCGAGACCGACGAGGGTGTGGGAGTCACTCGCTTCTTGGGTTTTGGGGATGGTGTGTGAAGAATAGCTCTACCTCGATTGGTTTTTTTTGTATAACCTGAAAACTATTATTTTGTTTACTGTTTCTTTTCTCTTTTATGGGAGGGAAACAGTTGGTGGGGCGCCCCCTTTAGGTTAATAAAGTAAAGATAGGTAATTTCATTTTTCTTAGTATTTCAATTCTCAAACATGTTAGTTAGAAGTTTGCGTTTATTTCCCGCAATTCAGGGAAAGATAGGAGTGCGGCAGGGTGGTGGGGTTTAGCTAGGGTGGCTTTGGGGGTTTCTTCCCGAAATGGGGTGAAAACCCCGATCAAAACCATTCCTGCTCTACCCGAATTCCACGCCTTATCGTAACAGATGGGCAAGTTATTACACAACGGTTCATTATACTTGACCACGAGGGTAGGTACTGACCACAGAAAACAGTGATCTACGCAGAAGTGGCATCTATTTCACTCCAGATTAACAATTTTCCTTCAGAACTTCATTATTTGCGTTTCTTTTTGCCATTTTAGTTACTGTTTGTCATCGACAGAATTATTTTAGCTAACTCGTGATTTAGGTAGGTACCTAGTAGTAGTACGGGGTTAGGTACTAACCTACAGAGGGTCTGCGCTCTACATAATATGTATTGAGTTGTACATAATATGTTATATAGAAGGGTTATCAATACAAAGAGCTGTGATCTGTAACAGACGGGTATTCTCATGGTGGGCGAAATTAGAGACACATTTATTTATTTAATTTCATGTCTTCTGAATTTTTTATCAACTAATAATGATTAACAGGACGTTTCCATTTTTTCGAAATTGCTTGGTTACTATGACAACATGTTCGGATGTTTTATTGATTTTATAATTATTTTATAATTTGAATTTTATAATTTGGCCGCACCTTCGCGACCGATCGCCACGTTTGGAAGTTCCGCGATCGATTTTCACGACCGTCACGACACGTTATTTAAAAATTTTTTTGAGGAGAAAATGGCGTAAAATCAATCGTTAGATCTGACTGTAGAACCGTAGATCTACCGTTTGTTTTTTGTAATGAAGATACTTTTTGTAGGTACTTATATAATTTTAGAACTTTTAAATTTCAGTTAAGAATTTGACTTTAAATTTATATGAAAATTTTTCTAATTTTTCGTGTACTCTATTTCGCTAAATAAACCAATTCTAAATTCTGTACAAAATAATAAACCGTTGTACAGGGATTTGCAGCGTTTTATTAATTTCATTGGATTCTACTTCAAAACTTGCTTCTTAAGGTTATCTTGAATAAGCCTTCTAGATATTCTACCTCACGGCTATATAATGAATTTAATGTTTTGTATCTAAGGCAGATCTTTCTTTTAGAATCGTGCGTTCACGTTTTCAAAACTGGCATTGACGAGAATGATTTTTCAGTGGTCTCAAACACCAGACTGGCCTCGTTGACTAACGTCAAGCTACCTAAATGTGGCACAGAGCTCTTTAAACGTGTCTCATACAATAGAGCGTTATCTTTTTTCTATGAAAATAAAATATGACACATTTGCGTATCGAAGTCCGAAAGAATTTAAACGCCGAATTGAGCAAGGTACTTCCAGCGAAGGATGCTCTTAGTTAGTGGTTCTCCCGTTTTTCTTTTACTTTTTTCAATTATTTTTTATTTTCACTTTTTATTTTTATTTTAGATCAGTTCGATTCTTTTTAAGTAACTACACGGAAGGGAACGTGTTTTTCGAGTGAGGTCTGGAGAGCTCCAACTGAGAGCACAAGTTCTGATGAACTTATTCTCATGGTGGGCAATGACTGAGATCCCTGTTATACTGGTAGTGATGTAATATGATGTACTTATTTTTTTTTTTTTTTTACATTTATATTAGGAGAAATCTTTTCTTAATGTATAGTATATACCTGTATAACATGTACATTGTTACTCTTTTGTTGCCAAAATATAATGAATTTGAATTTGAATATGGATTGTACTTAATAAATTTCTGCCCAACTGACTGAACCTGTGTGGTGCATTTGCCGGCTTACAAACACGCGATGTCGTCGAGCGCCCGTCGTCTCGACGTCTGCGGCGTTGTCCATCACGTCGTACGTCCCCCCCCCCCCCACCATAAAGAAAAAATAAATAAATAAAATCCGCCAGGAACGACACCGCGAGGGCGCGACACACCTTCATCCACGTCACGTCCGGTGAGGCGTGGCCTCGACCCATCTGCGCCCCCCCCCCCCCCCCTACCGTCTCCTCCCACTTCCGTTTTCCAGAGGTATTTATTTTTTATTTTTTCAGGCACGTGGACAAAACTTCGCTCATATAATATGATCGGGTTGGGTGGGAGAGGGGTGGAGGGGGGACGTCGTGACGACGAGGGGCGAAGCGGAGGGTCCGAGACCCGAGAGAGAGAGAGCGGCCCCGAGAGGCAGCGACGGCGGGGTGGGGGAGGGGGGACGGCTCGCGGCGCCATCTGCGCGGAAAACGGCGCCTCGCCGGAAAACCGTTGCCGGCAAACCGGGTCCGGACCCGTTTTCCGGCTCGGCGCCCGTCGAACCGCCCGGCGGACGTCCGCCCGGGCGTTTCCGTCGGCGCGGTGAGCAGCAGCGAGCGGATTTGTTCGGTACGCGCCCGGAGGACGACGACGTTACAACACTCAACTTCCAGGTGACCTGTTCCGAGCGGCCTGTTCTGTAACTTTCGGTGTCCGATCAAAAACTCCGAAAGAACTGACAGCGAATTTTCGAACAACAAATTCAAACTATTGCAATGGGTCCATCGTTATTAGTACCTACATGAATATTGTTTTTTAATGCAAATGTCATAAATATGAACGTAAAAAATTTTATTAAACAAAAAACAAAACCGACTTCAAATAAGCTGTACAAAAAAAATGCTGCAAATTATTACACAACGGTTTATTATTTACCTGTATAGGTGCCCCTTCTACTAGATCACCGGTTTCTGTGGTCAACACCTACCCTCGAGCTCCCCCACGGAAAGCCCAAAATCGAGTACTGGAGCCGGCCCGGGAATTACAATTTCATAAAAATGTGCAGGATTCAATAATTCAATCATTATTTTTGGTTATTCATAAAGAATAACGTTTGTCAAGTTACAAAATCCCGTGCTTAATCAGGTGATCGCTAGCGATGATGTCTGGGCCGGATTTATACCGTTCGATTCATGCTCGATTACCAAAGTTCATTACTGAAAAACGCTGCAAATTATTACACAAAGGTTCATTATGTACCTGTATAGATGCCCCTTCTGCGTAGATCACTGTTTTATGTGGTCAGTATCCTAGAGCTCCCCCAGGAAAGCTCTAAATCGGGTACTGGAACCGGCCCGGGGATTAAAGTTTCATACAAATGCGCGGGATTTAATAATTCAATCATTCACCAATCGTCAGTTTTTGAGTTTTTGTAGTTATTCATGAAGCATAAGATAAATAATAAACCGTTGTGTAATAATTTACCTGTACAGATGCCCGATCTGCGTAGGTAGTAAATAAACCGTTGTGTAATAATTTACTTGCGTGATAATTTACCGTTGTGTAATTATTTACCGCTGTGTAGTAATTTACACAATAATAAACCATTGTGTAATCATTAACAAATGATAACCGTTGCGTAATAATTCACCTGTATAGCTGCCCTAAATCGAGTATTGAGCCAGCCCGGGAATTACATTTCATAATTGTAGTTATTCGTGAAACAGCGTTTATTCGAGTTACAAAAAAAGTACATATCAACAAAGTCCAAAAGAGCCATCATTTTTCAAATGAAATAATATCGCAGAACTACCAACTCGACTTCATACAGTCATCCGTGGTTATAATCAGGTGCTCCCTAGCAATGATTATCTCGGGCCAATTCCCAATTGTTGTGGCGTCCCTAGCAATGATATCTGAGCTGAATGTATACAATCTGACGTCGGGGCCTTACTGTGAACGAGCGGCTGGACGTACAATGCTCCGGGTGGTCTCAAAAAACTTCAGAACTGTTTAAAAAATTTGTATAGAATACAGATTGTTACAGATCACAGCTCTATGTATAGATAACCCGTCTATATAATATAATATGTACTATTCTATGCATATTATGTAGATCGCAGACCCTCCGTAGGTTAGTACCTAACCCCGTACTCGTTACTAGGTACCTACCTAAATCACGAGTTAAATGTTGCTAAAATAATTCTGCCGATGACAAACAGTACCTAACAAAAAGAAACACACATAATGAAGTTCTGAAAGAAATTGTTGATGAGGAGTGAAAAAAGTTGCAAAAGTACCTACCAACAAACTGCAGCCCCTTCTACGTAGATGGTATAATGAACCGTTGTGTAATAATTTACCGTTGAGTAATGATTTACCGTAGTAATAATTTACCCATCAATAATACTTCAACGTTTGTTCAAGTTTCACTACCTACCAACAAACTCCAAAAGAGCCATCATTTTTCAAATTAAATAATATCACAGAACAACCAACTCGACTTCATACTCCGCCAATATAATCAGGTGATCCCTACCAATGATTGGCCGTATTCACAAATTCCTATTGTGGGCGCGTCTCTGGTTACGAGATTTGGTTTGAATTGTATACAATTTCATTAACACTGGAGTCGAAAATGCCTGTCGGTGCAAACTTCGGGGCCTTACTGTGAACGAACGGCTGGACGTACGATGCTCCGGATGGTCTTAAAAAACTCGCAAGTTCAAGAACTATTTAAAACCGTAAAAATATTTACGTAAAAAAATGGTATAGGCGTTTTGAAAATTTCAACCCCTATTTTGAACCCCTTAGAGATGACTCACAGTAACGTCGAGCTTCGAGGACCAACTAGACGCCGAACGGAACCTATAACCCGAATTTCATCAATTTTTTTTCATGGTAACTAAGAAAAGTGGCCCGTACGGCGTACGGCGTACGGCGGACAGACAGAAGTATTTTTATTGCAGTTTTGGATTCTACATACCTTGAAACGTAAACCATCAAATTTTGAGGGGGGGTAAGAATTTTTTTTTTCATGCTCGATTCCAATGGTTCATTATTGAAAATAATAAACCAAAAATAAAAAAATTGGAGGTAACGGCGTCCTGGAAACTTTAACCCCTATTTTTCACCCCTTGGGGGTGACTGACATTAGGGCCGAGCTTCGAGGACCAACTAGACCCCAAATGGGACCTATAAACCGAATTTCATTAATTTTGGTTCATGGTAACTAAGGAAAGTACGAAGTACCATTTAGGCCCCAGTACTCCATTTAGGGCTTTCCTGGGGGAAGCCCGAAGGTAGGTACCTACTGACCACAGAATATAGTGGTGTACTCAGTAGGGGCATCTATAAATATCAAAAACCGTTGTGTAACTAAACCGATGTGTAGTTATTAATTTTGGTCTTTCCTATTAGGCATGAATCTACAATTATTACATATTAAATATAATTATGATATATATATATTGTTGAGTTAAAAAATTGTATTGACAGAATGACGGCTTGTATCCGCATCCCCAGCATATTCCAGTAATTGCTCAAGCCCTATAGTGTTGTGTATATTCGCACTGTTACTATATCAATTGGATAAGTAAAGCATTTAAAAACCGAATCACTAATATAATTTTAATTTTTTCTAGATTATTACATAGGTAATAATACTGTATTCCCTTATTGCAGTTTATCATTTTTGGGGTGCTAAAAGTGCGTAGTTCCAGTGTGCCTACCAACAAACTACAGGTAGAAATTTCAACTTGAAACAGAATACTGAGTTAAAAAGAATTATTTAAATTTTTGTTAATGTTATAATCCACATTTTTAAAACTGATTAAAAAGTTTTAAAAAAAAAATTCTCGTAGCGATACAACAATTCCACTATAAAATAGAAAAGCCATAAATTAATAGAAAAACGTGGGGCGCATGCAATGCTCTCTACAATAATTACAATTATCTATTGCATGCGCCCCACGTTTTTCTATTTATGGCTTTCTATTTTATGCTTAAACTATTTATTGCTACGAGAAATTGTTTTATACTTTTTAGTCAGTTCTAAAAAAAAAATTTGTTAAGTAATTATTTTCTGCTTTTTAGTCTTGTGCTTGGAATTTTGTGATTAATGTGTTTTCATGATTGAGTCACGTAGTCGTCAAAGATAGATGGCAAGTTTTCAGCTCAATATTGGACATCAGGAAGTGGGCGAAAATCAATTAAAAGTCTTGTACCGGACAGACAAGAAAGTGCGTTAATAAAAATGTTTTAAAATGTTGTTCCTTTCCACAAAGAACTAATTACACTGTAACACAGATTTCAATTATCAAACCATCGCCAGTTACAAACAGTGACATAAATGAGTTTTACAATAAAGTCAGTAAACGAACTACTACTATCTATCTACTACATTATTTATAATTAGCTTTATTTTGTTACTGGCGATGGTTTGATCATCAAAACCGGTATAACTAAATAAATAAATAACTGTGTATTTTTATGCTGGATGACTGGAACCGTTTTATGCCACGTAAATGAATTGGGAACTGTTAAAAATGGCTGCTTTGATGATTTATGTTGGTCTCCGTCTGACTTCAACTTAAAACATAAAGGAACGTAAGCTTTGTGACAAAATGACCTTTGAAGTTTATTTAGCCGCAATTTTCAAGTTTTTTACTACCAGAAGGTAGCTAACCTTCCGCGGAGATCACGTTTTTTTCAGTGAACGGCGCCGTGGAGCGAATTATGAATGAAACCCCTCCAAGGTTTCCCCTCACGTAGGAGGAAGAAGTCTGTAAAACTGCTCAATGGAGAAACAAGCGCCCCCTTGTAGTTGCGTAACTTCTCCCTGCATAGGCGAGGCATTTTTTTTTTTTTTTTTTTTTTTTTTTTTTTTTTTTACGAGACACTTAAGCCCATTGGAAAAGGGTGACGTAGGACACGTTTTATCACTTGAGGCCGTTGTATTTGTGTCGCTAAACCACACCTGGGCCCATAACCTGATCGGCGTCAAGCATAACCGGTCATCTGGTGCTGGGTTGCGAATATGAAAATCGATTTGAAATTCAGTTCGGACTTCACGAGAGAGTGGATCTGACGGTTGAAACGCGAATGAGCAACTTTTCGCTCAAAATTACCACAAATCAAGCAAATTTCTACAATTTTTTTGAACATCTGTACAGTTTAAACTGGCTTTTGGCTTATTATTCTGTGAACAACACACCTATGTATTCGCTCATCAAATTTTTTTTTTGGTACACACCCTCAATTTTTTTTTTAGTGTTTCAAGGTGCTCAGATTCCAAAACTGCAATGTCCGCCTGCCCTGCGTACCATCCATATCTACATTATTTTCGGTCTACAAAATCCGTTCTTTCGCGAATAGGCTCCTTTTGGGTCCTAGTTGTGCTCCGAAGCTCGGCAGCCCGATCGGAATATACCCAAGGGTGTTATGGGTGAAAAATGGGTGTAAAAATGGGTTTTTTTTGGGTAACATGAGCTTGCGAGGTATCGTTTTGCTTGTTTTTGATGGCGAGGAGACCGAATATGACGTCGATTTTGACCAACGAGCTAGAAGTTCAGGTTCTAACAAAGTTTCAGCCTTAAATTTACCTTAAATGTTGGTCTAAAATCGTCGTTCTTTCGCACAAGGCTCCATCTGGGCCCTAGTTGTGCTCCAAAGCTCGGCATCCCGATCGGAATACACTCACGAGTGTTATATATGGAACATTTGTTCAAAATTAGGTATTTTTAATGTCTTTGTAAACTTCGGCTTGTGAGGTACCGTTTTCCATGTTTTTTAGGGCGAGAAGGAAAATTGAGGTTCTAACGAAGTTTCTCCCGAAATTCATTTTTTATGAGTCAAAAACCTGGAGAATTTTCTGAAATCACCATAAATTTGTATAATACCTAACACTAGAAGTAGTATTAACAGGTGAATCAAGACAATTAAATGGCACTATCAATGATCAAAGATAATTTGCCAAAAATAGGAGCCTAATTCGAGTAAAAGCGGTGGAAACCATCAAAAATAGCTATTTCAGTATTATTATTGCACATGATAGAAACAATAAATAAAAGAACAGCCAACATTTCGGTAGGTCTGTCCGGTAGAATAATAAACCCAAGTGACAAGGACTTTGCGGCGTTTTACGAACAGGAATTGACCTCGAATATCCACAACCCCTCCTCGTTCAGTAACGGCATATTTCAATCCTCGGTATTTGGATTTGAAACCTCGACTCCTGGTGAACAGGTGGAATCGTTGTCTACCTTTCACCGCCCAGCGCGCGTGCTCTTGAGTTCTTCAGGAATCGTGATCGACCCTCTCGATAATACTGCGAGTAAATTGAATACCCATTTGTGGATACCTCACCAGTCGGAACTCGCGCGTTCAAATAAAGATACTCATATGCCGATCCTTCATCTCGAAATAGATAATTTTTATCCATCTTGGGCTTAAAGTAATTTCGATTGAGCTTTGGCTAAACATTGCCTTAATCTTTCATGACATATTAGTAAGAGGATATTCTACTGCAGCAATGTTTACTGGCGAAATGTTCACAAATAGACCTCGCGAGACCTCAGAAAATGTGAATAGTAAAGTTACAAGAGAATTGAACTGGCTCTTAAAATTACTACAGTACATGAAAACTTAAAGAGAAAACTAGCTAATAATAAATTCAAGTAATCAAAGTGGTAGTGGTAGTAAGTATAAAATAAGAATTATCAATAGCTGAGTATCAGTAAACCGCCTATCAATTTATTATGTTCCGGAAGGTGGACAGTTCAGGGCATTAATAAACAGTATTCACTATGATGATTTGAGTCCTGGGGTTGTGTGATCTCTATCAAAAATCAGGATAGAAAGTGGACGTTGTCTGATCACACGGTTTATTAGGTTATAATATAAAGTTAGGGACCGGTTTTGGGTCTTAGCCCATCACCAGCCTTTGCAAATTTACAAAAAACACATGTCAAAATTGGTCATATATTTAAACAATTATTTAAGTTTTAAGGTATACTTACGCGATTGGATACTTATGTGATTTTAATTTAAGTGAGTGTACAAAATTGAGGTCAAGTGAGGTGTGAGTGAGGTCAAAAAAGGTTAATATCTATGTAAATATGAAAATATTGCAAAAAAATGAAAATAAAAAAATTCCTAACTTATCGCTAGAGTACTACAAACGAAAAGAGTACTACAGACGAATAGAGTACGACTTCAGAACATTTCCGTATTCCGCCTTGACAACCTTACCTCTACAGTGGGTGAACGAGCGATTCGTTTGTAGTACTCTACAGAAAAGTAAGGAATTTTTGTATTTTCATTTTTTATAATATTTTCATATTTATATAGATATTAACCTACTTTGACCTCATTACATTCACTTAAATTTACTTCACTGCATTCAATTAAATTAAAATCACATAACTATCCAATCACGTAAGCATGCCTAAATAATTGTTTAAATAAATATAGGACCAATTTTGACACGTTTTTTTGTATATTTGCAGATGCTGATGATGGGCTAAGACCCGCGAAACCGGTCCCTAACTTCATATTATAAACCGTGTGATCAGACAACGTCCATTTTCTATCCTGAGTATTCACAATGTTTTACTGTGTATTTCTCTTTCCGATGGATTACCTCGATGGTATTTTTGCATATGGACTTAAAGCTATAGCTAACATCTGTACAAATGGGGGATGTAGGCTTTTTTGTGAAAAAAAAGATCATAATTGAATTATGGACAATATACAATAATAGGGTCCTAAAATAATAAGAAAAACTAAAATTTCTTACGATACCCTGGAAATACGGAACAAGAGGAACTCAAGAACGTATTCAGAGTTGAGAATAACTGCCTGATCGGTTGTGGAGGCAACGTAGATACATTGTGGGTATCTTCCCTCTCTCTCGCACAACTGTCATCCCCTTTAGACTCAGATATAATACCTGTAGAGAGTTATTTTAATCTTAGTGAGTGTAATACATTAAAATGTAGTGAACTGTAATAACTGTTCCAAATTTCAAATGAGTAAAGGTCTAGCGACTCCAGCTCTTCAGTAAAGGCTAGGGATGGACAAAAACGAGAAACTGGTTTTTTTTTATATTTCTTGAAAAACCAACGAAGAAACAGTTTCTCAGCATCTAAAACAACTGTAAACAACGAAAGGCCCCAGTTGAGGGAGCTGTCCCGTGAAAACTTCCCTCAGCTTCTTTGGTTATGAAACAGTTTGGATATCTCTCAACAACACAAACATAGCAGGTAACTGTATCTAGTACCAATGTAACCAATACGAAATGTTCCGTCTTTGGGTACCAAAGTTTCCAACGGCTAGAACACCAAAACCAAATTTGATTCTACTTCGGGATTTTGGGGGTTAAAAAAAGACTAAAATCCAAGTACAATCGCCAAAATTGGATGCAATTTCTATACGTTTTTTGCGACTCGACACAAAAAAACGGAATTTTTAATATCCAAACAAATTGGCAAAAATATATTACCAAATTTGAGTTTTTGCGGATCAAAAATTGCTGGATTAATTAAAATGACTGAAACTGCTTTTAGATCTCCAGAATTGTTGTTGCTCTTATCATCATGCTGCAGGACTGGAACTTTATCAATAATATTACAGAAATAATTAATGAGGACCCCCTGAAATGAATAAAAGGGTGGATAACACAATATAGGTAGTACGTACTTCCGTTAGTACTTCAAAAATGGTTACCTACGCCACATGACTGGGTTATTGGCGAGAAACTAAATTTAAATTTAAATTTAATTGTCAAGTTTAATTTTAAGTTTAATTCAACTATTAAATTAAATTTCGAGTGCAGATGTACAGGTAGGTGTATTCATAAAAGGTCCTTGAACTTGACCTTAAAAACAACAGGCTAACTAATAACAACTTTAGATACTTCACCAAAACATCAAGAAGTAGGTACCAAATTCTTGTTCGATTCCGGGACGATCAAAACGCCATTTTGAGTTCGGAGGTTTTGACAATATTTCAAGGTTCTGAGCTCATCAGTAGACCAGAGATAGGTACAATATTTAACTAATGAAAAAAGCTGTTTTTGGAGGTATTTTCCTTGCCAAAATCAAGGTTTTGACGTTAAACTGGGTTTAAATATACCATAAAAATATAATATTTTTTCAAATCAAGGAAAGCTTGAGTTTTAAAGGAGAAAAAGCTGCAAGTTATTACACAACGATTTATTATTTTTCTGTAGGTATAGCCATGCGTACCAATGATCCGTTCGTTCTGTAATTCAGGGTCCCAACCCGCATGACCCCTGAAAATTTCAGTACGATTTGATTCGAACTGAGGAATTTATGCGTGTGGCAAGGGTTTGCGGACACGGACGGTCTGACCTGACCGAATTTGTTCGAATTACGAAAGTACTATCTACCCTTCAATAAAAACGCAAAAGCACCATCTTTCTTCAAATTAAGTAATATCCGGAACAGTCCACTCGATTTCGTACAGCCTTGCATGATGATAATCAGGTGTTTTGTAGGTAACTACCTACAAGCTGAATACTTCGATTCGTGCAAGGCCATTGCTTCACCTTGTTTATATTTATCATTTATCATTGATCGTCGTTTGTTGAATATAAATTATGCTTTTTTCGATAAACTTCTGCAAACTTTATGGCTCGATAAACTGCCACAACAAATAAGCAGTATTTTGACCATTTCGGACGGGGACATTGAAAAGCTCGCTGAAATCGGGGACAGGATCTGGGACATGCGATCTTCTCGTCAAGGGATAGATGCGGTAATTTCATCGTCTTCGCGAAATCCGTTGATAGATGCAATCCCTTGCCAAACTTCCTACGTCGAACAGCTATCAGCAAGAATCGCGGAATTAGAAGGTCAACTTCGGAATATGAATACCCAAGCTCGATCGCGTTCTCGTAGCCGATCGCGACCCCGCTTCAACCCGAAGGGAAGATATTGTTATTCTCATTTTAGATTCGGAGCTAAATGCCTACCGGAAAAATGTGTACAACCGTGCAAATGGAACAGTCCGGAAAACTCCGTGAGGCAGTAAAATACACGGCCGATTGCTCTGCCTCCGATCTCAGTACAGGCCGACAGCTACGTTTATTTGTCCATGATCGCCAATCTGGTAAACGTTTCCTGGTTGATAGCGGAGCTGATGTATCCGTTATACCAGAAACGAGGAAACAAAATGATAATTGCTCAAAATTCAAACTATATGCGGCTAATGGTACTGAAATTCCTGTTTATGGTACAGTTCTAATGAATATTGACCTAGGACTTAGGAGAAATTTTGAATGGCCTTTCATTCAAGCAAAAGTGACAAAAGGCATACTTGGCGCTGATTTTCTCCACCAATTCGGTCTTTTAATTGACATTAAGAATAAGCGACTTATTGACAGTACCACAAAGATTTGTAGTTATGGTCAAGTCAACAGTATTTCACATATTGATGTTTTGAGTACTATGAACGCGAATTCAAAATATGCAGACCTCCTCACACAATTTCCAAATATTACGAGACCACTAGTCACACCAGTAGAAGTCAAACACGATGTTCGCCATTTCGTTACAACAACTGATGGACCTCCAGTTTATTCTAGAGCACGACGTTTGGACCCCAAAAAGCTCAAAATTGCTCAACAAGAATTCCAGTTTATGCTAAGTCATAAAATTATTCGTCCTTCTAAATCCCAATGGGCTAGTCCCATCCACATGGTGCTAAAAAAGAATAATACTTGGAGAACGTGTGGAGATTATCGTCGTCTTAATGCTCGCACTATTCCAGACCGATACCCTATTCCAAGAATTGAGGATGTTCAACAAATCCTTCCAGGTTCCAGCATCTACTCCAAAATCGACCTCCTCCAAGCGTTTTATCAAATTCCCATGGCAGAAGAGGATAAAGCCAAAACTGCAGTTATCACTCCGTTTGGTCTGTATGAATTTAATTTTATGCCATTCGGTCTTAGAAATTCACCTAGTTCTTGGCAACGATTCATTAATGAAGTAATTCGTGGACTTGACTTCGCATTTGCCTATATAGATGACATCTGTATCGCTTCATCTACGGAAGAAGAGCATTTGAAACATCTAAAACTTCTTTTTGAAAGGTTGGAAAAGTTTGGCCTACGTTTAAATTTAGCAAAATCAACGTTTGGCCAAGCAGAAATTCAATTTTTAGGACACTTCATAACTGCTAGTGGTATACGACCAGATCCTACTCGTGTTGAGGCGATTGCCAATCATCCTTTACCTGTTACAGTTCGTGAACTTCGTGCATTTTTAGGAACTGTTAATTTCTATCGAAAACACATAAAAAATGCTGCAGACCATCAAACTCTTTTGAATGATTTTACGAAAAATTCCTGCAAAAATGACCAACGACCCATAGAATGGACTGAAGAAGCCAAGCAACAATTTGAACTATGCAAAAATGATTTAGTTAATGCTGCTCTGCTCACCGTCCCGAAAATAGATCACGAACTAGCTTTATTTGTGGATGCTTCCAATTTCGCAGCTGGTCCTGGTCTTATGCAACTCGACAAAGGTAGTTGGAAACCCATTGGTTACTTTTCGAAAAAATTTTCTGAAGCTGAAAAACGCTATTCTACTTATGATAGAGAGTTGTATGCCATATATTTAGCGATAAAACATTTTAAATTCATGCTGGAGGGTAGACAGTTTGCAATATTTACTGACCACAAACCTATCATCTTTGCTTTCAACCAAAACAATGAAAAAGCTACCCCAAGACAGTTACGTCATTTGCAATTTATTTCTGAATTTAGTACAGATATACGCCATATTTCTGGAAGCGCAAACATCGTAGCTGATCATCTCTCCAGAATTGAAGAACTTGTTCGGATTGACTACGAAGCTATTGCTGACGCACAAGCTTCGGATCAAGAACTGAAAAATCTCATCCGGAACTCCACGTCTCTAAAATTCAAAAAATGTACTACTCCAGCAGGTAAACCATTGTGGTGTGACATCTCTACTAACGAAATTCGCCCTTACATTCCTGAACCTTTTCGAGTGACTATTTTTCAACATTATCATGGAACCTCTCATCCTGGCATCAAAAGCACAGTGAAATTGTTATCATCTAAATTTGTATGGACTTCTCTCAACAAAGATGTTCAAAATTGGTCAAAATCATGCATAGCTTGCCAACGAAACAAAATCAATCGACATACAAAAACCCCATTGGCATCATTCAAAGCAGTGGATACAAGGTTCAGCGTGGTACACATTGACCTTGTAGGACCATTAGCTCCCTCGAATGGATTCACATACTGTCTAACTTGTATTGACCGATTCACATCTTGGCCAGAAGCTATTCCTCTAGAGAATATTCGTGCAGAGACTGTTGCTAGAGCATTTTACTCTGCGTGGATCTGTCGTTTTGGTGCACCTGCTCAAATCATCACAGACCAAGGTACACAATTCCAGTCAGAACTATTCCGTTCTTTAGCGAAAATCTGTGGTACCAATCTCACTCGAACAACTGCTTACCACCCCCAAGCCAACGGGAAAATTGAGCGACTACATCGCACCCTCAAGGTTGCCATACGAGCCAGAGATGACCTAAAATGGACAGAGTCTCTTCCGACAGTGCTTCTCGGACTTCGTTGTGCGATGAGGACCGACACGGACACTACCATTGCTGAAATGGTTTATGGGGCTTCACTGAGAATTCCTGGAGATTTCTTTGAAGAACCATTTTCCAAACCAAACCCAGACTTGCCATCATTCGCATCAGAACTACGACACTTCATGAACAATCTGAAGCCCAACGCACCCCTGAACAAGTCCAGACAAACTCCATTTGTTACGGAAGATCTGAAGACCTCCAAATACGTCTTTGTAAGAGTGGACAGAGTGCGATCTTCCCTACAGAAACCTTATGATGGACCATTCCAAGTAGTCGGACGCAACGAGAAATACTTCACGATAAACCTCAAAGGAAAAGTTGTGAATGTATCTCTCGATCGACTGAAACCGGCCTACATACTGGAAGATAATCCTGATGCTTCGCCGCTAGCACAATCCTCCGCACTTACTGGTCGCAGCCCGCCGCCACCTGTTCAAGATTCATCCGAGCGGACTACGAGATCTGGACGAAAAATTCGACTTCCTGTTCGATTTACGGGGCCTGATGACTACGTTACTGGAAGGGGAGTACTGTAGGTAACTACCTACAAGCGGAATACTTCGATTCGTGCAAGTTCAAGAAAGAGGACACCTTGTTTATAATTATCATTGATCGTCGTTTGTTGAATTTAAATTATGCTATTTTCGAACTGATGAACCAGTTCGCTTGGAATTAGGATTTTCGAGAAATATAGTTTTGAGTTGAAGTGAATCCGCGTTATTCATATATTAGTCGTCCAGCATAAGCAACGACAGTTTCTTAGCAATGCCATCTGGGCTGAATGCACAGCTACCGACGGCCCACGCCCGACGGTAGGCACCTATCATTCACATTCAACGTAACGAAGCCAAATTCCAGGGCCTGAGCAGAACGAAATGCAAGTTTGAGATCACTTTAAAAACTTTATTAGGATACACCTACAAACCGAATTTCATTAAATTTCCTACGGATGGCAAAAGGGAGGACCGGGTGGGAGAGGACACACAGGCGGTTCTCATGTGAGTCAAGCTCAGCGATATCTAAAATAATAGTTTTAATTCCCTTCGGGGGGAAAAGCTAGCAAATTTTGCACTGGGATTATTTTAAGGCTTACCACCACCTAACATCAGGCTACATCAACACGAACCCAATTTTGTTTGACTGGTTGGGGCCTATACCTGTACAGTGCTAGATAAATATTAGCACTGTATTGGTATAATATATTACAAGTATACGGTATACCTATACATACTCGCAGTACCTACACCTAATTTACCCAAACAGTAGGTGATGATGGTGAATCATCAATGTTCACGTGACGAGTAGGTTGATATTTTATTTTGTCCCCAAAATTACCTAAATATTTCCAAGCGGTGGCAGAGAAATGGATGAATGGCGACAGAAATCAAGATAAAATGCTGCAAATAATGCTTCCTCAGCTGTTTGCTATTTTCTGCCTAGACAACTCTCCTGTGTTTGTTCCCTAAGTAGAAAATCCTTGTGGAGAGGGAAAGGCACGCTGGACATGTACAATTCTATCCTACAAATTGGACCCTTGACTTCGTAGTTACAAAGGAAAAACTCACAAGGGTTTATTATTCAATTGGACATACCTACAGAAATTTTGGCTGTTCATTTATTGTTTCATTCATGTGCAATAATTAAAATAGCTTTTTTTATAGTTTCCACCAATTTTGGCCCCAAAAACACGAATTAGGCCCATATTTTTTGTAAACAGATTATGCATTGATAGTGCCATTTAATTGTCTTGATTCACCTATTGATACTGATTCTAGTATAATTATACAAATTTACGGTTATTTCAGACGATTTCACAGGTTTTTGACTCATAAAAAAAGAATTTTTGAAGCTGAAACTTCGTTAGAACCTTAATTCTTCACTCTTCGGTCTAAACCAACTTCATATTCGGCTTTAGAGAGAGAGAGAGAGAGAGAGAGAACGATTGGTTTATTCAACGCAGGCACATACAATATATTCATTAAGAGATCTACATAACTGTACTAAAATGACATGTTCTAAAACAAAGTAAAATCTTATTGTAAAATATTATTAAATATTGGATTATGCCACATTGAATCCGCAAAGGCGATGCCTGTCCGCGGACAAAATATATGGATTAGGCGTAATACGTTCTTGCCTTACTTAAATTTCAAAACAATGTGTTTAAAACAATTTTTTTTAATTTTTATTTTTTTTATATTAAGATAATATAAACACCATCTAAAATAAAATACAATCTGTACGATATAAAAAATTTAATATGAAATAGGAATAAGTTATTTGTGAGGGAACTGCTATTAAAGGGTATTTGGGTAGGTAGGTATTATTAATTGTTCACAGTGTAATATAGCAATGAATTTTCATTCATTTTGAATTCCTTTAATTTGAGGAAATTTGATGTCAAAGGATCATGTGGTGGACAAATGTGCTTTTCGAAAACCAATTTTTAATAATATTGTTTTTAATTTTCTTGTGGGGGTGAGAGTGGCTATCAAGGAAACAGGCGTAATATTTTCTGAAGTCATTGTATAATTTGGGACCCATGTAAGTTATGTGTGTTTGAGTATGGTGAAGCCTTTTTCTGGGAATTTCTAAAGATTTTGCATTTCGTGTTCTAAGATATTTGTTACTGTCAAAGACTTTAAAATTTTTTATCGCCCTAAAAAACATGGAAAACGATACCTCACAAGCTCATATTACTAAAACACCACGAAACCACCCATTTTCACCCATAACACCCTTGGATGTATTCTGTTCGGGCTGCGGTTTTGGGACGCAGCTAGGACCCAAATGGAGCCTGTGCGAAAGAAAGAATTTTTTACACTGAAAATAAAGTAGAGATGGATGATATGGCGGAGGGCGGACATAGTATTTTTGGAATCTGCACACCTTGAAACGTAAAAGAAAAAATTTTCAGGGGGCGTTGTAAAATTTTTTTGCTGAGCGAATACATAGGTGTATTATTTACAGAATAATAAACCAAAATATCAAGTAGGATAAACACAAGTAACAAAATAGTAAGTAGGTAGGTACCTTTAGTAGTGGAAGATCCTGGGATGAAGGTGGTAGAACCTGAATTGCAGCACTTGCTCCCATAGGTTGGACTGCCCAAATCACTTGACGCGAAAACAGGGGGATCAGGGACAGGATTTGAGGAGAAATCACTGAAGAAGAACACGTAAATTAGTCCAGGAATTATTGCTGCATGATGAATTTTGAAGAAAAACCGCCACACACCTACCACCGGTCGTCACCGAAACCCAAGGAAGACTGAGGTCTGAGGAGCTGATGCACTGAGGCAGCAGAGTGAACTTGGAAAAGGGGAAGATGGGTGGGGAGTAAGATGCGCACTTGATATTTTTCCGTTTCATTTTACCTGACTGCCCTTCTTCCTTTTCTCACTTTTGATAAACAAAAAAGGACCGTTGGTCGATCTACGTCGAATTCTGCGCCCCTCCACAGCCTGACTCCCCTCATTTAGTTTTGTACTTGGAACCATAAAAACAAGTTGGTTCCTCCACTCACCAACACCTCGCACCACTTGCTCTTCCAAGAAGCTGGTACCTAGGAAAGGTCTAGAAGCCAGTTCATGCTCATCCCCAAGGGTCCCAAACCCTCAGTTTGCACAGTAAAGTAAAGTAAAAACGTTTATTGTACAATTAGGCACAGTGGCCCTTAGGTTGCACATCATTCACTGATCACAATTACACAGAGATAATAAATATCCTACTCCTGGTTTAGAAAATCATGTGGGTACCCCAGTCTTGCTTCAAGTAAGTACTTTCAACACCTAATTTATTTGGTTCAAAAGATTTATGATTACCTAATACCCTCGACTTTAATTCTAATACCCTGGACTTTAATTCTTGCAGGAGACACTCCATAATTCTTGCAGTTTCTAAGAAATGAGATCTCCATAATTACAATAATTACTTATTATATTTTATTATGAAAATGAAATTCTGACAATTTTGCTTCTGAACACAACTTCTAATTTTCTAGAATTCGAGTAGTTAGAATTTTAGGGATTCTCTCTATTCTCAAGGAAGATCAGTCTAAAAAATATTAGGTACCTACGTATCTAACTGTTTAAACTTTTCTTTGTAGCGTTCCTGAGAATACAGAGAAAAGTTAGAAAGAAGTTCAAACTACTATTTTTAGAAATATTTCGTTCACAAGCAAAAATTAAATTTACATTTTCACATCATAACTAAGGTGTGTTTCTGTTATCGCCTTTATCTCGTTTCTATAGTACGGATCTGCAGTAATATTTTTATCATGGAGTAGGCATCAATCAGGTGTGCAGTAATAATTATAAAGTATAACATAAAGTTGGTAGGTATCGTTGCTAGGGGACAGCTGATAATAGTAATAACGCGTGGCTGTATAGTATGGAGTTGGTTCTTCCGTGGTATTATTTCATTTGAAGAATGATTGTTAATTGGATTTTGTGCAAAAAATATGGTTCGGTGTCTGTCCGTGTGTGTCCCCAAATCCTTGCCACACGCATAACTTCCACCATTCGAATCCAATTTCGCTGAAATTTTCATGGATCATGCGCGTTGTGCCCCAGATGGTCGCCTATAAATTACAAAACGATCGGATAATTGGTACGGCCGCTGCGCACGCGCAAACGCGAATCTGAGGTATGTACTCAATTTTTCAATCGCGAAACAATGGCCCCATTTTGCTGAAATTAGCTTGGTAGTTGGGGTGTAGCTCGCAGATAGTCCCCTTTGAATTTCAGAACATCTGGATTATTTACAAGACCACTGCGCATGCGCAAACGCGATATCTGACGTAGCTAACTTCTTGCTCAATTTCTCATGAACTTCTGGCCTGATTTTAATGAAATTTTCAGGAACTTTTTTTTGAACTGCACGGAGAATTTTTCGCTCAGCACTTTTTATTGCACTTTATGCTCCATGCGTAACAACAAAACATTAACGACAGAATTCTGGAATCAACCGCATATTTATAAATTGTAATTGCCAGGCTGGCTCTAGTAGGTACTCGATTAAGGGCTTTCCTGGGAGGAGCACGAGGGTAGGTACTGACCACAGAAAACAGGCAGGGGCATCTATACTGGTAAATAACAAACCGTTGTGTAATAATGTACAGCGTTTTTTCTTCTGAAGCTGGTTGAGCTGTCGATCAAACAGAGCTGTATTTGGACCTTCTGCTCATCGACCACCTAATGAAACGTATAAACATGTGAATAAGCAAAACACAGACCCACCTACCTGTCCACTACTTGGAGTAATAAATGCATGAAGGGACCACGTTCGGCTGTCCATGTTTGCCCACAATTCAGATGTTCCACTGTTTATTTAGAGGGAGAAAATGCATCGCCTAAGACCTAGTTTATGCGGAATGCTGCCGGTAGTTACCACACAATGAGTCCGTTATTGGGAGGAGTCCACTATTAAGAGGTGTCCAGTAATGGAGGTTCCACTGCTCTTTCTGGTCTGCGGTTGGTTCTGCGTTAGCGTTACTCTTCATTATCGGCACACCAGATCTCAGCAGTCCTGTTGGAATTGAGCACCCTCGGCATCGTCTGAAACGTGATCCGACAGAACCGCAGTACGCCTTGTACGTACGGTAGGTCGAAGTATAAAAAGGGCCCTGCCCTACAGGGAGGGGAGGGGAGCAGGTCTTCAAAAACAAACGAACAACATCAAAAAAACGAAATAAAACCTCCCGAGAAAGTGAGAGAGCACAAAGAAAAGATTCACCGGTGGCAGTGGATAAGAAGAACAGCCCGATAACTTGGGAGGTGGTGGTAGATGTGCGATACCGTGCTGGACATTATGCGGTAGCCACAATTGCCGTATGTCGTTGTCAACTTGGGGAGACAATGCCTTGGCAGAGAGAAGACATGGAGATGGTATTATATGAGCTTGGTGCAGTCACGTCCGGGAAACACCGTTGTCGAGGCTGAACTCGCCTTTGTCTTCACCCCGGAATCAGTGAGAAAAAATAAATAAATTGAAGAAACACAAGAAAAAAGCTAACTTATTCCCTTAGTGGGCCGCGTTTATTTACTGGGAAAGTAGCTGTGATGCACACCAGGGTTTTCAAACCTTCCAGGACCAAAACCAGGACTCTGGGAGTTCATTTATTTATTAGCGAATTTTCAAAGAAAATGAAGCTATTGCAATGGGTCCAAAATTTTCAGAACATGCATTTTTGAAATTTATTTTTATAGGCAAATCCGTTTCAGAGCATCCTGAATTTATTCATCCCTAGATTTTAACAAAAATTTATATATATATATATATATATATATGCATACAGTATACATAGATTTTTTTATTTATTTATTTATGTGTCACTCCGCACGATATCTGACCTTGGGTACATGATAAAAATTCAAAATTTCGCCAAAATGTTCGTACTGCCAAACAAAAGGGTGATTTTGAAGATGAACAATTTGAAAAAATTCTAAGGGGTCATATTTGACTTTTTAGGGTCAAAAATCGGTTAAAAAACTGCCAAAATCGCTAACAATTTATACAAAATCACTAAAAGTGGTATGGATGAGTAAAGACAGACAAATAAATATTTGGCCAAATTTGGATTTTTTGGGGACTGGGGCTAAAATTAATATTAATTCACCTGACGTTGTGCGGGATGGTGATTCACGACGGAGGGACTATTTCGATGATAAAAATATTTTTCTCAAAAAAGAGTGGGCCAAATTAGACTTAAAAGGGGTCAAAAATCGGTTATATCGGCTAAAATCAGGGGGGAAAATTGTATAATTTTACGAAAGGTGGTATGGTTTCTCGCTATATCATCTTTTTACATAATGTCACGAATATTTATTGAAAATTCGCTCTTGCAGGCCATGCTGCATGACTGGAACTGTTTGAAGTTTGCGCACGTGTAGAGAGAACCTGTAACTCCATCCTATAACCTGCATCTAAATCACCGAAATTTTATTTAGTTTTGTATAAATCAGAGTAGATAGGGGAGTAGAGATGCTCCAGTCTTGCAGCATGACCTTAATATAATACAATATAATTATGATGTCGGTGACTTGGAACTGGTGACGTTTAACCACTCATGTAAGGTACCTATGTATACTCTATAGGGAATAGGTTCCGCTCATTTGGCCTAGGTGCAGAGCGTAGCTAGAATTTGAGGGCACTTTCCAACAAATCGGCATATTTGTAAGGAACTGATTTAGTTCAAAAAGGTCTGAAACGCAAAATGCAAGTGTAAATTTTGATTTTGGAGGACGAAAATTGTCTTTTTCTCAATAGTGATCACAAGGTTTCCGCTACTTTGGTGAACCTTAAACTGTTGTGCCACACTGTTGGCAGTAAGTTTTGATCAGAAGCCAGTGTAAATGGCGTGTAAAATGCGTATTAAAGTATAAATGGCATACAGATAGCGTCAGAGAGCGTCGCCAATAACCTTTATAAGTAACTAAGGTTACAATCGATCTTGATGTAGGATATGTGAATCCTTTTTCCTGCTGCCTATTGAGCTTCTGTTGAGCTTGTTGTGGTGCTTCTGCAACAACTGCGATCTCAAGATAAACTCACCGCACCCACGCGGGACAGAAAAGAAAAAGGCTTGAAGACCATAACGATACAAGACAAGAAACTGAATAAACCGCAGTCATACGAAACCTCTTTGAAAAAACACGGCAGACGTGCCCCAGAGCTCGAGCCACCGAGTGCAACCGCCGACGGGAAGCTTAGCCCTACGAAAAGAATCCGAAAATCCGTCCAAAAAAAGCCCAAAACTCCAAACGGGTAATTGGTCGGCAATTTATATTCCTTGCTACGAGGGTAAACTGTTTGTGGAATAATTGTCGTGGGAGTAGGGGTTATGATGGCGATAACCATCTCGGAGGACAGCGAGAGCTGGAGGATCTTTCAGTATCGCTCCGTGAAGATCAGATTATGTTTTGTCTTTAAGTCTTTTGCCCGTTTTATCGAAGATGGTGATCTTCGTTTGATACGAAAACCCCACACAGCGGGCTAGCATGTGATTTACTGGGTATCGCGAACGATTCGGAGGAGGCACCTTTCTTTATTTATTGGGGTTTTTATTGTTCCGTGTTTCGCCTCCTGGACGTCTTATCCGGGGATCTGATTAGGGGAGTTGATACTGTCGTTTTCAGAACAATAAAACGCATTGTCTGCTACCTCAGGTGTAGCAATAGTCGGGGATACTTGCTTATTGGATATATAAGGACTCAAAACTGATATACCGGCACAGCAGTGGCAAGATTTTTAAAAAATTGCAAAAAAGTGTTTATTATAAATTTACAATTCTATTGTATGCAACAGAATTATATTAAATTCCACTCATATGAGTGGAATTTAATGTTGTACTTCATAAAGATAATTTTTTGAGTATGGGCACCTGTGGATGACGTCCTTCCATCGCGTTGCCGAAGAGATGCTGCCATGATTACGCAAAATTTCCAGTGAAATTGCATTAATTTCTAGCCGAATGCGTTCCTTCAAATCTTTGGTGTCGTAGGAGGGTTGTTTTCGAAAGCGTTCGATTCCAGGTACCCCCATAGGAAGCAATCAGGAGCCGTTAAGTAGGATGAGCGTACAGGCAGAGGATATCGCCATGCTTATTAGACGGCCAGGGAATGCACGTCTCGGTTTCAATAGCTGGTATGGCTATTCGCTCCACCTTATTGGGAGAGTTGAAGGAACAAATTCGGCTAGAAATTAATGCAATAAAGCCCACTGGAATTGCTGCGTAATGCCTTGGCTAGCATTGTTCTTCCTCTTGGGCAATGCGTGGCGATGGACTGACGTCATCTACGTCTTCTATACCGGAGACCATGTTCAAAAAATGTTTTTTATCAAGCGGTGTTGGGGTCGCCATCGTTTATCGACTGGTTGTTGGGTGAGGGCGAAGAAATTTGGCTTCTCTTAATTTTGGTTTATTATTTTCAATAATGAACCATTGGAATCGAGCATGAAAAAAAAAATTCTTACCCCCCTCAAAATTTGATGGTTTACGTTTCAAGGTATGTAGAATCCAAAACTGCAATAAAAAACGCTGCAAATCCCTGCACAACGGTTTATTATTTTGTATAGAATACCCTCCTGTTACCGATCACAGCTCTATGTATAGATAACCCGTCTATATAATATGACTAGCATGACCGCTCGCTTCGCTCGCTATCCGAGATTCGCTGTACGCAGTATCGTACTTAATTCCGACGTTGCACAACTTGGGAGCCTACTGGATATTGGTGCCAAATTTGGTCGATATCCGTCGAGCCATTCAGGAGTTGACCATGGTCGACCATATTTCCGCTATGGTGAAGGGGACCGAAAAATTCCGACGTTGCCCAACTTGGGAGCCTACTGGATATTCGTGCCAAATTTGGTCGATATCCGTCGAGCCATTCAGGAGTTGACCATGGTCGACCATATTTCCGCTATGATCAGGGAATTAAAAATGCGCCTACGTTCAACTTAGGAGGCTACCGGATATTGGTGCCAAATTTGGTCGATATCCGTTGAGCAATTCGGGATTCGACCATGGAGGGGCCCATGGATGAGCTATGGTCGACCGCAGGGGGTAGTCCGAAGGGTCGATCGATAAAAAATAGGGGTTACCATTTCAATTAACGAAGTTGACCATGGTCGACCATAGTTCCGCTATGGTGAGGGAATTAAAAATGCGACGTTGCACAACTTGGGAGCCTACTGGATATTCGTGCCAAATTTGGTCGATATCCGTCCAGCCATTCAGGAGTTGACCATGGTCGACCATAGTTCCGCTATGGTGAAGGGGACCGAAAAATTCCGACGTTGCCCAACTTGGGAGCCTACTGGATATTCGTGCCAAATTTGGTCGATATCCGTCGAGCCATTCAAGAGTTGACCATGGTCGACCATAGTTCCGCTATGGTGAGGGAATTAAAAATGCGACGTTGCACAACTTGGGAGCCTACTGGATATTCGTGCCAAATTTGGTCGATATCCGTCAAGCCATTCAGGAGTTGACCATGGTCGACCACAGTTCCGCTATGGTGAAGGGGACCAAAAAATTCCGACGTTGCCCAACTTGGGAGCCTACTGGATATTCGTGCCGAATTTGGTCGATATCCGTTGAGCAATTCGGGATTCGACCATGGAGGGGCCCATGGATGCGCTATGGTCGACCGCGGGGGTAGTCCGAAGGGTCGATCGTAGATAGAATTTCACGTAGATTACGAATACGCGATAAAAAATAGGGGTTACCATTTCAATTAACGAAGTTGACCATGGTCGACCATAGTTCCGCTATGGTCAGGGAATTAAAAATGCGACGTTGCACAACTTGGGAGCCTACTGGATATTCGTGCCAAATTTGGTCGATATCCGTCAAGCCATTCAGGAGTTGACCATGGTCGACCATAGTTCCGCTATGGTCAGGGAATTAAAAATGCGACGTTGCACAACTTGGGAGCCTACTGGATATTCGTGCCAAATTTGGTCGATATCCGTCAAGCCATTCAGGAGTTGACCATGGTCGACCATAGTTCCGCTATGGTGAGGGAATTAAAAATGCGACGTTGCACAACTTGGGAGCCTACTGGATATTCGTGCCAAATTTGGTCGATATCCGTCCAGCCATTCAGGAGTTGACCATGGTCGACCATAGTTCCGCTATGGTGAAGGGGACCGAAAAATTCCGACGTTGCCCAACTTGGGGGCCTACTGGATATTCGTGCCAAATTTGGTCGATATCCGTCGAGCCATTCAGGAGTTGACCATGGTCGACCATAGTTCCGCTATGGTGAGGGAATTAAAAATGCGACGTTGCACAACTTGGGAGCCTACTGGATATTCGTGCCAAATTTGGTCGATATCCGTCCAGCCATTCAGGAGTTGACCATGGTCGACCATAGTTCCGCTATGGTGAAGGGGACCGAAAAATTCCGACGTTGCCCAACTTGGGAGCCTACTGGATATTCGTGCCGAATTTGGTCGATATCCGTTGAGCAATTCGGGATTCGACCATGGAGGGGCCCATGGATGCGCTATGGTCGACCGCGGGGGTAGTCCGAAGGGTCGATCGTAGATAGAATTTCACGTAGATTACGAATACGCGATAAAAAATAGGGGTTACCATTTCAATTAACGATGTTGACCATGGTCGACCATAGTTCCGCTATGGTCAGGGAATTAAAAATGCGACGTTGCACAACTTGGGAGCCTACTGGATATTCGTGCCAAATTTGGTCGATATCCGTCAAGCCATTCAGGAGTTGACCATGGTCGACCATAGTTCCGCTATGGTCAGGGAATTAAAAATGCGACGTTGCACAACTTGGGAGCCTACTGGATATTCGTGCCAAATTTGGTCGATATCCGTCAAGCCATTCAGGAGTTGACCATGGTCGACCATAGTTCCGCTATGGTCAGGGAATTAAAAATGCGACGTTGCACAACTTGGGAGCCTACTGGATATTCGTGCCAAATTTGGTCGATATCCGTCAAGCCATTCAGGAGTTGACCATGGTCGACCATAGTTCCGCTATGGTCAGGGAATCGAAAATGCGCCTACGTTCGACTTGGGAGGCTACCGGATATTGGTGCCAAATTTGGTCGATATCCGTCGAGCCGTTTGGCCGTGAAAAGCAATTCGGGATTCGACCATGGAGGGGCCCATGGATGCGCTATGGTCGACCGCGGGGGTAGTCCGAAGGGTCGATCGTAGATAGAATTTCACGTAGATTACGAATACGCGATAAAAAATAGGGGTTACCATTTCAATTAACGAAGTTGACCATGGTCGACCATAGTTCCGCTATGGTCAGGGAATTAAAAATGCGACGTTGCACAACTTGGGAGCCTACTGGATATTCGTGCCAAATCTGGTCGATATCCGTCGAGCCGTTTGGCCGTGCATAGAAGGACACACAGACACACAGACAGAGATTCGTTTTTATAATATAGTAGAGATATGTACTATTCTATTATATACATATTATGTAGATCGCAGACCCTCCGTAGGTTAGTACCTAACCCCGTACTCGTTACTAGGTACCTACCTAAATCATGAGTTAAATGTTGCTAAAATAATTCTGCCGATGACAAACAGTACCTAACAAAAAGAAACACACATAATGAAGTTCTGAAAAGAAATTGTTGATGAGGAGTGAAAAAAGTTGCAAAAGTACCTACCAACAAACTCCAGCCCCTTCTACGTAGATGGTATAATGAACCGTTGTGTAATAATTTGCCGTTGAGTAATGATTTACCATAGTAATAATTTACCCATCAATAATACTTCAACGTTTGTTCAAGTTTCACTACGTACCAACAAACTCCAAAAGAGCCATCATTTTTCAAGCGAAATTCATCACAGAACAACCAACTCGACTTCATACTCCGCCAATATAATCAGGTGATCCCTACCAATGATTGGCCGTATTCACAAATTCCTATTGTGGGCGCGTCTCTGGTTACGAGATTTGGTTTGAATTGTATACAATTTCATTCACACTGGAGTCGAAAATGCCTGTCGGTGCAAACTTCGGGGCCTTACTGTGAACGAACGGCTGGACGTACGATGCTCCGAATGGTCTTAAAAAACTCGCAAGTTCAAGAACTATTTAAAACCGTAAAAACATTTACGTAAAAAAATGGTATAGGAGTTTTGAAAATTGCAACCCCTATTTTGAACCCCTTAGAGATGACTCACAGTAACGTCGAGCTTCGAGGACCAACTAGACGCCGAACGGAACCTATAACCCGAATTTCATCAATTTTTTTTCATGGTAACTAAGAAAAGTGGCCCGTACGGCATACGGCGTACGGCGTACGGCGGACAGACAGAAATATTTTTATTGCAGTTTTGGATTCTACATACCTACCTTGAAACGTAAACCATCAAATTTTGAGGGGGGGTAAGAATTTTTTTTTTCATGCTCGATTCCAATGGTTCATTATTGAAAATAATAAACCAATATTTCTGTCTGTCCGCCGTACGCCGTACGCCGTACGGGCCACTTTTCTTAGTTACCATGAAAGATAATTGATGAAATTCGGGTTATAGGTTCCGTTCGCTGTCTAGTTGGTCCTCGAAGCTCGACGTTACTGTGAGTCATCTCTAAGGGGTTCAAAATAGGGGTTGAAATTTTCAAAACGCCTATACCATTTTTTTACGTGAATATTTTTACGGTTTTAAATAGTTCTTGAACTTGCGAGTTTTTTAAGACCATCCGGAGCGTCGTACGTCCAGCCGTTCGTTCACAGTAAGGCCCCGAAGTTTGCACCGACAGGCATTTTCGACTCCAGTGTGAATGAAATTGTATAAAATTCAAACCAAATCTTGTAACCAGAGACGCGCCCACAATAGGAAATTTGGCGGAGATGAAATCATTGCTAGGGATCACCTGATTATATTGGCGGAGTATGAAGTCGAGTTGGTTGTTCTGTGATATTATTTAATTTGAAAAATGATGGCTCTTTTGGAGTTTGTTGGTAGGTAGTGAAACTTGAACAAACGTTGAAGTATTATTGATGGGTAAATTATTACTACGGTAAATCATTACTCAACGGTAAATTATTACACAACGGTTCATTATACCATCTACATAGAAGGGGCTGGAGTTTGTTGGTAGGTACTTTCGCAACTTTTTTCACTCCTCATCAACAATAATTTCTTTTCAGAACTTCATTATGTGTGTTTCTTTTTGTTAGGTACTGTTTGTCATCGGCAGAATTATTTTAGCAACATTTAACTCGTGATTTAGGTAGGTACCTAGTAACGAGTACGGGGTTAGGTACTAACCTAAGGAGGGTCTGCGATCTACATAATATGTATAGAATAGTACATATCATATTATATAGACGGGTTATCTATACATAGAGCTGTGATCTGTAACGGAAGGGTATTCTATACAAAATAATAAACCGTTGTGCAGGGATTTGCAGCGTTTTTTTATTCGACCGGTTTAGTCGCTAGGGCCTCATCAGGGATTAGTTTTTTAATTTTTTTTGTATAACGTTTCTTTATCTCTGTTTCTTCTTCAACTGGCAGGTACAGTTCGTGATCCTGGTCACTCATCCGTCACCTGGGTTTTTTAAGTCTACGCTCCAGTCTTCTTTCTAATATAATTTTCTGTGATTTTTGGTCACTCGTCATAATAAGGTATTTTTAGTATTGCACTCCAAGTCTATGTTTCTTTTTTTTTTAATGATGGTTCTTGTTATTTTTAGGTTTATCTTGTTTTTTCTTGTTTATGTTATGATCAATACACTGCGTCATGAGACACTGAATAATATCCAGCTCAACATGCTGATATAAGAAAAATCTTTAAAATCAAAACTTCAAAAATAATTTACGTATTATTTAGTGCCTCATGACGCAGTTTAATGACCACAACATAAACAAGAAAAAAGAAGGTCAACCTAAAAATAAGAAGAAACATTATTAAAAAAAGAAACATAGACTTGGAGTACCATACTAAAAACACCATATTATGGACGAGTGACCAAAAATCACCAAAAAATATATTCGAAAGAAGACTTTAGCATAGACTTAAAAAACCAAAATTACGAAGAGTGACCAAGATCACGAACTGTATCTGCCAGTTGAAGAAGAAGCAGAGATAAAGAAATGTTATACAACAAAATTTAAAAAAACTAATCCCTGATGGGGACCTCGCGGCGAAACCAGTCGGAATAAAAAACTAAAACCGAAGAGAAGCAAAATTTTGTCGTCCTCACCCAGCAATCATTCAAGTACAATATTACACTCCACTCATTTACATTACCTACTTGTACTCAACAAAATTGTAAATTTAATAAAAACTTTTTTGTAATTTTTAAAAATCCTGCCACTTCTCTGCCTCACCCTTTAAATACCTACTTATTTAAATTTCTATTGCTAAGGGTCAAAAATTCTTGTCAAGATCTACCTAAGAAATGCATTTTTGAAAATTCGAATGCAAATCAATTTCACAGCATTTTGAATCCATCCCTAAATTTAAAGTACCCATTGATGTTTGTTTTTAGATGTCCTTCCTGACGAAATCCAACTTTGGCTACAATAGGTAGGTAGATACCTACACAATAATTCCAAATTTCACCAAAATGGCAAACGAAAGGATGAGTTCGAAGAAAGAAATGTTTGATGGGTACCAAAATGGTGGTATATATTTGAGTTTTTGTGCGTCAAACCCTCTGAAAATGAGTGAAAACCACTAACAACAATTTATAATAAATCACAAAAAATTATGACTAAAAACGTCTACTTCGATAGTAAAAATATTATTTATCAGAATAAATCGGGTAAAATTGACTTTTTGAAAGTCAAAAATCCCCAAACTTCGTCGAAAACAGGTAGGTACATAGAAAAATAGTATTTCAACAGTCGAAAAACACCAGAATCATGGGAAGTGTTCGATGGTTCAGATAAATTCGAAATACGCTCACATGGTTACGCTGCTTGACAGGCTGTGTGGCGTGTGGCGTAGTCAGTGAGACGTTCCACGTTCCAAGAAGACCGGACGTGACGTCGTACTGTGGATGCGTGCAACTTGACATTTCAAGGCCTCGAACTGTAAGCAGGATTACTCACCTTTGGCTCGGGGTATCTCAACAGTATCACAACTGCAGGTGATCAACTGTAGTAGGTGATCATAACTTCAGATTTGAACTGCCAATAATATTATTGATCCAAGTAGGTAACCAACTGTAATTGAACAGCCATTAAATCAAATTCTTTTAAAATGTTAACCTGAATGTTATTCTTTTAATAACATTCATGGTAAAAATTTTAAAAAATTTGATTTATTAGACTAATTAATTAATTCGATTTTTTTCTCTTGTCTACTGACAGAAAACTTCGTGCATGGTCTTTACATTGGAACACCAACACTGACAAAGTGCTACTTCGGAAGCCTGAACAGTAAAAACGAGTTCATGTTGAACGCCCAAGATTACTTTGGACACAAATTTTCCTTCCCACTTTTACAGACTTAGGACTGTCTTCTTAAAGAAGGTGTGGTTAAAAATTTGTGTATGCACTTTATAAAGTACAAACCCTAAATATTACCAATACAGAATGCGAATTTAATTCATGTGACAAAATATCCTTCCTTGATAGAAAGATAGAAAGTAGGTAGGGTAGGTCTTTACGAGAATTTGCTGAAGTGCAGAAATGGTGTTTCCTCGTCCTCATAGTTTCTTGAGAGAGACCGGGCGTCTATATATTTATATTTTTTTTAAATAATAATAGGTAACGTTTATTGTGCAGAGACAAATGCATCATGTCCATAATGAAGCACGCATGAACAACAATATAAAAAATCCAATAGAAATACAACACGATTGCGATCAGTAGGCACAAACTTTGACGAAAATAGGACCATAGCGTAAGTATTGTTCAAAACGATAAAATATGCCATTTACAAATAGGTACCTAGTCTGAGCTTGATTAAAAATAAAAAAGTAAAAGTAATAATGATTTTGGATTCGCACAGAAGTCAAAAATACCCCTCCTGAATAAAAATGTGTGATAGCTCATCATTGGGTCATTTCAACTTTTATAAAATGGTACAGCCGTGACTATAATAATTATAATTTTGTAATTTCTTTGCCCGTTAAGTAATTAAAAGAATAAATCATAGTAGATAGTGGTAATATGTACATGTATATTTATGCGTATGTAAATTTATATGTATATGTAGGACCTATATGTCCTGGACATGCTCGTCACCTCCAACCAGCAAAGTTGGTACACCGACATGCTCGCAGTTTTATCTGATGATTTTTACATTTACAGTTTATACAATGATTCTCACTGTGCCTATAACCTCAAGAAATTTACGGTATCGCACCATTATGAAGAAACATAACACTGGAGACATGACAATATAGAGAAAAGGCCCTACTGCTATGCCCTTTTGATCGGTATTAAATTTTTTAAATAAATTATTTTTTTAATGGAAGGAAAAAGCAGGTATAAGTAATTTTATTTGGCCAAAAGGGTCAAAATATGATTATTATTCTGATAAGTCGTTAATAATGAAATTGGACGTTTTAGCAACCAAAAAAACGGCGATTCAGCACAACATGTTTAAAAACAAAGCCAAATTCTTGTCACATAACTTGCTACTTACAAAAAGCTAATAACCCTGCTACTTACATGTTCGAGCAGAATAGTGAAAAAATACGAAAATTAGGTAGGTGCCTACCTACCTATACTTTCTCAAATGAATTTAGGTACGTACTTAGTTACTGTGGCGTCAACTTTTGATCTATCTAGCGGATTATTTTTGAAATAATTGTTTACCTACTTTAAACAATCTTCCCCAATTTTTTTTTTGGTGATTTTGCTGAATTTAGTCCAATTATGAAACATTCAATTGATATACGTAATTAATACGTAGGTACCGTAATTAGGAAGGTAGGCAAACACATTTATAGTTGAGTGTAGCTTTAATTACGCAAGTACCTAGGTACCCAAAAAATTGGCAAAATCGTTAACTCCACTCGATCCGACTATCGATGTGTTGGATTTTTCGCTCCCTTCTCCACTTTCTCCAAATAGTGCAGATACCTGCCTATTTATTGTCTAAAACCATTGTCGCCCAACCATGTGAAAACTCGATGGTAAATTAGTAAAATAATGAAAAAAGCTTACCCAAGTAGAAGAGGAAGTTCGTTGCCAGGTAGGTTGGGGAAGGAAGGGTAGGCCAAGCCATAGCTGAAGCTGTTGGAGCTCAGAGATGGAATATTCTGAAGGAAAGCTGAGAAGCCCATCCCTACAGCGATCCCAACTCGTCCTGTGAATGCGGCAACGCCGCGTTCACCCTCTGACGGAGGACGTCGAAAATTACCTCTTTCCCGGGCTGCGAAAACGGCCTAAGACACAAATATTCAAGAACAACTTTTTTAAACTAAATTTTTAATTTGAATTTTTGGCAATTTCATGACATTTTTAAAGTTATGGCCCTAACTCCATTCACGGATTAATATATTGCATGTGCGCCAGAGCACTGTAAGCCAGAGAAAATGTGAGGAAACTGACAAAAAACTGGGTCTGCGCCTCCTTAAGTACCTACTGGAAAAAATCTTGTCAGAAATACTTTTGTCAGCATCATGTTTTGCTAATAAGGTTAGTAACTTCTGGTGTGTAAGCACCTTTAGGAATGTGAATTTTCCCAGGCAGGTTCTTGGTGTGTGCGAGGGGAGGAAGTGCGTTATGGGACGAGTGGCCTTGGTTTCCTTATTTCGAAGAAATGCTCAGGTAGCAGCAACAGCATTGGAAACAAAACGGCTTCGCTACGATCTTGGAAGGCTGAAGGATCGGTTTCTTTCGAGCACACTGGCGCCTTTCCATTCAACGCACTATCTCAATAGCCCGTTGAATAATGTGTTGCAATATTGCTGAACAGGGGTTTGTACCAAAATGTGGCAAGGTAGTGCAAACTGCCATGAACTCGAGTACGAACTTTTGACCTGACATGTTCAACGTACCATCTTTTTGCAAACCGAATTCGGAGTTTTGATTTTTCGAGTTGGCAACACTGCTCCCCCCTCCCTTCCTTCCAGTGACCAGTCTCGTAGGTAGGTTCGTCTATGTAGGTAGGTAGTACCTAAGTATGTAATTTTCCTAATTTGTGAACTGTTATGGAGATGTAGTGTTTCTTCTCGAATCGCCTCGGTAATCGGTCGCTCTAATCGCGTGAATTTTTATGGGCACTCGTACATAGCGTGAGTGCATTGATCTGGCGCAATGCCAGTCAATGGTGGTGGTGGTGGTAATGTGTTTAGTGCAACGAAAATCGTGCCTGTGCCAACTCATCGCGGATCCAGAACCAGGTATCTACCTAGATCTAGCTTTTCATCTGCATATTAATACCAGATGAGTACGCCTGCTGATGTTCCATTTTGTCAGTATCATCGAATTTGGTAGGTACTCAACCGATAATGCCGATAGCATGGTACATAATTATTATGCTACATGTGCCTTCATGCCCTCCATTGGTTCTGCAATACCGCCATCATCTGGAAGAAGATTCATTCTATTTATTTATTTATTTAGGTATTCAAAAATAGCAGTGTACAGAATAAGGTAAATCATGCCTTACGGTAATGTATACCTGTTAAACGAATTAGGTATAGAACGAGGTAGATAATGAGAATAAATAAATCTACAAACCTAATTGTAGTTTTGAGAAAAATGAGTGAAGTGTGATTAATTCTAATTTCACCATCAAGGCTCGTATATCTACTCGTGTTATTCCCTAAATTCAGATTGGCCCTTCCTGTTCAAGTACCTACCTCAAAAGACCAAGGCCGTGTCGAAATCTGCACACCATGTCGTTACCTCGAAAAGTGTACTAAATGGAAATTGGAATACGATAGTAGCTGCAGAGAATAAAACACAAGTCTTTCTTTAAACTTTCAGGCGGTGTCTGAGTATTTTAATATTATGGGTTGTATCCTTAAAGAAAATTGTTATTGTAGATAATTTGTTGTACCAGTATATAGTTTTTAAAATCTTGCTGTTAGTTGTATTTACCAACAAATAAATAAATAAAATAAGTTGGTACAAATTACTTGTACGAGGGCAATTTGTGACTGAATATAAAAACAACGGGTTAGTTAGTCGTTTCGCTTCTTCAAACTCACAAGTGCCACCGGCGCGACGAGGCTTGTTGAAATTGGTGTACTTAATAAGTGTAATTTATGCAAATTTCATTAAAATCATTGAGAAAAAAGTTGTTTTTGGCCTACTGGTTTATTACTTTTGATTGGCAGTTACTAACCTAAAATAACGTACCTTGAAAGCTGATTCTATGTACCTATTTCCACAGAAACAGGATATAATATATATATATAAATAATATATAATATTATTTATGTGCAAATAAATATTCTTATTCTTATTCTTAATATATTCTTTGGGTCGCTACTTATGTTCGCAAAGGTCGGAATCTTGTACCTCCATGGGTTGTATACATCCACACATACATATCCTTGAATGTAACCTGTAGATATTACTTAGTATCATAATGGGGTCTTAAACATTTTTTCAGGATTTTGCAATAGTTTCCTAGTACCCTTCTTTCAAACAGTTCTATCAACAGTGAGCCGGTTCGCCTCGTCTTGAATGAGAAATAAAAGAGAAATGCCGACTTCAGAATAGTAACTGCTTATTTGAAGGTCAATGGAGGTACGTAGGTACTTGGAAAAGGCAAGTGTACCTGAAAGCGATTGCATATGCATGCGGACCACTTCTCGCCTCGGAGCACCTCTCCAATACAAGGTAGGGGTGTAAAACTGTGCAGCATCCGCTCGTCTTTCAAAAACCCTTCCCACTTCATTCAGTTTGCGGACACGTGCTCGAGATATGTGCGCGATAGCACTGCGCATAGAGTTTGTGATGTGTCTGATGAGTCATCGGAACATCTGGCGAAGTCGCTGTAAGTAGGTTCCTAGTTAAGTACCTACCTAATTTGAATCAAGCGTTTCAAACCTCATACATAACCAGTACCTACCTACTCAAGTTACCAACTTATTCGAAGGGATTAAATGTTCAAGTTGAGGCCCTAGTGAAAGGAAATAAGTCAAATGTTCAAGTATATAACCTTCTTCTGGTCCATTTTGCTCATCCTGCTAAAAATACTCGTAAAATAATGAAAAGTTTTCGAACTTCTGAGAAAATAGCTTGCAACACCCGTTCGGAAAGAAACTATTTACTGAAGAAAATGTCTACAATTAATACTAACATAATTGTAGAATTTAGTACTTAATTGTAGAAATTTTGCACTGTGAATAGCCTTTTTTCCTCAGAGGTTTTATTCTTTGGCAGGGTTTCCAAACTTTTTGCTCTCACAATTTCTACTCAACAAAATATAGGTACCTAGGTCAAGATTGGTGTGACCAAACTCCAAGATGTTCAAATCCTGTTCCAAGAACATTTTCTCAACCTCCCTGCACGCTCACTCCAACCCTACTGCCACCTGAGCTCTGCCTAATTGTATTGTCCCCCTTCGGCTGAATCCCACTAATGAAACGTTTGAGGTTTGAGACGGAGACGGCTTCGTTGGATTGATGCTCGCCATGTTGGACCAATAAAATGGTCCTAGTTTACGTTGAAAAAAAAAATTTTAATCCAGTAGACGCATTTATTATGGTTCCTTATGTTTTTGGAGTGCTGAATCCGGATGTGGAGTTATAAAATTTCCTTGTGCGTTCTGAAATACCCTCAGAAAACGGCGGCCTTTTCGCACTTTCTTTTGGTGTTTTTTGCTTATAAGTAATATTAAATTTCAAAAGTATGATAGTGAGAAAATCACTTACCGTTTTTAAAGAAGACTAAATTTGCCACAATTTGAGCTCAACCGCAGCTCTGCAAGTCCAACAGAGATTTTCCGAGATATATAGCACTTCAACAATTGGCCATTTTTTCAAAAAAGGTGAAAGAGTAATTTTTTTTAAATAGCCAAATGTTGGGGAGAATAGCGATCCTATGAGTACAATACTCGTACCTATCTCTGGTGAATGGAAATGGATCAAATCTTATGAATGAGCCCAAGGACTAACCAAAGGTTATCCACCGCTAATTAATTTCTCTCTTGACGATATCACTCCACCTATTTTCAATTCTATTCACATCACCTCTTTCGCCTGTCGTTTCGATAAATCGCCGGTTTTGATTTACCGCGTTGGTCTCCAAGTCTGTTATTAATGATGCAGTAAAACGTTTAGAAACCATAAATAAGCCGTACACATTTTCTTCCTGTTCGAGCTCCGTGTTCTGCCACCTGAAGCAAATGGGGGCCCTGGTGAAGTGGTGAGGCAAATAAGATTTAATTTACTATATAGGGAGCTCGACACTGGACACGAAGGTATGACATTATCAATGATTGTTATTGATAGTTGACAACGACTGTTCTAATGTGGTGGCGAATTCTGTGCAGTGGATTGTCGATTGTCATTTTATCAAAATGGGTAGTCCCGTGGTAGTCCACGTGTCATGCTCGTCGCAATGGCAAATTATTACACAACGGCAAATTATTACACAACGGTAAATTGTTAAATAACGGTAAATTATTACACAATGGTTCATCAACCATGAAGGGGCTGGATTTTGTTGATCGGTACTTTTGCAACTTGAACAACCGTTGAAGTATTATTGATGGGCAAGTTATTACACAACGGTTCATTATACTTGACCACGAAGGTAGGTATTGACCACAGAAAACAGTGATCTACGCAGAAGGGGCATCTATTTCACTCCACATCAACAATTTTCCTTCAGAACTTCATTATTTCCGTTTCTTTTTGCCGTTTTAGTTACTGTTTGTCATCGACAGAATTGTTTTAGCAACATTTAACTCGTGATTTAGGTAGGTACCTAGTAACGAGTACGGGGTTAGGTACTAACCTACGGAGGGTCTGCGATCTTCATAATATGTATAGAATATTACATATTATATTATATAGACGGGTTATCTGTACAGAGAGCTGTGATCTGTAACAGAAGGGTATTCTGTACAAAATAATAAACCGTTGTGCAGGGATTTGCAGCGTTTTTTAGGGACAAAATCGATCAAAATGAATGTAAGCCACTCAAAATGAATATAAAACTACCTACTAAAAAAAAATCAGTCATGCAGCATGACTTAATGAGCGAATTTTCAAAGAAATATTCGAATTAATGGCTATGGTTTTGAATAAAGGAAAACTTCGGTCTAAAATTTGGTTTTCTATGTATATTCTCTTCGTATTTATTTTAATTTGTACGTTTTGTCCATCCTGATTCTACCGTTTGTTTATTACGTAATTGTACTAAGTGCTTATTTATTTGATCGCTGTGGGTAAATTCAAGGAGTTGTACTAATCGTTTGCCTCCCCCTTTTTTGCTTCGAACTCTCGTCTTCAATTAATACTTCTCACATTTTTCAATCTGACCACTCTAAGGGGGTGGGGGTAAGAGTTTAAAGATTATCCTAGTTTTGGGTAATTTTTGCGCACTTTAAATGCTCTAATTTAAGAACGGATTTAGATATCTAAAATCCGATTTCACTATCGTGTTCAGCGTGCAAAAACCTTTAAAATGAGGGGTCACTTGTTAGAAAATAACATTTTGGGGATTTTTAGGTAATTTTTGCGCACTTTAAATGCTCTAATTTGAGAACGGATCAAGATATCTAAAATCCGATTCCACCATCGTGTTCAGCGTGCAAAAACCTTTAAAATGAGGGGTCACTTGTTGGAAAATAACATTTTGGGGATTTTTGGGTAATTTTTGCGCACTTTAAATGCGCCAAAACCCTCCTTAGAGTAGGCCAATTTCGCCCATCTTCGAACTTAGCCTTTCGATTGCCAAGATAGATTTTTTGTGCAAATTTGAGCTGTTTATCTCAATTCTATCGAGAGTTATCGTCTGGAGTGACACATATATAAATAAATATATATATATATACATATAAAAAAGTGTTAAATTTCAGGAATCGTTTTAGAATGGTCTGAAACGGATTTCTATGAAGAAAATTTCCAAAAATTTATATTATTTAAATTTCGAAGCCATTGCAATAGCTTCATTTTCTTTGAAAATTCGCTAAAAACAAGATGTAGAAAGGTTGCTTGATACAATAAGGAACTACCTACCTATTTCAATAGCCTAAAATATTTTCTCTCTCAAAAAAAAAATCTGTCGAGTTCGCTAAAAGCCTCCAACTTTAAAAATTCGCTCGTGGCCATTATTGCAAATTATTTTTGCCCATTACCCTTCGGGTTGGGTAAATTAGGATATTCAAGATGGTTAACACTAAAAATTGAAGTTCTCACCTTCTTGTCAGATCCTCCTTCACCCAGAGCAACGAAATCCGAGACGGCGCTAACAAATATGGAAGCCTTATCTTCACCAAGTGAAGGACTCTTTCTCGCAATAATAATTGCAGAAATTGGCTCCTCACCTGAATAAATCATTGTTAGTAGATCCAAGGTTACGATTTGCTCTCACTAACTGTTCGCCGGTCTATGATGACATATAAAAGTTATTATTACTATTTTAATTACAAAGCTACGAAATCATGATTTCAGCAGTGATCTATCAAGCCAAATATTTTAAACGAATAGGCAAATATTCTTCTCCTTTATAATTATTAGGTATTGAAACTAGGGGAAGTGGTTGGGCAGTATAACCTCTGCGCTTCACATCGTGCATGATAACACATTATGTGCACAGTTTGTCGCGTAATTTTTTGGTTAGGAATTATTTTCAATGCAAGCAAGATGAACATGTTTACTAGCCCCCCCCCCCCCCTCCCCCCCAGAATTTGTAGGTTTACGTCAACAGTAGGCGTATAGGTAATAGCAAATACTATAATTTAGTATTTTCGAAGTAAATTTCGAAATTCCGGTGCCGTAAGGCTTAACTAGACAGTTTTCTGCATCGAGAAAAAGAACCACGCAAATCGGTTGAAAATTGCGGCCTGGGCAGCGCACACAAAATTCTGTCACACAGACATGGTGTCACACATACCTATGGTTTTTTTTTTATGGATTTGGATTCAGGATGGTCTGAAACGGATATGAATGTGGTTCTTTTCATTCTGGAATGTTGTCCTCTTCTGACCAGATCAAATACATCAGAACTCCTTGACTACTGAAGGACGTCCGAAAAATGAGCCTTGAACAAGTTCCTGTTTTTCATCATTATGCCTCACTCCTGCATTTCAGCGGTGATCTGTCAAGCCAGTTCTTTACAACAAATAAGGAATTCTTCCTCTTTATAGTGATTATACCTAATTGAAACTAATGGAAATGGTCTGTCAAATGGCTTCAGTGCTTCAGAATATCGTACCACATAATGCGCACACCCGCACGTGCGCGCGTGTGAACACTTCGACGCGTAATTTTTTGGCCAATTATTTTCAGTGATAAACCTTTCAAATCAAGGAAGAATAACATTTTACTAACCCTCAGAATTGGTTGGTTTACGTCAACAGTAGAGTAATTTGCAAATACCATAATAATTATAATGTAGGCAATAAATTATCAATCTACCTATTTTCCAAAGTCGTCCTACTTTTTTCCCTATTGGAGTTGTATGGCACTGTGTGGTGTTGTGTAACAAAATAATCTGCTACCTACCTACCTTCTGAATGAAGCTACTATCAAGTAACGGAATTTCCATTCACGGCCCCAATCCGAGTTTGGGTAGAAATATATTATCACTAAAGACCCAGCGTAGGCCGGACGGTAATTATATGTTTTACTCGAGGCAGCAGGCAAGGGCACGCGATACTACATCCTGCGCATGCACGTGGGTAGTCACCGTTTTTCGAATGGATCGAGTTATGTGAATGTCTAATCTGATGGAGAATAGCCTTGAGGACGTCAACATATTTGCTCAACAGGAAAGGTCCATTGCCTCTATTTATTATTTAGGAGAGTTCCGAAATGTTGATCCCTTACAACAATACTGACGACGAAGGAGCTGTACAACTTAGTTCTTGTCGAGTTGTACAAGTTAGTTCTTGTCAATGAGTACTTCCACGGAGTGGGATTTTGCACCAGGATCTTGGCACAGTACTGTACAATTGGTTCAATAATGCTCCAGTAATCGATGTCTACCTACGTGGGCTGCATTGAAATAAAATGTTATCAATCTGTGCTCTAAAACTGAACCAGTTCTATCGCTCCAAAAACGGGTTTTGCTCATCGACTTCTTCTGGTAGGCTATTCTTGTAGGCAGGGAATTTTTTGCTGACTCCGAGTAGGTACTGCTCAGATTCAATATTAAGCAACAAATCTTGCTGAACTGGTTGTTAGATTAATAAGCAAGTTCAGTGGGGGCCCACGACCGTTTCAGTTGGGGTAGGTACCTGCCGCTGAACGCCTCCGATTCCAGTTCCCAAAAATCCACTGAAAATTGAATAAAATATGCGTGGGCTGGTAAATCTAGGGATCTGGGAGCGTTCCGCCGACCAAGAAAACCGAAAACCTTGTAACAGTTCCTAATGCATGAGCACGCAGAACTGTTGCTCAGGAACGGTGCTACCCGTCCCAATGGTAAGAAGGAGAACAATCAAACCATTTCCTGCCTTCAACAAGGTAAGATCACGCCTCCGTCCTTTTTATTTATTTCACTCGATATTTAGACCTTATCCTTTAACAATTCTGCGGTTGCCCGATAGGTCATCCCTTGAAATTGTCACCCTTCGAGAAATATATAAATCCACCCTCTTGGGTAAATTTAGCTTCCCCTTAATTTTCGCCCCTTAAACAATCTTCTTGGAGCTTTATTCCTTAATTAACCAATAAAAAGGTATTGAGTCAGAGCAGAATTTTTGTCTACTTAATATTTTCCCTTCTCCTATAACAGCACCTAATTTAAAATAAATTGTTTTATTAGTGCAATTTAGGAGAGTGACCCAATCCGAGCAGAGTCGAGGTAAAAATAATATTACCCACTCTGTTACGTGGTAGCAGAGCATGGTTTGGTAGTATGCACTGAGCAACTCACCAAACTCCATCCACTTTTTGTGGGCTTACCAGAAGGATTCCTCTACTAACAAAATGTCCCTTTGATAATACATACATCTATTGGCTTTCCCACCCTCATTCCCCCCTTTAGAGTGTCAGTACAATTAAAATGTACTGAGCTCAACAGAAGGCGATTGATGCCGTGTCCCAATTGACAAGTCCCAATAGTTGTTCCATCCTAACGATGGAGGTCGATCGCCTAGAGGTTGCCCAGATTAGCACAATTCACTGGACAACAACCTCTGACAACATTATCCGCCGGTCTCGTATGTAGGAGCTTTGTTCTCCACCAGTAAAGATTATTGAGGTACTACCATCACGATGGAGTTAGTAACCTTGAAATTGTTCAGATGTCGTTTCCTGAACCAGAACTTCATACTACTTTTCATTCCCCCTTTTCCCTCTCATACTTCTGCTACCCAGAAGTATGTCATGTAGGGAGGAGTGTAACAGTGCGGCTGTTCTCGATACATTTTTTCTTCCGGTGAAGACGGGATCGGTGAGCGGAAGCCTAATCGATATCCCTTCTTAACCGGTGATAATCTCGCTGGTCTAGGAGGTGGACTCTCAAGGGTCCACCCCTACTGTTACACTCTGTTACAATCTCCAAAGGGACTAACTGTTAACACGACAGAACAAATAGGGTTTCCCCCCCCCCCCTCCAATTCCACCCCTTGGAGTATCCGCGTTGATTTTTCGTACACTCATTCTCGAGAGGCTCCTGAGGAAGTGTACCAAATTTCAATCACCGAGACCGTTAGGTACTAGAGTTATAGAAGCTTGAAAATAGCTATTTTTCAAGTTTTTCTATTTCTTCTCCTTTGACAGGGCTACAGCCTCACAGACCATACGGATCGAGCAGGAATTTTCTTGGACACTTGTTCACTGGGGCTACCTGAGGAATTGCTCAAAATCCGAACCCGATCAGTAATCGGCATGTTTGCTTTGTTGGTCATTCACAGTGACCATCTGACGGTTATCTGACCGCCAGAAGGATGGCTGGCAGTTCGGAGTGATTCTCGGACTCTTTTTGGACTGTATTATCCATGACCGGCTGTTCACAGTTTTCCTGACTATCCAACTCCAGTTGTCTGTTCGTCAGGGTGGACGAGAAATTGACCATGCACTGCCTTCTCGATTCCCAACCATTATCAAACTCAAACCTTTCTCAACCGCTCATCTATTGGATCATGGATGGTTTCTTACGGTTTTCTAGATTCAGCTAACCGTCAGATAAAGCCAGTGCGACGTGCGAGCAATGCTAAACGTACCAGTTCGCTCACAAAGAATAAATAAATTTCTTATTAATCGTAGCCACTGCACATGCGCAAACCTTAAATCCAATTATCTATACGATTTCCTCTTCTTTTCGCTCTTACCTTATCGTGGGGGTTTGTGTTTGCTCTTTTATGGGGGAAATTGCCCAATTATGATAGTGTCTCAGTATGAGATAGAGTTGTATCCATTCTGTACGGTCGTAATCTCTGTTAGTAGTTGCAGTACGTAATACCTTGACGGTGCCTCACATCATAAGGGATGTTCGGAATCGAACCAGTTGAATAGAACTGAAAGGGCGGGGGGGGGGGGATGAGAACCGTTCAGAACTTTCAGTTGTAACTCGGTCTGTCCGAAGCTTTTCGAACTAGTTCTGATAACCAGATAACTGATAACCATAATTAACAACTCCCGACAGTTATAACCTTATACCTGCCTAATTGGAGATTTTTAGGAGAGAAAATAATTGGAGAATGACGTGGAGCAAAAATACTGATTGGGTTTTCGAAACCGCAGGTGTCTACATAGTTAGGTATTAAAACTCTGAAATGAATGAAGAACGTCGAAAATTGTCTTATCAATCTGTGGCCACTACCAGTGCTTTTACCTCGAGTTTTACCTTGAGTAGGTGGGAATCGTATAGGTAAATCTAAAAAAAGTTTTCACAAAAAATACCTAGGTATAGGTAACTTTTTGTTATTAGGTGCTACATAGAGCTCACATAGGAATGTGAAAATCAACGAGGAAAAGCGTATCATAATGGAGTATAAAAGAAATAGATAACATAACAGAATAGAGTATAACACAAATAGAAATCCTAACACGGCGGTTGCAGGGATCGGTAGGGCGTGGGGAAAATCTTCGCGATAAGTGCCAAACAGAACCAGTATTTATATGGTAACATCATTGAGGACAAAAAAGTGTTTAAATTGGATTTTTCAGCGAATATAATATTGCCACCATTAATTCCAGCAACACAGAAACCAAATTTGTGGTAAGTAGGTATGCAAGAGATATCAAGTAGATAACAAAACATGACTAAGATCTCCAATCAGTATATTCTAAAGATGTCTCACTTTAATTGTATGGCCAGAATTTACGCCTAGTTTAGGGATAACCTTGGATTTCGAAGGCAGTGGTGAATCGTCGAATGCCATTCTGTCATAATATGCAGACCAATCGTCCTCGAATACCTCGGCATGCAGTATGTACGCGTACTTGAATGAGTTATCGGCTAGAAGCACTCTATAAAGGAAACGACCAGCTACATACTGAAAACAAGAAGAAAATACATGAAGCTAATCGTCATCTTAAAAAAATAGTGAAAGCGTGTACCTAGGTACCGTGCATGTAAGTACCTCACTATTGTAATGTAGTTATATGAAACCATACTACTAGCACTTGCTGCTGCACCTATACATAATACATCAGAAGAGTCACCGTAGGTACCACTGGTGGAAGTGTAGGTTATTCCCATACCTATGTCTGCCTACTTGAAGCAAACTCAAAATCAAAAACAGCAACTACGTAGATATGTTCACTCAACCGTGTCCAAAACCAAAGTAGCGGATGCCTTGTGATCACGTTCATCTTGATAATTTTTGTTAGTAATTTTAATTACCAAGGCTTATAATAAAAAAGAAAAACGGAGTTATTGAAAAATAGTAGGTATATTTCCACTAATACACGAAAAAACGCGAAGAATATAGGTACCGGTTTCAGTGATGACCATCGTGACCATCGTCAGTAACAAACAGTAACGTTATTGTTTGTCCAAGTAATTGTTCGTTACTGACGATGGTTTGATCACCGAAACCGGTATAACAGTGTATTTTTCGCGTTTTTTCGTGCATTAGTGGAAATAGACTATTTTTAAATACTTAACTCAGTTTTTCTTTGAAATGGATTTCCACGATTTCTCCGCGAGTGATTTAATACTTATAATAAAAGTATCCATGCTGCTCAGGTATCCACTATACTCAAACTCATGGTTTCTGTCATGTACATTAAATGTGTACAGTAAAAAATTCCAAATGCGTTCATGTACATGTCCACATATAAAGGTGTCCACATGTAGACGCGTGCCCTAATGTGTTCATGTACACGTCATAAACTGGCTTGTAAGTACATTAAATGTGTTCACGTGTGGTTTTTGCCTCATCAATTAATTAATACCTACCTCATATTTGAAAGGTATCCTTCATAACCTATATAACAAGAGTTTTTGAGGCTAAAAGGTCGAAAATGTGCTAAAAACTACTATTTTTGAAGCGAGGTTCCAAAAACTAACTTCACGCGTTATCAAGAAGATGGGAGACTATCACTAGCCTATTGTTTTATTAGTTTTAATAATAAACCTTCGGAATCGAGCATTAAAACGCTGCAAATTTTTATAAAACGGTTTATTATTTACCTGTGTAATAGATGCCCCTTCTGCGTAGATCACTGTTTTCTGTGGTCAATGCCAACCCTCATGCTCTCCCAGGAAAGTCCTAAAATGAGTATGGAGCCGGCCCGGGAATTACGATTTCATAAAAATGCGCGTAATTCAATCATTAATTTTTTTTGTTATTCATGAAGCATAACGTTTGTTCAGGTTACCAAAAAATACCTATCAACAAAATCCAAAAGAGCCGTCATTCTTCAAATGAAATAATATCACAGAACAACCAACTCGATTTCATACAACCATGCGTGATTATAATCAGGTGTTCCGTAGCAATATCTGGGACGGATTTATATCGTTTCATTCGCGATCATGTTGACGAAGCTTTTCGGTGCAGACAAACGGCTGGTCGTACAATGCTCTGGGTGTTCTTGAAAAATTCTTTAGTTCGAGATCAATTTAAAAATGTAAAAAAAAAATGCGTTACTGTAGGGGACGTCTTGCCGCCAGTGGTTTTTGTTCATGACGGTACTGTCGTGGATCCTCCCAGACCCACAACCATTATATTCGCCAACTTTAGATCTCGCAAATAAACACGCAGAAGTGGGGACGAAAGACGCAGGAGGTAGAAGCCCAACCTGGGTCCCCACCATCCCCTATCAACTAGGGGATGGAAGGAGACGACTACAGGGTCTATAAAACCCCAGCGCCTGCCTCTTTTTCTTCATTCTACCATGGAAGAAGAGAGAAGGAAACTTCACTCCACGTAAAATGGCGTGCTGAGAAGCTTTCAGAGCAACCAACGGAGGCGAGTGGAACTATCCACAGTGCATGCCTGCATCAATAGAGCGCGGTGTGCCTGACATCCCCCCCCCCCCCTCCAGACAACCTGGCCTATTTTTGTCATTTGATATCAAAATTATATTTTTTGAGGCTATTTTAATGTTCTATTTACCATGGCGTGTTACGTTTCTGTTTTGCTTTACCTAACACTGCTTGATTTCATAACCTCTTCTATTCATAGATGATGTAGACAAAAATTCGTGAAATGAAAAAAAAAAATTACCAAGTAGTTACCCAACAAATAGTAGGTAAATAACGAAAATGAGTAGGTAGGCACCCAATTGAATTAATAAAGGTTATTAAAATTGATAGTTTATTAATACAGTTGCAATACTTATTAAATTTGTTATGTACACTAAAAAAAGGGGTTAGATATTTGCACCACTTGACACAACACTTTCCTGGAGGCAAGCAGTGGAAAACTACGTCACAGAACTACCTAGGTACTACATTAGGAATGATGAAGACGATAAAAATTATAAAACAGAACGACGCGAAATGAGAAGTAATAAAGTAATACTAGGCAAGGCACAAGATCACATATCAGAATGGTGGATCGCGGAGAAAAACAAGAACGAGAAAAAGCCTTTGAAACGTGGATACTGCGAGGAAGGGAAGGTGAGGGGCGGAGCGTGGAGGTCTTGTGATGCACTAGCAGCGCTCGTGATGATTAGTAGTACTACAAGGCTACAAGCTTATGCTCGCCTCCACTAGGGACCGGGTTCGTCGAGGCGAAGAAAAGGCTGCACCCCATTTTACATGGAGTGACTTTTCCTTCTCTCTTCTTCCATGATTCTACGCTCTCCTCTAGTCGCTGACTATTCTGTCTCATCCTTACCTCATCTCTCTCTCCTCTCCTAAAAGATGCTGTGGTGGTCCGCCCATAACCAACAGCCAAATAACCTAAAAGATCCAGGAATAAGGGTGGTGATTCGCTCATAACCCGCCTGGGCACCTCCAAAAAGATCCTGGTCATGGTGGTGGTCCGCCGATAACCTTACCAGGCAACATCCCACGAAAAGACTCCGTGAATGGTGGTGGTACGCCCATAACCAACGGACACCTCCAAAAAGATCCTAGGAAGAAGGGTGGTGATTCGCTCATAACCCGCCTGGGCATATCCTCACACCGCTCGTGATGAAACTCACAATTTTAAATTCATCACAGGTACGTTTATTGTCGAATGAAATCTGGGGGACACCCCCAGACTCCCGGATTATAACAGTTTAGATCAAGGATCAAAGCAAGGAAACATGGAACATGTTTTTCGAATAGGTACATGATAACAGAGGATATTGGAGATATGTAGAAAAACGTCTGCCAATTCTAGTAGGCACTATAGCTTCCTCACTTGAATCCCATGAACGTATAGACTAGTTGGGTAGGTTCGTTATGATACGGGACCATCTGCGATCCAACCCGCGTGTACCCTCAAAATTTCATCTCTCTATGACTATTTTTCGCGTAGTTAGGAGCGTTATAAGGAAACGGTCAACATTTCATGTTAGCACATGCGGAGAGGGAAATTACAGTAAGATTCCAATGAAGTTCATACGGAACCATCAAAGTATTATCCTACTGATCGACCCTCCAAATGTGAACCCATTTCAACGATAAATTAAGGTAGTTATGGGCACTCCAAGTATTTCACGTTTGCGCATGCCCAGACTAAACGATTTTCATGATTTTGAAGCGGGACCATCTGCGATCCAACCCGCGTATACCCTCAGCATTTCAGCTCCCTACGACTATTTATCGCGTAGTTACAAACGTTACAAGGAAATGGTCAACATTTCATGTTCGCGCATGCGTAGATCTCAAAGTTACATTACCATTCCAATGAAATTGATTTGGAACTACCAAAGTATTATTCCTGACCGACCCTCCAAGTTTGAATTGATTTCAACGATATTTAGGGTAGCTATGGGTGTTCCAATTATTTCAAGTTTGCGCATGCGCAGAGGAAAAGTTACAGTACTTTTTCAATGATTTTGGTATGGGACCATCTGTGACTCAACCCACACCTACCCTCGAAATTTCAGCCCACTTCGACCATTATTTCGGGTAGTTATGGGTGTTGCAAGGAATTACCACAGACAGACACGGAACCAAATAATGTTCCTCGATGTCTGAAACGGAAAATGGTAGTGGAAATTTTCATTTTGGAGGACATGAACTTTTTTTTACCCAATCACGAATCCAAGGCTTCCCTGCCTTGGTAGTGAGGAAGCAAAAAAAGTCTTCGGATTTCCAAGCCTCAGGCCAGCGACCTAACGCAATGTCACGTAATACACGTCCTCAGCTGTTTTTCGGTCAGGTACAACCCCCTCGGCAGTTTTCGGCGTAGTGGGATCTCGCCATGCTCTCCTCGGAGAAGGTACCAGCTGTGTTAGGGGAAGAGGTGAGTTGGCGGCAGGAGTGGGGTAGAGGGAAAACTGTGCGGGCGACGTGGAGAGGAGGGGAGTTCCCATGGACTGGACTGAACTGGACTGGACGTTTTCGAGCCTGGTTTACTCCCATAAAAACATGTTCCATGTTAAAAATCATCCCATCTATTGAAAGTTTTCGAGCTACGGCGTTTGGGAAATTTCAACCCCTATTTTCCACCCGTTAGAGATGACTGGCAGTAACACCCGAGCTTCGCGGACCAACTAGTTCCCAATGGGACCTACAAACCAATTTCATCAATTTGGTTCATGTTACTTAACTAAGGAAAGTGCGAAGTACACCGGACGGACTGAATTTTTTTATTGCATTTTCGGATTCTAGTACCATGAAACGGAAACCATCAAATTTTGAGTGGGGGCTTAAAATGTTTTTTTCATGGTCGATTCCAATGTTTGATTATTAAAAATAATAAACCCAAAAAGTTAACCCCCCCCCCCCCCCGTCAAAAACCTGCAATTTGTTTCTATGTAATCACCATGAACCATAATAATTGAAATTCGGTTTGTAGCTGTTCCATTTGGGGTTTAATCCGCAAAGCTCGGCGTCACTGTCAGTCATCTCCGAGGGGTGATAAATAGGGTTTGACATTTTCAGAACGCCGTAGCTCGAAAACTTTCAATAAAAAGGCATGGTTTTTGACGGTTTTAAATTGATCTTGAACTCGAGAATTTTTTGAGACCACCCAGAGTATTGTACGTCTAGCCGTTCGTTTCCACCAAACTTTTTGTCAACTTTTTTTTTAAAGATAAAATATTCAAAACCTTTGGGGAAATGGTAGTTAGAAGCCCATTTTGAAAAATAAGTGGGCCATTTTTTAAATTAGGCTGACTGAAAGTAAAAATGCGGTAAAAAATGAAGTATGAGGTCTATTGACATCTGATTGGATGTTGACCCAAGGAGGCGGAGCGAAGCTTCGGAGGCGAAGGTTCTCAGTGCTGCCAACAATCCAACATTGGAAATGGCAAACGTTCCTCGCAACCTTCAAGGACCTTCACTGTGACCTTTCCTTTGGTTTGATTTTGAGGACGTTTTTAAATTTATTTATAAATTTGGGGTTCCATCCATCCACCACCCATCTGGGTTCTGTGCATCGTTTGAAGTGGTGAACTAGCGCTCTAAGCGGGATTTGAGTTAAACTGCTCGGCAATTTACCTGATACTTCATTTCTAACGGGAACTCAGAAATTCGAATTTCACACTCGTTTTCCGCCTGTAGGTACTTTCCGAAAAAAATACTCATTATGTTGTCACTATGTGTTAATTTCCGTTATCGCAGAATTTGTAACCCACGTAAATTGCCCATTATGCAGTACCTATTATTGTAGTATAATGTTAGGTACAAATATTACCTCCATTGTCTTTGACGTTCTTGTCACTCCCATTATCACGCCATTTCGTTCCTGCTTCAGAAACCTTCCCCTTCTGAATCGACTATGTCGACCCCGATAATTTTGTTGGCTATGTCTTCTGATTTGAACCAAGAACATTATGACTGGACTCGGATCATGAGTAGTACCTAGATCAAAGTCACCAATGTCTTTGACGTTCTTGTCACTCCCATTATCACGCCATTTCGTTCCTGTTTCAGAAACTGCCCCCTTCTGAATAGGCTAAGTCGACCACCATAATGTTGTTGGGCTATGGCTGCTGATTTGAATGAAGAACATTACGACTAGACTTGGATCATTAGTAGTACCTAGATCAAAGTCACCGTACCCTTTGGACCAATCCTATACTTTTTCTGTTAATAATAGTAGGTAGGTACCTGCTACTGAAACATTAAACTGTATACGTACGTAATTTTCATTCCACACTAGGCATACGATGAATGAGTCGCTACCGTGGGGTAATGGAATAGTATCTTCAATAATTTGTTGCAGGTTCTCCCAAACCGAATATAAATCATCGCCTGGTTTCGGAAATGGTGGAAACAACATGATGGGTCCAGTCTTAACGACGATACCATTCCATGTTGGGTTCTGTAACCAAATAAAACTTGTAAAAAACAACGGTCGTGGTGAAGCCCGGCATCAAAATACTATATATATACCTAGATACATATAGGTATATAATATACAGATATATGATTCAAATGATGATGATGTACTCAAATATAACTAACAGGTATATTATTCGTAATCTCATCACACAAGTTTCCTCACATGATTGTGTTCAAGTGGTATGGCCTCATACCTGTGTAAGTAGGTTCAGCAGATATTATGTAATCAGGTCTAAAATCTAATCAGTACCTACCTATGCGAGATAGCTGTGTATCCTAGAAACAGTGACTAGGATACCTATAAAATACTTGTACCTACCTAATAAAGGAATTTCCTTTCAGCGGACTGTTGGGGAAAATACGATTTTGCTATGAGTCAAAGATTGTTAGTGGGTTGGTAGATACATAAATATTAAAAACATTTTCGATTCAAATTCATTTCTGATCTTCAGCCTTTTATTAAAACAAAAATATAATGGGTATAAAATGTACAGAGTACTGCCCCCTAAAACTTTGATTCTACTACTAATGTGCAACAAAAAGTTCTACCTGGACATTTTTCGAAAATCGCTTCGTTTTAGAGTTAGGTAGGTATATCGATTTTAAGATTTTTTCGTGTTCTCGAACTTCCGTCGCAAAACGGCCATCACACCCTTAGTTTACATTGCAAAATTGAAATTGTTTAGGCAAACCGTTGGAAAGAGCGTTAAATTTCCTATTAGAATATGGCACTGGAGTATGTACAAAGTGGGCGAAGAATTGGACTGAAAATTTTTTCAAAATTTCAAAATCGCCGTTATCTCCAATGCTTATACTTTTCAGAAATAATGGGTGCTTGAAGGGACAAACTTCTCAGAATCTCACCTTTCCAACGGTGTGGTTATTTTTCATTTTACTTCACTAATTACATTGGAGAATTATTTGGGGAGAAAATCACTTTTGAATGCTAAAAAGTGTGTTTTTCGAGGAAACAGTGTGTTTTAGGGTAGTTACGGTAAAAAAAATCGATAAAAGTTACTGTAAACCACTCAAAATGAATATAAAATCACAAAAAGTGGTGTAGAAAGGTGACTTGAGACAACAAACTATTCCACTGGCTAACCTAAAATATTTTCTCTCATAAAGTAGGTCAAATTCGAGTTTCGGGGAGTCTCAATGTTCGCTCAAAGCCTCTAACTTTGAAAATTCGCTCATATGACCATTACTGCAACTTCTTTATTCCTATTACCCTTCGAGTTGGGTATGACATTCAATATGTTCTAGATAATATTAAGACCAAAAATTTAAGTTCCTTCTCACCTTCACCTTAAGAGATCCTCCATCACCCAGAGCAACGAAAGCCAAGACGGCGCAAACAAATATGGAAGCCTTCATCTTCGCCAAGTGAAGGACCTTTCTCGCCATTGGTTTATAAATGGTTCTGAACAATACTGGAACCCGAACGTAAAAATAATAATTGCAGAAATTGGACTCCTCGACTCACTAAATCATTATTAGTAGATCCAAGGTATCTGATCTCGGCAGTGTCTTTTGTAATTTATTGTTGTATATTAGGTACCTAACTGTGTTGCATTCAATGGGACGCTGTTTCATGCAATATTCATTTAGATGTTCATTACCTATGAATAAATAGATAAAAGTTTGGATAGATAAAGGTTTAATGTCATTTGTAACCATTCGCCGCTCTTGGATTTCATCTGCAAAATCGATTATTATTATTTTAATGACAAAGCTATGAAATTACGGTTTCAGGTTGATCGAAACCCAGTATTTCACCAATCAGTTATTGCTTCCTCACTACCGGAAGGTAGGGAAGCGTTGGATTTGTGATGGAGTAAAAAAACTTTATGTCCTCCAAAATGAAAATTTCGACTACCATTTCGCGTTTCTGACATCAAGGAACTTTTTTTTTGGTTCCGTGTCTGTCTGTGGTCATTTCCAAGTGACGCCCATAACTACCCGAAATAATTGTTGAAATGGGCTGAAATTTGGAGGGTAGGTGCGGGTTGGGTCACAGATGGTTCCATACCAAAATCATTGAAAAAGTACAGTAACTTTCGCCTGCGCATGCGCAAGCTTGAAATACTTGAAACACCCATAACTACCTTAAATGACGTTGAAATTAGTTCTACTTGGAGGGTCGATCAGGAATAATACTTTGATAGCTCCATATGAATTTCATTGGAAGCTTACTGTAACTCTCATCTGCGCATGCGCGAACATGACATGTTGATAATATTAAAGTAACCAAGGAAAGTGCGAAGTACGGCGTACGGCGGACGGACAGAAATTTTGGTTTATTATGTTCAATAGTGAACCTTTGGAATCGAGCATGAAAAAAAGTTGTTAACCCTCCCCCTCAAATTTTGATGCTTTCCGTTTCAAGTTATGTAGAACCCGAAAATGGAATAACAAAATTTCTGTCCGTCCGCCGTACTTCGCACGTCCCTTAGTTACCAAACTTGATTAAATTTGATTTGTACTGTCCCATTTGGGGTCCAGTTGGACCGTGAAGCTCGGCGTTAATGTCAGTCATCTCTAAGGGGTGAAAAATAGGGGATGCAATTACCAGGGCGCCATTATGTCGATTCTTTTACGTTTGTAAATAGTTCTCGAACTTGGAAGTTTTTTGAGACCACCCGGAGCATTGTACGACCAGCCATTCGTTCACAGTAGGCCCTGAAGTTTGGCTTCGTTAGCATGAGCGTGAATGTACATCCAGCCCAGAGCTCAGATATCATTGCTAGGGAATAGCTGATTATAATCACGCACGGCTGTTTGAAATCGAGTTGGTTATTCCGTGATATTTCGCTTAAAGAATTATGTTTATTTTGGATTTTGTTGATCTAGGGAAGCGGGAACCAGGCAAAAAACGCTACAAAGTCCTTGTCACATGGGTTTATTATTCTACTGTACATACCTACAGAAATGTTGGCTGTTGATTTATTGTTTATTTCACGTGAAATAATTTAAATAGCTATTTCTGATGGTTTTCACCATTTTCGGCCTCTAAAACACGAATTAGGTACGCTCCTTTTTAGCGAATTTTCGAAGTTTCTTTTTTTTTCAATTTATCTTTGATCATTGGTAGTGCCATTTAATCGTCTTGATCAACGTGTTGATACTGCATCCAGTGTTATACAATAACACTGGAAGTAGTGATCCAAATCCAAATTGATGGTGATTTCGAACGATTTCCCAGGTTTTTGACTCATAAAAAATCAATTTTGGGAGCTGAACATTTGGTAGAACCTCGATTTTCCACTCTGGTCAAAATCCACTTCATATTCGATCTTCCCGTCCCCAAAAACATGGAAACGATAGGTACGTCAAAAGTACCTATTTTTGTGCACATTTTCACTCATAACATCCCTGGGTACATTCCGATCGGGCTGAAGAGTTTCGGGACACAACTAGGGCCCAAATGGAGCATGTGTGCGAAAGAACGAATTTTGTAGACCTAAAATGAAGCCGGTACACGTGATACGGCGGACGCCGGACGGCGGACGGCGGACGGACATTGCATTTTTGGAATCTATGCACCTTGAAACGTAAAAGAAAAAATTTTGAGGGGGTGTTATAAAAATTTTTGCTGAGCGATTGCATAGGTGTATTATTCACAGAATAATAAACCAAAAACGCTGCAAAGTCCTTGTCACATGGGTTGATTATTCTACTGGACATACCTCCAGAAATGCTGGCTGTTCATTTATTGTTGCTTTCATGTAAAATAATTTAAATAGCTATTTCTGGTGGTTTCCACCAATTTTCGCCCCCAAAACTTGAATTAGGTACGCTCCTTTTTTTTCAAATTATCTTTGATCATTGGTAGTGCCTTTTAATCGTCTTGACCCACGTGTTGACACTTTTCCAAGTGTTATTCTACAAATTGATGGTGATTTCAGACGATTTCGCAAGTTTTTGACTCATAAAAAATCAATTTTGGGAGCTAAACGTCTGGTACAACCTCAATTGTCCACTCCTTGGTCAAATTCGGTCTTCTCGTCCCCAAAAACATGGAAAACGATACCTCAAAAGCTCGTTTTAATAACATGTTACTAAAACACAAAAAGTACCTATTTTATACACATTTTCACTCATAGCACCCCTGGGTATATTCCGATCGGGCTGAAAAGTTTTGGGGCACAACTAGGGCCCAAATGGAGCATGTGTGCGAAAGAACGAATTTTGTAGACGGAAAATGAGGCCGGTACACGTGATATGGCGGACGGCGGACGGACATTGCATTTTTGGAATCTATGCTCCTTGAAACGTAAAAGAAAAAATGTTGAGGGGGTGTTATAAAAATTTTTTGCTGAGCGATTACATAGGTGTATTATTCGCAGAATAATTATAAACCAAAAAGCGGGAGCCAGCCAAGAAAACCTGTTTACACGACAGACCAAGTAGCCCCCCCCGGTACTCGACCCCTGGGGGTCTCCGATTTTGAGTTTTCGTACACTCATTCTCGAGGGGCCTCTGAGGACGTGTACCAAATTTCAACCCTCGGGACCATCAGGTGCCGGAGATATGAAAGTTTGAAAATAGCTATTTTTCAAGTTTTTCTACTACTTCTTCTTTGACAGGGCTACAGCCTCACAGACATCAAGCGGATCGAGCTGATATGCTCCAAGGAAGTGCATTTTGAGGGCAGCTCCCCCTCCCCCCCCCCTCCTCCTCCTTTCTACAAGGCGAAAAGCCCCGGCCAAACAGGGTTGAAAGAAATTTCACGGTTTGTGAGGAAGAAACACGGTTAGGACAAAAAAATATTGAGAATCCATCATCTATGAAAGCTACAGTAACCAGAATGTACAAAACGTGACTTTCTGTAGAATCACAGACTAGAACTTACCAGTTAAGTACCCAGTATTCAGGAATATTATGCGATCTTGGTTTCCCAGCGGTGGGCTGGCTCCCTGCGGCTAGATATTGCTGTTCACCAGCGTAACCTTATGACTACCAATATTCAGGGGCATCATTATTTTTGAGGTGGGAATATTCGGCCGGATGAACCAAACGTAGACTTCAATGTACCTAAGTGCATGTCTTAGGGAAAATGACGCAGAAGGATCCTGTGTTTTTATAATATAGGTACAAGTAGATAGGTAGGTCTTGAAGATGCGGATTGGTTACGCTGTCCTCTGGGTCTATGTTTTTGTTTTTATTATTTTTGTACAGGGTAAAAATAATTAGGAAGATGAAAACATAGCATGTGCCAGGCAGGTACCTAAACAACACCCTTCACCAGTGTAATTTCTTTTGTTCACCCTGGCACTGTGAACCATTTGTCCCATACTCATTCTGGATAAGAAGCATAATGAAGAGTAACGGTCGTGCTTACTCGAAAAGTATAGCGAAGAAGACGTTTTTACGTACCATTTTTTCACCAACTTGCATTCTCAGTATACCTAAAATAGAATTAGGAACCTAGCTGGTAACTGCCTTCTAAGTTACCTATGTACTATGTACCTACTACTTTTAGGTGGTCTAATGGTGCCGCCCTCTCCGAAATTATCCTGAAAGGGATTCATCGGTAGAAGCTTCTACCAGTAGGTAGGTACGTCTGCCTAGTGGCTGACGTGGGCTTGTGTGCCTTTGATGGAATGTGATCTCATCAAACTCGTCAACAGTAGCCGCGTCCCGGCAGCCCTTGATCACCTCTCTCATTTACCACGGGTTGTTTATAATACAACCCAGCAGTTCCTTCAGACTTCCCGTATTCCTTTTTGATGTCACACCGCCTCCTTGATTGAGTTATTTACATAGCAGGTGTGAATACACATTCTCAGCGAGTTTTATAAGGGGCTTAACCCATTCCAACGCCTTTCATATACGGCTATCGGTTTTTTGTTGTTAACGAAAAATGCAATCAATATATATATATTATTATTGATCGAAGGAGGGAGGAAAAATAAAAAATAAACCAAAAAAATCGAAAAACCTGAATATTTACTACCCACCAGGTTTTTTATTATTCATAATCTATTGTTGGAAGTGAACTCCTGGGGTTCCGTAATTAGAGGCGGAGATAGTTAAAATGTCCAACAAAATATTTTATGTTCTTTTTTTAGCGCTTGTGCAAGTAAAAATAATAACGTAGAGTTGCTTAGCCCACCTCGTTGAACTGGAAGGTGCAGTACCTACTATTTTATAACATAGAGATGTCCTACGTACCTACTCGATGTAGGTAAGTACCTAACTACCTGTTACCTGGTACCTGTTACATGAAATGGCGAGAATGGAAATGGAAGAAGTCCAGCCAGCGGTCAATGAAGAGGTGGAGTATGTTGCCAAAAAGGCGAATACTGACTTGAAAAGGATTAGGAAGTTTAAAAAAAACATGAAATTCTAACAATAGTGCCAACCGTTTAGGCCTACAACCTTACGAAAGAAAGGCATGTGAGATAGAATTTAGTTTAGGTCCCCAGTTATTAACACATTTGAATTGAACAAGTTCCGACTCTAAAACTCGCCTTCTCATAGATAGCTTTGAGCAATAAAATTTAGTAAGGAACTCGTTCCCAAGTGATGTAATGAATAGGTAAACGAAGTTTTGGACCATTCATTCTAGGTAGGTATTTACCATCGATAGATTGATAGAACCTGAACACAGTTAGGCTATTTTTTTTTTTAAATACATCACCAATGGGGGTGTATATTTTTTCGAAAATAGGTACCCAGGTACGGAAATTGTGTCTGTTCACTGAGTGAATGAATGTTAAGGAAATTATTGGTTGTGCCTCGGCTTCCCTTAACAACAACGTAAAGCAGTTAAAAACTGGACGTTCGGAATAACCGAAGTTGCAATTGCAGGTATCTAGATAGCCCTAGATAGGGTAGTTCCAGTTATACTGTTATAGCGGTGTCTCTACAGCCTCCATGGAGCCCAGCATTTCGTGAGTTCACAATCACAACAAGAACAACGGCCAAAGACACACAAAAACGAAAATAGATACACTCAGTTTACGTAGTATAGTAGGGTTTTCTGTGGTTTTGCTCAAGCATTAGTAATAAATAAAGTAGTTTAGTTTAGTCTTTAGTAAGTACTTCTTAATGCAGTGCACTTTGTGACAGTAAAACTAAGAAAAAATATACTATCGGTAATACCTACGGTTACGGTAAGTTTAGAACTAGGTAGGTACGGTACCTACTTAGTTATGTTTAGGTGAAATAATCACCTAAATGCCAGTATTCCTCCCATAGGTATCGGTAGATAATTATAATGTATATTGCAAATATTTAAACGCTGAGAAGTGATACAAGTTGTTCTGGTACAGTTGGTGTGGACGTGATATATTATGTTGTGTAGGTAACGCTAGGCATATCATAACACTTGCATAAGTATTTCAGGAAGTAGAGAAAAGTTGTGTTGCTTTGAAGCCGATAGAGACTGGACATCAGTATTAAAACCAATTCCAACTCATAGAAGTTGCTGTCTTTTCTGTCAACATTTCCTTAGGTAGACAAACCTCTCCTTAAATACCTTTCATGCAAATGAACAGTTGTCAAAAACCCAGTTACGAGTTGTTAATTTTTTTCAGTCTCCTAAATCACAAAACGTATTAGGACGAAGTGTTTTTCTCACCGCCTCAAACCTGTCCTTGAATAAATTCTACAACATTTCCTCGAGAAAAGAGTTCAGTTACTTTATCAGAACGTACAAAAATTTAATTTATTGGTTCTTTTAAATTCTTCGGAAGTTATAAATTACGTATAGAATTATTGTACTAGTACTTCACAAATTACAATACCAAGGGAGAAGGGAAACCCATTGAATAATAGAGACTTTTTGCAGCACCGAATCGGGTGACGATTGGGAAACCGTTCGGTACGAAAGGGTTAGTGCGCATGCTCAACGATCCGATCGGCAGGCGAACCGTCATGAGTTGAAACCGTCATCCGCTGAAAACCGGGATTGAACGGTCCCGTCTTGACGGCGATTTGATGACGGGAGCTGGTACTCCCCTCGAACGTGGCCCTAACAGCCGGTTTCCTCTTATCAGACCGTTTTGGAAGTGGAGGAAGACGATAGCAATGTTAGCATCTGAATTTGCTCGCCCTATCTTGCCGGCCACGGTTTCCCAATCGTCACCCGATTCGGTGCTGCAAAAAGTCTCTAATGTCGTCCTGTTTAGTGATGAGTACGTACCTACTGATGTCATTTTTATGTCTAGATATTATTAACATCTGGGTAAATATTCGGTTCAGTTGTATACATCAATTTGCAAAGTAGGTATTAAGAGGACAAGGAAGAAACTATCGTTAGCTATATTTTAGAAACAGAAAAGGAGGTAGGTACCTATTAAAAAAACCCTATCAAGTAACTAAGTCGAGTTTGGTACCTACAAGAAAATAGTGTTGTCGACAAATTTGGAGAATTTGTCGACTCTTGCCCCTGGGGTGCAATATTATTCATCAAATTTATTGGCCTGTTCTAACGATAAGCTCCAATAATAAAGCAACCTGGCTTTACCTCTAAACTGCCCTACCGGTGTCGCGGATGTGATCGGCTGTCTCCAGGAGGACAATTTTATCTGATCACTTGGCTCATGGCAACTCATTGGCATTGCCTCACAGCCCTTGTGGTTTGAGGGGCTTTGGAATGAGAACCATCGGACCACTGTCACCGTCCCTGTCCCAACCACCTTCTGACAGAGCTGTTAACCATAGCCTCCAATAAGTAACCAAGTGTTTTTCCCCTTTGCAGGAATGGGTAGGTGAAAATGGAAGAAAAGATAGTGAACGTGTGTGTGGTAGGAGCAGGAGCCGCAGGCCTGGCAGCAGCTGGCAAACTTCTTGCATCTGGTTTCAATGTGATAGTGTTGGAAGCAGCAAACAGGGTGGGTGGAAGGATCCAGACAGGCCAATGCGGTGAGATGTACCTTACACCTATTATTCACAGGATAATTAGGGACAGTGATAGCTTGTGATCGCGAGAGTTTTTGGCATCGGGTTGGTATACCACACATGTTCCATAGAAAGTTCACTACTGCCATAGAGATCTTTTTTAATGATTATTACATTACATCCTGCTGAAATTCGACGTGAAGCTGATGGAGAGTCCACAGTAGACCAATGTAACCACTGAAGCTTCTGCTAGAACCTAAGAAGTTGGAAAATGAAAATGGAGAATTCAGAACGCTGTTGACTTAAAGGAAGGGATGGAAGGAAGGGGGGGATTCATTTCTATAAATGAATCCGGGGGTCATAGACTGGTGGGAGTGCCCCTTTCTTGTGGCTATGTATCCCTCCTCCCTGTAAACCCACTGGAACAGACGGCCTTGTTCCACTTTATGGCTTCCACTTTGTACATCAGTTTGATGGCCACTGCCTTCTCCATTCGCTTGTTCTTATCTCTTCAACCTGAAGGGAAGGGCTTTGGTAGTTACGTCAAAAATCAGGAGCATAAAGCTGGTGAGAGAATAGGTTCGGCGTGCGGCGCATCCAGCAGTGCTACAAGGGGCTGTTGTCTCAATGGAAGGTCCATTGGAGCGGGTATGAACCCTTGCACTGCCCTGTATGGTCAATGTGGCAAACAGTAAGTGATGAGGCTAGGCAATGTGCAGGTAAATTTTGATATTTTCCATTAACTCTGCTGTAATTATTGAATCCAAAAGTAGTGTAGACTATTGCCAAACTGTTGTGCTAGTTGAGAGAGAAACTGATCCATGCTATGACCAGAGTAGAACAGGTGAAAAATATCTCAGGCACATGCAACCAGTTTCCATTGTTCACTTGCGATGAAATTGTGGAAACCCATTTCAGAGAATAAAAATGAAAATTCACCCGGGTGATGATAATTTCTCTGCTTTCACGGAAAAACATTGAATCATGGATGGGTATGTTTTTGGACTACTGTAAGATCAGTAGAGAGTTTTTGCAGCACCCTCACACCGAAATGAAACGGAAAACGACACCGAAACGGAAATGGTGGATAGGGCGACCGAAGTCAGATGCTAACTTTTTTCGTTCAGTTTTCGTTTAGCTTTGGCATCTACCGGCTGGTAAAGTCACGCTAACGTTATGTTAACCTCTCTTTCATCCATTTTACTCTGTGGTGAATACAAATCCCATGTTCACACATGGCGTCAAGTCTGCATTAACATCGAAGACGCGAGGAAGCAGCTGTGAATACGACGCTCGACATTTATTTTCCAAGGAAAACAGAAGAAGGTAGGTAGCGTTATACGGGTGTAAGGTTGAATTACGTTTCGTCATCTCAACATGACGAAAGCTGACACCGTGAGATCCCTGTATTTTTCGTCGTCATGGTTCGTCAAACTTTACGGTGTTTTAAGTGCACATGCGCAGCACTGCTTTCGTTTCGGCGTGGGGGTGCTGCAAAAACTCTCTATTGTCGAGAAGTATCCACGATTCAACGATCCTTGAGCGATGTCTGAAGCTGCTCCCTAATTAACGGTCCTTGTATGTTTTAACAGCCCCAATCCACTGCTATGAAACTTATGATGCGGTAACGGTAAACATCATTCCCCAGCTACCAAGCACCAACCCGATAACAGAAAATCTCCACCAAATCGTACACCACTTATATCTGTTTCCGCTCAGCCTTTCGATGGAAGCTCAAAGAAGAGCCGAATGGGTGAAGATAGATTCACTTCCCTCTACTTCACCTGAATCATTTTCCCTCCCGGGACATAACAGCGCCTTGCAATGGAGATAATTATGTTATTTGAACATAGTTACCAAGAAGTACCTATATTTTGTTTATCCGTATTCACACTTTTCATGTCATCGCGGAAATTTCAGAATTACCCCCAGCCCAAAAACATATCCATGTTCAAACGGAGTTACTGAAAGATTTTATATTTCCACTAATATTCGAAAAATACACTGTTATACTGGTTTCGGTGATCAAACCATCGTCAGTAACAAACAATAACAGTTATTGTTTGTTACTGACAATTTTTTTATGACCGAAACCGGTATAATAGTGTATTTTTCGTGTATTAGTGGAAATAGAAAACCTTTCAATAACTCCGTTTTTATTCTTTCCTTTTACATTGCATCTGTTGCATACCTCATGCATTCTACGTAGGCTTTTCCGTCCCTAGGAGGATATGTGGATTTAGGAGCCCATTGGGTCGGTGGCGAGCCTGTTTACAGTCTTGGGAAAGAGGCCAACCTTCTGAAAGATACTCAGTTCTTTCCCAATCTCCACTTCGTCTTCAACAATGGTCAAGTCGTCTCCGGTAGAGATAGTCAGAAGCTGTGGGATAAAATCGAAGAATTCTCCTCAGATGTTGCTGCAATGCGAGAGTTCAATGGGAACTTGGGTGAATATTTCACAGAAAGGTGTGACTCGTTCCGGATTTTATCGCACTCCATCCCAACCTTCAATGTCCCATACTAGTTATAGTGAATTGCCTCTTCTTTCTTGCAGGTTTGAGAAGTGCAGCGATACGTTAGGGCTTAGTGCTGACAATTTGAGTGGATTCATTTCATGGGTGCACAAATTGAAATGTTTCATGCACGGATGTAGCGACCTGCATGAGGCATCTCCTGCAACTATTACACAACGCTTACCACTAAAGTGCTGCTGCTTGTGGAAATCCGGAGGGTTCCACAGTCTGATTAGTCTGTTACTGGAAAAGGTGACCTTTCAATTCGCACATCCAGAAGTTGTATTAAATTTGTCCCCTCTTCGAATTTATCTTTCAATGATCAGTAGAGAATACATATACATTTCTAATATCGTTTCTCGTTTTTCAGGTTTTGAACGGCACAAGGGCATTTGAAGATATTGTTAAACTCAATTGTGAAGTTTCGAAAATAAACTACGAAGGTGAAAAAGTTATAGTTACTACCTCAGGATTGGGATCTCTTGAATCTGATCATGTGATTGTAACAGTGCCACTTGCCGTGCTCAAAGAAAGGCATCAGTCTCTTTTTTATCCAAGTCTTCCAGAAGTAAACGTCAAAGCTCTGAGAGTAAGTGTTATTAGTCTGTCATACAATAATAGTCTGCAAGCTCGAGTATGCCAAAAGTCTTTCCAATATTTGCAGTGGGGTTTTTTTAATTTTTTTAAATGAAAGTAGACTCCATCCTGAGAATTTTGGCACCAACCGCACTGCCCTACAATAAGTAGTTCTTCTTCTCTGATTTTTCAAAGTTTCCACCATTTCTGACGTCAGAATTGGTGGAAACTGGAAAATACGTCGACCTGCTGTTTTGTTGTGGAGGTTGATCTATGTTTGAAATGGAAAAGATATCAAACTTAACAGAATGAGGAAGCTTATTATATATTTACAGGGAAATACGTAAGAAGCTTTTTGTCAATCGAAAATCGTAGGAGGGTGTACTACGCCCTGATTCATTCATTGATGCTATACGGTGTCTCTGTTTGGAGTGGTTGTGGCACCACGTTGACGTTATGTTTTTATCTCTCGGAAATTGTTAATTGAGGTACCTACTGCGAAAGAAATTTCTTCTTCTTCTTGATGACTCTACGCCCGCTCTGTGATCCTTTTCCAGACTGGTCTGTCCTGTGTTTTTCTTCTCCACCAGCAAGCTTGCCGAGGTCGCCCTCAGCATCCTTCAGCCATTTCTTACGAGGTTTACCCCGCACTCCCCCCCCCCCCGCAGGGTTAACATCCAATACTGCTCTCAGCGAGCTCTTTGGGTCAGTCCTCATTATGTGGCCTAGCCGTCACAGCCTTGAACTCTTGACAATAATTCCTACTATTCGAGGTTTTTGGTATAGCTCCAGTAGTTCCGAGTTTTTCCTAATCTTCCACATTCCCCGATCACATACGGGTCCGCTCACATGAGGGTTTTTCGTTCCCAGACCTCAAGCGTTGGTAGGTACCCAGCATTCCGAGCCGTATGTCACTATAGGGCGAATGATAGGTGTGAAAGAAATGCACTCTTCGGAATTTCTTGTTCAGGGGGTTCAAGGTCTTGACATTCCAAAATCTGTCTAAAGAAAAAAATGCAGTGATTAAAATTTATCAGGATTATATACAAAGACAAATGTTAAGTTTGGTTCTGGGTTTTCACTAATCCACTACTAGAGGGATATTTACCCTAGCTCGAGACGTAAGATCCTGTTTACCCTTTGGCAGGAAGATCTTACTCTTTAGGGATTACTTCCTTAGAGAGTCAATGAATAACCCCGTCTGATATCTACCTGGAATCCGAGGGTTGTAAATAAAGTTGAGCTTGATTAGTAACTTGAATCCTTCTAAAATAGATGAAGTGCTGTTAATGAAATATTTAGGACAAAAGTTGGTGATCAAATAGAGTTATCTAATACAAGTCCTACCTAAGCCCTTGGAATTATGTATGTTCTGAACGCACTCCGCGATAAGTGTGCGGCTTTCGCGAATCTCACGCGGGAGCGGACGAATAACGGTAGTCGAATGACTCTGACCTTGTTTGGTTGTATCAGCTTTCGGTGATTGCCTGATGGCTGGTTCAGGCGGCTTGGACGGGAGCAGGCTTCTGCGGCTAGGATGGAAGGAATCTGTCAGGTTTCCTCCAAACAACCAGTCCAAAGAGTGAGAAGTGTTGAGCTCTGTTAAAGCCTATCGACTTGCTGCTTCTACGACGTCTGAGAAGACATCGTTTTGATTTTATGTTCTTGATCAGTTGTGAGCTCGGGTCGGAGGCGTGATAGGGTGCTCTGTTTCGGAAGCCCAATCGAAATTCTGGATTCTGAAGGAGAGGGATGATTATTTCGGCTCATTGGGTGTAGCCGTGACAACAGCATCTTGAACCAATTTTTGTACATACGGGAAGGGGTACGGTTCCGCCTACCGCTACGTCACGATTGCAATGGCCAAAGCACGGTCGTTGACTGTGGCCGCGAGGTATTGGATGGGATTTCAGCACTCCTGAATTAATTCTTGATTTGGTGGTACATCCTGTGGAAACGTCTGATTGTTCGTTTTCCCACAGGTGTACTGTTCTGATTCCATAGTAGGTTCAGCGGACATTTGGTTGATGCCGTTGACTTGACAACAAAATATTATGGATAAAGGCACCACATGATCCTTGTCGAGGTCCCTGTTCGAAAAACGTTGTTTGGTCAGTCCGTCCTACTACAGAGGAGCCAAATTGGTTAATGTGTTAAACCATACGTAATGAGTTAAGAGGAATAGACAAATTAGATAAGTTTAAGAAATAAATAAAGTGTTGGTTTTTGCATAATTAATTAGGTAATATTCAGTTTAAATTTAGTTATTTGGCCGGTCCTATGTTATTCTAGTAAGTATCTATCAAGATTGATTGTTATTTTTTTCTCTACTACTAACATGCAAGTATATTTCTTTATGTGTAACATTGTTCAAAAAGTACATTAAGAGAGTATATTATTTTCATAGGTAGGTACACACAGGATAACTCCTTCTCACAGCACATGTTATTTCTTACAGCGAAGTGAGGAGAAGCATAGCACTCTGTTATATCATGTTTCGATTTAATCTTATGAAAATAAATGCTTTTTCTTTTTTTAATAAATCGTCTTACAAAACCACCAACTCAGCCCCGTGGGGTGTGGGGTTCTAGCCTTTACCAAAGGTAAAATTCAGAATACCCTTAGGTCCTCTCTGTATACAGTACCTTCTTATACGTGCAACGGACTAGCATTACAGATGAAACATAACGATATTAGATTCCGGAATCATTTGGTGCCTCCAGCAACTAACAACCTGTCTTAACTCTAACCCGATCCAGAATGATTTATGACTCACTGCCGGAATCCATGAAGGACGTACCTAGAAGAAATTTTTCGGCAATACAATACAATAAAAAACTTATTGATTGAAAACAAAGATAAGAATGGATTCACGTTACGTCTCCCATTACGTATACAGTGACTGTCCCGTGCGCTGATATTGTTGTATTTGTTTTCAGAGTTTAGGCGTGGGTGTAGTTGACAAAATTTACTTCAAATACTCATCGAGATGGTGGCCCGAAAGTCTATCTGGATTTTGCTTTTCCGGATCTCCATCCAAGGTCAGTGAGCGCAATCAAAAGTATTGGGTTCTGTATTGTATGATCATGTCAACAACTACTATCACGGCAGGCTGCTGCTTTTGGGGAATCACTGTAATCGGCTGTCTTTCACGATCCATAGTGAACTAATGTGTTCTGTTTCCAGGCATCTTTAGAATGGGAGAGATCTATCTTAGGTCTGTTCGTGGTTGATGGAGCTCCTCTAGTCCTTTCGTGTTTGATCTGCGGAGCAGCAGCCATAGAAATGGAAAAATGTACTGAAGATGAAGTGAACGAGGGTGTCACACGAGCCTTAAGCTTTTACTTGAAAGATTATGTCGTACCTAAACCAGAATCCATTCTAAGGTACCTATCTATGTAATAATATTACAGAAAGCATTTATTTGCCTATCTTCCATTGTAGTACTTATATGGCTCATAATTTTGCAGGTCAGCATGGTTCTCTAACCGACATATCCGTGGCTCTTATAGTTACTACAATGATAACTGCGAAGATCTGAATGCATCACAGAATCTAAGCACTCCTGTCTGTAATAAATCTAATAAACAGGTAGGTTTATTTGGGAGAAATTGTTCAGTTATGTGCTCATTGTTGATGGTTTGATCCAAGAAGTGTTCTCAATTCTCAAACCCCGTCCACTGCACGTGGATTATAGTGGAATACTCGCTCTTACCATTCGCCCTCTGTTTTGTTAAACCTATGTTCAACAACGCCACTTCCCCGGGGTTTAGTGCAACTATATATGCACTAGCTTCACATGTTTGGCTAAGAAGGCGATGTAAATTAAGTGAGTATATTTTTGTGCATAAAAGGCCGTTCAGTGAGTGGGCTTACCTACTAGAAGTCACCAGAAAGTTAGGTAGGTATTTTAATTATTTTTGGATGAGTGAAAATAAGTCTGACTTGCACTGTCACAATCGATTTTTTGATATCTTTCACTTGAGTTCGCGCGATAGTGGCGCTTGCAGTGGATGGGGTTCATACCAGTTCTCGCGTTTGAAGAGAGACGAACTGTGCGCGAAATCGCGTCCAGTAAACGGCCAGCCTAAAGCTTACTATGGAAACCAATGGGAATATCAATTTCCAACAGCTCGACCTACAAGCTTATGGACTAGGGTTTTTTAAACGACTTTATTTGGCATTAATGTCACATATACAGCCACATGGTGTTCCAATTTTAGACATCATTATAGTTTGTTTCAGAGTTCCACATTACCTACATTCTTGAAAATATTAAATATATATCTACTGATAGCTGTGTATTGATAATAGTTACCTATACGTACAGGTACTGTTCTTTGCTGGAGAGGCCACGAGTCCCGAGAACTTCTCTTCAGCTCACGGAGCAGTGGAATCTGGATTTAGGGAAGCCGACAGAATCATCTCCATCTGCACAAAGTAAGGGCGTTACATGCTTCAGCCCAGCATGTTTGAACGTATTTGGAATCTACGTTGCTATTTCCTAACCTGACTTCATAGCTTATTTGGCGTCTTCCTATACAAGCGGGCTCGTCTCACATTTTCGTGATAATGCTGGTAATGCGTGTTGTGTATAATGTCTTACCTTCGACTACCTACTGCCATTATGCTGAGTGTGAGTAACCTCATTCATATTTATTCAGACTTGGAGAGGGATCCCCCTAGATTTGTAAAAATCTATTCAGAAGCTGGATGTAGCATAGCTTGTTCACGTCTTATAGGTAGATACCTAAAGTTCTTTCATGTAAAATAGCGATTTTGCATCCGTTGAGCTGGCTTGCACATCAGCAAGCCTTTTGAGGCTTTTTACCATGGATACTACACTCTACAGAATATAATTATCATCCAGGCGAGCCAGGGAACACATTAGAAATATTGCTATCCGTGCTGTATGTTCTTAATGTATCCAGAGTCCTTGTCAACAAATACACCAATGGGTGTTGTAAAATACCTGCTTCCTTCTCGATTATTACTGGCTTCATTGACCAAACTATTTCTATTTATTGGTTCCTAACATCTCTTGGTTTCTTATGGCAGTTTATCTTGGCTTCATATGAAGTTATGCTTGGGATTCAATTTAATGGTGTGCTTGGTGCTCTAATCTCACTTGCATGAGCACAAAATACCGGATTATTTTAAGAATCAAGCTTTTAAGCTTCCTCTGATCCCTCCTGCTTGGAATTTTAATTAATTAATTAATGTACTAATTATTTACGCAGGTATTAACAGAATTGGCATGGCTTGAACAGCACCTTGGGTTTGGAAGTGTAATAGTGAAGAGACAATTTTTCAGTTTTATATCAATCTCTTTTATATCTCCTTCATTTCTCTTGATTCAGTACCGTGTTATGATTATTGAATCGTGCTTTTCTCATCATTTTTGTTGGATTGGTTCATGGTCATTCTTTTTGATTTCATCAAAAAAAATGTACTGAACATTCTTAGTAAAGAAATTACAGTAATATACCTTTATCGATATCTTCATCCATTCTGTTTGAGTTAGTAGTCTCTAAGTGATAACTGATTCCTGTGATGTTTATCACTATAGATATACTTTTGAGGGCTGTTGTAAATGAGTCCTTGATTTGTTATTTGGTTATTATTTGTGTTATGTGATGAATATTCCAATGAAAATTACATATAAAGATGATTATTTGATAATTTTGTTATATGGAAGACCTGCTATTAGGTGAATTTGCCCCTTTTTATATTTAGTGATGAAAACCAGAATGTTTGGTTCTGAGTTGCATAAATGTAGGGAGTACCCTGCTCCATTCCAACGTTATGTTTTCTAGCCTCCAGCCATATCATGCAAAGATTGTTATAGTTGGAGCAGGCCTAGCAGGGTTAGCTGCTGCTAAGGTTCTCATATCTAATGGGGTCACAGACTTCAAGATACTTGAAGGTAAATTCCACATTGTTTCTTCCTAGTCTTGCCATTTCTTGTGAGAGAGACATTCCTACCAATAGATGCCAGACTACTATCTAGATACTTATTTATACTTACTGACCCCACAGCTCAAAACTCACCTGGTGGCAGACTGGTCACTATGAGGCTGGACGAAGGATTTATCGAATTGGGGGCCCAGTGGGCACACGCTTCTCAAAGTCAAATGTTCGAATTTGCATCTGACTGTGGACTCATATCCTCCTTGAAGTCATCAGAAGGTTCAGGTCTCTATCGGATATACTTACGTCTTTCGGAATTTATAATGTCAGTGATTCTCACAAATAATATGCACGTTCAAATGATGTTACATTTTGAATCGGATACCTACCTACCTAATTCAAGTCCAACGAATCCTTTATCAGATCAACTACATTTTATCTGGTTTCTGCGGTAGAGCAGTATTGCCACTTGTTTTGCTTCATCTTCACTGGGTAAAACTGATCGGTATAATTAATAGCCAAACTTACACATGGTTTCTACCCATTCCCTTATGTATGAATAAAAGCAACAATTCGGGAATTCCCGACCAGTTGAGCTGTCCAGTCTCATGGAATGTATGTTGCTCCAATATTTCAAGTTTGCCAGCCAATAAAGAATTTGCCTCAATTTTTTCAATTTTTGCCCTGAAAGTTAATGACTTGTAAGGAACATTAATGAAATTGTAGGGCAAAAACAGCGTATCTATAATTTTAGAAAATTCATTGAAATACCTATTGAAATTGTCTTATGACGGGAAAGTTAAATCAAAAGGGTAACGACAGTTTGGTAAGGGTAGTCTCTCACTGGCCAAGCAAACAGTACGCAATAGAAAGGCCGAGTAGTGCGCGAGTTGTTGTTATTTTCCATTCAGGTTTTATTTCTGAATACAAAAATAACTATGATATAGGTAAATAAATATTACAAATCCCCCGAGTTGGCAGCAATGGCTAAATGGCCTGCTATGTCCGAGAGTAACATGGAATCACAAAAGCCAACACTGTTCCAGCACGAGACCAGGATCACTGACACCTCTTACGGTTCAGTTCTTTTCATATGACGTCAAACAGGGTGCTTTCTCCTGAGCCTTCGGAATGCCACCTTTTATTCAAACTGATGAGATTTTATTCCTAATCCCCCCCGTTTTGACTCTGTCTTATTCCAAATACAATACAGAGACAGAAAAAAATAGGATTTTCTCATACAGGGATAATTATCCATTCAACCTGTACATCACTTCTGTTAATATATTTCAGGTGTATACTTCTACCCCGATGGCAAGCGAGTATCGCAACTCCTTGTTGAAGAAATTCGGAACGTCGTTCAAGATATCTTGAACCGCTGTGTACTTTTCCATCATACTGAACATAGCACGAAGGTCCCCTCCACAGTCGCAGAGTTCCTGAATTCAGAGTTTGAAAAGTACCTCAGCTGCTGTTGCGACAACGAGGAAATCCTAAGAATAAAAAGAGATCTCTTTAATTGGAACGTGAGGTTTGTCCTGATTGGTTACTTATTAATTATTACAGTTGATGTTGAATAGGCAAAAAGGGTATTGAGCTGTTGAATTATTCATAGTGAAATTCGACCAAAATATTGTTCTAAATGTTCACTAATAAAGACGATTAAAACTGTTCATAATCGTTATCCATTCAGTTGGCAACGTATCATTTAGAGGTATACTAAACCATAATGTTTGTTCTTATTGGTTGAAATCTTTTTAAAGGTTTGAAGTGATTGATAATTCATGTAAGGATCTGAGTGATCTCTCTGCACGACTCTGGGGTCAGTACGGGGATGCAGACTTTGAACAGGACCACATCAGCATAACTGGAGGATTCTCCAGCATTGTGGAGGCGCTAGCTGGGGTTCTTCCGCAAGGTGCGCTTGTGACGTCTTGTCCTGTGTCTGAGATCAGGTGGAATCCCGATACCCGGACTAACGAAGATGTGGAGCATCCTTGTGAAGTGATCTGCCGAGATGGCCGGAGGTACACGGCTAACCACGTCCTAGTGACCTCATCTGTTGGTTATCTTCAGGACAACTTGAACAACATGTTTCATCCTCCGCTTCCACTAAATTATCAAGCAGTAAGACGCATTAGGTACCTTCACTGTTTACTATTTCAATTTCGCTGTTCTGAATGAACAAAGAAACCATGAGGCACCGTTGGATAGATTGTTTTCTCAAATGCGAACTACCATTTTGTATTGCTGATTCGAATTCTACGTAAAATGTCATGAAATTTGTGGGAAGAAAAATGCATTTAATTTCTATACCTGGTGTTGTCAATTCGATCATCCTATCAAGAAAAAGAATAAATGAACCAAAAATGTTGAAAAATGAAATTTTGACGATACCGTTATAGATAAATACGGTTTTTCTACCTTGATAATTATGTAGCGTCAAAATTTCATTTTTTCCCAATTTTTTCTACCTTGACAATTAGCGTCAAAATTTCATATTTTCCCTATTTTTTCTACCTTGACAATTGGCGTCAAAATTTCATATTTTCCCAATTTTTCATGTAAGTTTTGGTCCATTTATCTTGATTGGATGGTGGTGAATCGAAATACTGGCACCACCATATCACACAGTAATTGAAAGCCTACAAAAAATACGGCGTTTCATATTTTTCGCACATTATGCGCCCTCGGAAATTTTCAGTGACTGGTCATTTTTTTCGTGTAGAAGAAGCCTTTCCCTTAAAACCAAGTTACGCCTGTTCAACACGAATGTTAAATCGTTACTTCTTTACGTCTGTGAGACGTGGCGAGTGACAAAAGCCCTGACCAGAAAGTCCAGACCTTTGTTAACAGGTGTTTACGAAGAATCAGGTATGTGGTGGCCCGAAGTAAGAAGTAATCTCGAATGAGACGCTGTGGGAAAGAACAACCCAGAAACCTATGTAAAGGAAAATTGAAATAGATTGGCCACACACTGAGAAAAGAGGAAGAAGAATCAGTGGAACGTCAGACTGTGGGTTGGAATGCACAAGGTTGTCGTCGACGAGGTCGTCCAAGAATTAGCTGGAGACGTTCTGTCGAAGGAGAGGGGAGTCGTGTGGGAAAAACATGGCGAAAGCTAAGGTCCTGGCTAGAGACAGGGATAGATGGCACAATTTTATCAACGTCCTATGCTCCTGACGGAGTCAAAGGAAATAAGTCGAATGTTTATCAAATTGCTAAGGATTACCAATAAGATGCCTTACAGTACTTGTTACACCTAAGATGGTTATAGAAAACAATGATATACTGTTGATTCCTCGGGTTTTGTGACCAGAAATGCCTGTTAGCGCTGTAAGTCGTCTTCTGTGATAATTTGCATACCACCTACTTTCATAAATATCCATTGACGTAGTGGTGATGATGATTTTTCAGGCCATCAAAAATCTTGGGTTTGGAACCATCAACAAGATATTCCTTTTCTATGATGAGGTTTGGTGGCAAGATATCCAAGGAATCCAGTTGGTGTGGGGTGACAAATCACAGCCCGACGTACGTATTTTGTGCTGCAGTGTTTTCCTACAGTTTTTTACACTATGAAACTACCACCCATTACGCTATGTTTTTGAAGTGTTTCAATGCATTTCCTGCAGTGTGATGTGATTTTCAGTAGATCCCTCCTCCGTTATGCGCATATGCAGAACTCTGTTATCAGCTGTTTGTTTTGTAGTTTATCACAGATGAAATGAGCTGGGTAATATCTCTCAGTGGATTCGACTCTGTGTCGACAATGGATAAAGTCCTGCTGGGGTGGGTCGGTGGTCAAGGAGCGATTGATTCAGAAAGGCTATCCGATCAAGAGATTGCTCACCACTGCACCGTCATCCTCCGCAACTTCACAGGCTTGTCAAATGTACCTGATCCCAGTTTTATTATCAGGTGAGTTTCACATGGCCTGTAACTGATTCCACAGTTAGCATACTTTGTGCTATCCTAATCCGTATTCACGTGATTCAGGTCCCGCTGGTGCTCCAATCAATACGTTCGTGGTGCATACAGTCATCTCACGCCGGACTCCGAGTCCTGCGTTCCTCATCCTCAGGACACCCTGTTGGACCCCCTGACGTGTTCTTGGGGACCAGAGAAAATTGTGAGTTTACTTGAATGGAAGTGCGCTGAAAATGTACAAACTGAAACAAACTCAAACGTTTCGGATGATGACTATTTCACTACTTCGAATGAAACATGGTACATGCTCTAGAATGGGGAAGACCACGGAGGTAGTGGAACGGGGGAACCAGTACCTAAAGCCGGCAGGCATAAGCTCGATAATTGGAGGGGAAGCCAATGCGTGTGCAGAGCGCCCCTACCCCACAAACCCTCTCCATAACGCGTGACGATTTTCGGCCGGCAGGTCATCTGCATATGTACCATGCTAAAAATCCATTACCTAGCACTTTATGCAGATCCGATGTACCTATATTTCAAACTTGCTCTTGATTTCCAGCACCCCTCTTTGTTGTTCGCTGGTGAAGCTCTACACAAAAAGTACTACTCAACAGCGCACGGTGCCTTCGACTGTGGAGGCGAGCAAGCTCATAAACTTTTAAAATATCTCAAAATATCTTCATCGTGAGATTGAATGGGCGCAAGTCATTAAAGTTATATTTGAATGGGCGTGTCTGTAACGACTCAAATACCTGCTGAAAATTGGTATTAATCTGTCAATTTGGAAACATCGAATATTGTGTTAAGTGTACACTGATCAAATTTCAACCTGCTTCGCTATTTTTTGGAAAGTGAAAATCTATATTTTTCAAGGTTTTTTCTAAATTACTGATTATTTAAACAGAGGGTCCCACAAGACCCACCCCCTTTTTATTTTTCTGGAAGCGAGTTGGACAAAATGACTGTTTTGCGGATCTTGAATCCAAAATAAAAAATTCATGAAAATGTTGAAAAAGGTCGGAATTTCGACTCAGAAACTTCGTTTTTTCAAATGGGAACCACAATTTTTATTGCAGATTCGGATGCTACACGACATTTCATGGAAAAGTGTCCCGCCGCTCAGATTTCCGAGTGCTCAAAATGTGCGTAAAACGTGAAAATCCGTGTTGTTGGGTGTGTTGGATAAGAGTATTTTCTCGTGCTCATTGAAGAGTGGTGTTGTCAGTATTTCGATTCACGATCATTCTTCACGTGATTCTGCGCGGTGAAATACCCCATAATCATATATCCATTTGTAGTAGGTAAATGAAAATATTTCTTTAAAAACGGCTTTCACATTTTTCGCGCATTTTTGCCCACTGAGAAATGTGAGGGACGGTTCATTTCTCAAAGAAATTTCACGTACTCTGAATCTGCCATAAAAAATTAAGTGGTTTCTATCTTTATAATATACAGAAAACGTAGGAACAGTAGTATGGAATTTTTACTTTTTTTTTTAATATACAAAATTTTAAGAAGCGTAAAAATTTCATACCTACCTTTCCTACATTTTCATGAAATTTTTGGTCCGTGTTTCTTGATATGATCTTGAATCGAAAACTTGACATCAAAGCTTGATTCAGCACTAGGATTTGCCCCAAAAACATGTTCCAAAGTCTTGTAGTACCTAATAGAACATACTAAAAAACAGGGTTTTTCGCGTTACGCACATTTTGCGCACACCAGAAGTATGAGTGACGGGTCATCATGGTATTTCATGTAGAGTCCTAATCTGTAATAAAAAAAAGTTGTGGTTCCTATGTGAAAAACAAAGTTGTTATCAAAATCACCCTGTCAACATTTTCATGAAAATTTCATTTTGGATTTGAGATCTACGTGAAGTCAGGAGGAGTACCGTTTGAAACTTTTTTCTACTCTCTTCGTAATGAATGTAAGGAGGAGGGGGAATCAATATAATGCTAATGTTTTGAATTGCATGTGGCTGTGTCTGTTGTATGTGTTGTGTGTACGTGTACGTATGTGTCTGTTGAAGTTACGACCTGTGAGAATCGAGTGCAATTATATAATAGTACATTATAATTTGTTGCTTTCTCGTTCCAAAGATCCATTCATGACCTGAAGAGGTAACCAACTAACACCCAACAACCAACCCTGTTTTACAGAAAAGCACTTCTGCAAAATCGTAAGCTTTAACTAAATGGGCAATTTTCGTGGTTAGGAATTTTTTATTTTTTATCTCAGAATCGGATCTAGCACCTATGAAAACCCTATAGTGCCAATTTTCATCTCAAAACTCCATATACCTTGGGCAACAAACGGATAGAAAGAAAACGAAATGACGTCATAAGTGGATGGCACTGAGGGGTCTTTACTTATGACGTCATTTCGATTTCTTTCCACTGGTTTATCGCCCACTTTCGATCATCTGATACCCCTCATATAGCACCTTTTCGGAAAGCACTCGCCCAGATCTTTTACTTAGGATAAAACCGGTGAAATGCCCGTTAACGTGGGAATGCCACCGAATATAATACACATCACAGTTAATTCCTAAGATAAGTTTATTTCGTTGTCGTTGCCGGTTAGTAAGTGACCTTATCGTGTAAGTATAGTTAGTGAGTTCAACATGGTGGGGGTATGGCGTATATTACCACAACATTTCTACAATGCTTTATTGTGTCTTTCTTGCCTATGCGTGCGTTTGATTACATTTTACCACCACCAGAAGCAAACTCTACTTGAAGGTGTTATTTTATATGAGGAAATGAAAATTATTAGTTCAGCTATGGAGGAGAATTAGCAATGGTGTAGGGAAGCAAAATTCTGTTTGTTCTTGAACGTAGGGCCCCAGGCGCCGAAGGAGTTGGTCGTCTTTGCGGAGGGCGTCGCCTCCTTCTTGGCTTTCGACTGCAGGGCTTCGAATCCAGCTTTCCTGTTGGATTAGACAGTTTCTGAGAGTGATGTGATACTGATAACACAGATGGGATCAGGGAAACATGAATGTTACAAATTGGCGTAACATGTTACACGGTTCTGGGAATCACATAGGAACCGAAGAGTTGAAGTAAACGAGAACAGCATTAGCAAGCGGAAGAGGAAGTAGTGGTGGAACAGCCAGTTGACATGGGAATGCCTGCCATTAAAGAATTATTCATCGTCATGTAATCTATATAATCTAAGGCAGTTGCTTGTAACAAAAATTCATAGTTGAATAGGCAGAGGAAGGGAGATCATTGGAATTTTGTGATTTATCTATTATATACTTGAGAAATATTTAGCAAATTTAAGGGGTGGTAGTCTCTCATACAAATATACAATGAATTTTCTTCTAGCACGTGTAGAACGAGCTTTGTTTCCTGAGGACACACATTTTGGTGTATTTCCAATAATAGACATTTGGAATCTACCATGAAAAACAATCTTCAACGTTCAACCCCCTCAACATTTGATGGTTTGCTTTTTGGGGTAGGTACCTACCTAGAATCCGAAAATACAAAACAGCAGTTCTGGAATACGAAAACTCTGTCCGTCTTCCTTTCTTTGGTTTGTAGGTCCTATTTGGGGTCTAGTTTGTCGAACAGGCTTTTTCTTACTGTTACCCGACTGTCAGAGGCCGTTTGCAGGGGTTCTCAGACTGTATAGTATCCCTGACCAGCTGTTCAGTGTTTTCCTGATCATTCATCGCCAGTTTCCTGATCATCACTCCAGTACACAGAAAATAGGGTGGACGAGAAACTGACCATGCACTGCCTTCTCGATCCCCAACCATTATCAAACTCAAACCCTTCTCAGACGCTTATCAAAATGGTACTGGATCATGGGTGGTTTCTTGCAGTTTTCTAGGAATCAGCTAACCATCAGAAAAAGCGAACAACGCTTCAATTTTGTTATCCACGGCCAATCAAATCATCCAAATAAGGTGAAAATTTGGGAATATGTTGAGGTTTCTAATTAGGTTCAATGGCCATCAGAATTTTTCAAAAATGACCGGGTGGGGGATTGTGGGGCCAAAATGTTTACAGGAGATGAGGGTGGTAGAAAAATTCATATTTATGTACCTAACAGTAATTGCCAACTATTAAGAGAGCTTAATACACTCGTATTTCGACTCTCGAGGCATTGTTGCCATGTGTTTGCGCAGGGGTCTGTAGGTATCCACCGCAAAGACGACCCGACTAATTCAGGGTTTTGTTTTTCGCTAAATTTATACAGAAGTAGGTATCGATACAGAAAAATAATAAACCGTAGGTAGGTAGTGCAATAATTTGCAGTGTTTTGGTTTCATGAATGCTAGTTGAAATGATTATTTTATCACGCCCGGGAATATGTCAAAAACATTTCGGCAACCGCACAACAAATAGTTCCTCGGCGATTCGTAGAAACCCAACTATGGGGTCTCGAGGGAAAGCCCCGTTCGCGTCGAAAGAGGACGTTTCGGCGATTTTACCATAGCCTATGAATGAATGAATGTTATTTATTTCCACAAAATCATTACAATAATCAACTGGTCAGCTTGGAAATCACCCTCCCACTTTAAAGCGGGGCTTTGTGAATGATTAATTTTTGTCATGTAAGTATGGTTGTAGGTATCTCGTGATGAAGGGGAATAAACAGGTAGAACCGCGCATAATAAAGCGTAATGAAGTATGTTGGTATTTAGATAGTTAATATACCTGGCCTCAGCAGAGCGCCCCATCTCGTACTTGGGGGCGGCTTGAGCACTTCCTCCGTGAACCATCTTCGCCTCTTAGTTGAGTCCGGAGTGAAGGAGAAATTCAATCAAACTCGTTCCGATTATTCACTTCAGACGATGTTGCGATATCGTATCCCTTATCTGCGTTCCTACTGTGTGTGATCACGGTGATTTTCGATGAAGGCAAACCGGCAGCGACAACTTCCTGATTCAGCAAGGCCGAGAACTGTCGAACATGAAATTTCGGATATCAAATCAGATGGAGACCGACTTTTCTAGTATCGATAGAACCTGCATTTTCGAACGTTTACTTTAGGTATGTCGAGGTACTGAGTGAACCTCATTAGATTCATTTTGTTATATCGTTTAATATACGTTATGGTGATCGTTTAATATACGTTATAGCAATAGTACCTTCTGTCTAGCAATTTAGGAAGGCACAATAAAAATTCAAGATTTCACTATTAAAATTACTGGAAACTGCTTATCCAAGCGATTATTGAATTCGTGATCCATGCGGCATTGAAATACCTACCTACTCATTCAGATACCTACTTTATGGTACGTTGTGTATGAGGGTTAGCACGGAGAGTTCTAGATGGCTGCCAGAGTTTCGAACCCGGCTGGCGTAGAGATTTTTACTGAGCCTGAAATGAGAGTTTCATTATTATTATTGTGTAGGAAAGGGGATCTAACGACAACTCTGCATCTTTTAGTGAAATACTTCGTAGGTAAGTATGTACCTAACCTAGAACCTTCCCTACCTATTTCTTAGATACTAGAGACTGCTTATGGACTCGATTTACATAGGTAGGAGTAATGATGCACAATTATCTAAATAGTAAGTATAAGAATAGTATGTGTTCACGCCACTTGGTATGTTTCCATCATCAAGTAGAAAATTGAGTGTCGCATTGCAGTTGGCTGCGACGTTGTACCAGTTTAGTGAAAACACCGTCTGACCATCACCACATGCAAGCATACATAACTGCCATTCATATTATGAATAAAATTACTTTCATACATTTCACATACTCACTCTCTTCTTAACCTGATTCAAGAGCAACAAAGTTACTAGTCAATATCTAGAAACTGAAAATAAGACACAGGAACATCAAGTGCTAGGAACAGTGAGGCAAGCAAGAGTACCGAGGTACTTCATAAGAGTGACACACGACTAGATATTAATTAGGTACATATAATAAAAGATTTAATGGTGTACCTAGTGATTCACTATAACATTTTTTTTGTCTATATAGATGACAAAATTTTTTGTTACTGGAAATCATTAAGTTTTCTCCTGAAATGATTGCTTTCGATGATCTGCAAAAATTCAAATTTCCGTGAGATTCGACTGGGTACACAAGATATTATTAGGTATCCAGCAAGTAAATTGTGTTGCAGTATGGGAGCATTACGTAACTTGCGCCGCTTGGACTGTCGCCAAAAAAACGAGAACCGTGGAAACCTGTTTTTGTTGATTCTTGACTGGTCGGTATATCGATATTTAAATTCTGGTTTGGTTTGTCTGGAAGAATATCTTGACCACTGGAAAGACCTTGTGGCTTGAATACCCACATATCCCGTTCCTGTTTTAAACATCTAGCTTTTCCTTAGGTTTCAATCTCTTACGAAAAACAACATTTTTTTAAATTCTTACAATACTTCTAGGGTACTGTTTCACTGCAATTCATTTCAATCACATTATTTTTCATTTTTTTGCGTTGTAGTGCGGTCAGTAGAGTATTTTTTTCTTTTAATTAGTTCGAAAATGTGTTTATGTATTATTTTAAACTTTATACTGCGTTTTGAGAAGTAGGTTTTTCAAGTTTCTTTTTTTTTTAAATTCCTTACCCTATGGCAACGCCAATAATGACCCATTACTAGCTCAAAAATTGGTATACCTCATGCTTTCAAGTCCATGATCCTTTTTCATTTGAAAAAAAAAATGTTCATCCAAATCGGTCCAGTAGTTTCGAAATAATTGCTGTACGTTAAAAACGAAGAAGAAAAAAACCCAGAGAAACCTACCGGATTGAGAACCTCCCCTTTGTTGGTCTGTTAAAAATGCTGCAAATATGCGGTAGGTAGGTACTATTACTAGCTGAGTAATAGGTATACATCATGCTATCAAGTAGGTACTGATACCACCATTGCTGGGGCATCCATAGTCTCTGGCAGGCTGTCTTCTGTCGTAAACCCGTGCAATGTCTGTCAAAGCACTAGAAATCGAAGAGCTATAACTCGCAGAGTACAGGCCCAGTACTACTTTTTTACCTGTAAAACTGGAATGGGACCACCGGGGGATGATCCTCTTTCATTTGAAAAAAATGTTCATCCAAACCGGTCAAGTAGTTTTGAAACAATCGCTGTACATTTAAAAAAGAAGAAGAGAAAACCCCATAGAAACCGGTCGGATTGAGAACCTCCCCTTTTTTAAAGTGTGTTAAAAATGCTGCAAACATGCGGTAGGTAGGTACTTATAAATAGAATGTACCTACCGTGAACCCAGTTTATCCTAAGGTTACAATAAGTACCACCGAATATACCTACTTTTAATAATAGTTTTTTTTACTTTTAAAACAGTTTTTTTACTTTTAATAATACTCATTTATTTATTTTCAATTTTTGTGTTGACTTTCATCTTTGGTTTTGGTGTTAATTGCAATAGGATTGTTTGCTCGTACGTTTTATCCCGGTGATGGGCCCAGCTTGGAGGCATGAAACGTCCATGTGTAATAAAATTATTTAAGAATTACATCAAATTCTCGCTGAATCCCGACTAGTCAGCCGACCAATAACCAACCATTTATTAAATGAGGGGAAAAAAGAAAAACCGCCTGTGTCCTTAAAAAAAAACCTTAGTATTTAGTTGCATAATGTACTTAGGTAGGTACTGTTTTAAAACTGAAAGTAAGCTTCAATTTGTAAAATTTTACTTAAAATGTTTTGCGGAACGTAAAAAGAGGAAGTTGAGGGTAGAGATCATCTACCCAAGGCGCTAGCTATCTAAAATCAGGGCTGCATGGGGTGATAATAATCATATATATTGTTGTCGATACTGTGACGTGTACCTACCCAAAAAGGTGGCTACCTATCACGGGCTTGTTGCAGTAAAATGTTTTCAAAACGGACGTACCTGAGCGTCGGCAAGTATTTGTCAGTGATCGAGTACGCGATTCTCCTCATCGACACATTCGAGTATCCAATCTAGGAAGAAACTTAGACAAGTGTTGTTTTCCAAGGGGAATGACACTTGACTCTTGGGCGAGCTAAGAGGGAATGGACAGAAACGAAAAACCGGACGCGGGATCTGCTTTTTCCTCTCGTCTTGTTTACCAAGGAGAGAACTAGGGAGAGAGGGAAGGTTGGCCAACTGATCCGGTCTTGGGATGCTGAGCTCTGGTGAGGCAGGAACACTTGTCTGGAGCCGCTCCTAATGTTGAGTCGTACCTACTCAATTTCATGGTACGTTTCTTGAGGTGGTCTTGGAAACGTTCCAAGACCACTTTTCGTTCAAATGTTTACAGCAAATTCGACGTTAGATTCAGCAGGAGTGAACGGAATTTAGTACAATTGTTAATTAAAGTTGACTAGATATCCACTTATGCAATATTATCTAGGACGACTAGTAAGGTACCTTATGCAACACTATCTAGGATTACTAGATATGTAGGTACTAATCACCGGAAGATTAGTATGTGATGTAACATGTAATGTTACATGTGATTGTGATATAACATGTAAGGGCCATGAATCTACATGGATGCACGTAAATTATATTTTTTTAATAATTAACAAAAAATTAATAAAAATAAAGACGTTGTTATCATGGTGTAATTCGTGTGTCCAGCATTAATCTACGTTTCGTCCAAATAGTAAATTTGTCGGTTTTCATTACGGGATGCCTACCATGCTGATTGCAAACCTCCCCCCAGCGATGTGACATGTAAGGGTCATGAATCTAACTGATGCACGAAAATTATATTTAAAATTTAAAAAAAGTTGTTATCCCTTCTCTACAAAACGAACTCCTCCCATTCAAGCAGCACTGAATCCCTTCCACGTCTGTCAAATTGAAAATGCTGAGACAACTTGTAAAAAGTCGTTCTTTTAAAATTCTCTTAAAAAAGGACAGCCCGTGTTAACGTCAAAATCATTTTATCTATAGTAAGAAGTATATTTCTAAGATAGAATTGATGAATTTTTTGGTGTATTGCCTCTCGATCTAAAGAACAGACCGAATCAGCTATTTTTGGGGTGGGCTCTGATCTTCTATGTTCTTTTAGCACTCGGTAAATTGAGGCCGCTTAAAAACCTGGCGCGTCATCCACCATCTGCACGACATATCGGATAGATCGGTCTCAATAAATGTCATGCATATGCTTGCACATGTTCGTTACAGTGATTTTGTCGTTTTTAGTGATATAGTTGTCACCTTACGTATTTTCGGTGGAGAAATATCTACTGAGCTGGCTGTCGGTTTCCGACCTTGACATCACTATAATATTTTGGTTTCGAAAGCGACGAACTTCGAATCAAAATAAGACAGAAGAATTACAACTATGGAGAGTGAAGCTGAAGCCGGTCTTGCCGATACGTAAATCTGCCATTGGGGTATACTAACCCGCAACGCCGCGGTGCTTTGATGGTTTCGCATTCTGTTTACATGCTCTCACTCTAAATCGAATGTACTAGGTACACGATGAGTAGGTATCTAGGTACTCATGCAATATTTATTATCTAGGATGACTAGATATCTACTTATGCAACACTATCTAGGATGACTGGATATCTAGGAACTTCTGCAATATAATCTAGGATGACTAGATACCTAGTTACGCAATTTATCTAGGATGAATAGATATCTAGGTACTTATGCAACATCACCTAGGATGACTAGCTATCTACTTATGCAGTATTATCTAGGATGACTAGATGTCTAATTACACAACACTGCCTAGGACGACTAGATATCCAGGTATTTACACAGTATTATCTAGGATTTGGAGATATCTACTTATGCAATGTCACCAGATACTTGGATAAGTTGGGAGGTAGGTAAGGTTAGATTATTAGGTCGGGAAGAGGATTGGAAAAGAAATTTATTATTACACAAAAAGCTCCCTATTGGTGCCTATTGATTTTTTTTTTAAAATGTTATTCCAAGAGGGCTGAATGTAAGAGTCCCAATAAAGAATTATTGTTGTTTTTAAATTAAATAGAACGAAAAGGGTCGCAGTATGCGGCGAATTGGAAACGTTTCATGCAGCAGATCGAACGGAATTTAGCGCACATTCGACTGTATCTAGGTGGTCACTCTCTAGTCGAGCACAACCTAAACAAAACGAACGGCCTGGAAATAATGTCCTACGTATGGTGAGGACCTTTTTACTTTACCTGGACGTATGTATGCCTTACCTGGACTTGAGCCAGCTTTATTTCAGTCTCCAAATAAATAAGTCCGTTCCTATTCTGTTATTTGTTTCCCCTTCCAGGAATCTTTCCTCTACTCACCTACTACAGACCGATTGTGATTTTCATCCCCGATTGTGACTTTTTATTTGAAGGCTTCTGTCTTCTTGCACCTTCGCGGCGACAAAATTTTAAGAAAATTTAAATAGATAAGTTTGTAGTTTTAAGTTAGGTTTGGGTTTCATAATTAGGTATAGGGTTAAGTAGGTCAGGGCCAAGATTAGGACTCCACGAGACGATCACCAGGATTAAATTTTATTTTTATTTTTTCCAATATAAGGGGGTGGATACTCTCATTTCGATTTTTTCCTTGCATACACCCCTACCTCCCCAGTTACTCCTCCGCTGGTTAAGGTGAATATATGGGGCAGTACTTATTCTGTTGAGGAGTGGCGCTCATATATGTTTCTTCCGAATTGTACACCAAATCCCTGACTTAACCCCGCCCAAGCGTTCACCGACGGTCTAGCCGAGCCGGCAGCGTTATAGGGGTTTCCTCGAAACATCGTTACCTGCATGCAATAAGAGGATTACGCGCAAATGAAGGGAAACAACAGATGTTGACTACTGCTGGGGTCTTTAGGAGTTGTTATAAGTTCTGGGAAACGAAACGTGTTTGTCCCTGGTTTTAAAAATGTCCTGAAAGAGGTCTTCAAATTCATCCCGACTAACAATTATTGATGCTCCTAGGCGTCGCTGCGGCACCAAACTTACTAAAATAAAAAATAAAAAAAGACTCGTAAGCAAGTCGTAAGACTCAAAATTTGCTGTTTTGAATGTAGCAATTAATTTTGTTTGTACGGGGCAAGCCCAATTACGCAGACTGAATTTTAATTATATGAACATTAGGACGTTGAAAATGAAAATTACATAGCCAAAAATTACAAATTAAATTACAATAGTTTACCAGATCGGTGATCGGTGGCGTCTCTGTATCACACGCAAAAATAAATAAATAAAAACTGGGTAGGGGTAGGTAATAAAAAATAAACTAGGTAGGTGCGCCAATCAGACAACTATTTCATTAAGGCCTCTATAAGTTCAGTGCAAAATATATTATTACACAGGTATCAATGTTGAAGCCAATGGGTTAGGTAGGTACGAGGTTTCCAGATGATGTGTTGGTTTACTGCACAGTTCATGAGACGCTCTAAGGTTGTGGAAAAGGAAAATAATTTAGTTTCTTGAAAGTAAAAGCGGATAACTGTACCACTATTATAATATAATACATACTACCTACTATACATACCAACATCCCGAAGTTCTTTCAATGTAAGGATTTCTCAAGTTCCTATCCTAGATGTTCCTTTATAAGACAGACGATGATCATATGAAAGGTTAGCCTCATATGTCTCCCAGTCCCCATGCGTACTGGATATTGAGTCGGCATACATGGATTTTTGCACGTAAGTGTACAGGGATTGATGGAATGGAGAAATAGACACTTCGCGATGAAGGGGGAAAAATAACGAATAAACTTTGAAAATATTTATTCAAACAAATAAATGCAAAGCAACAAAATTGTAACTCGAACGTCAAACCAATAACTGGCAAAAAACTTTCACCACAATCTTCTTCAAATGGCATCATTAAAAGGTCAACTGATGACAACTAGGTAGGTTCGATTGATTTAACAACGAGTTTCACATTCACATAGGTAAAGAGACAAAAAACTTAATAGTACCTAGGTTAAATGAAAAAAATTAATAGATTCCAAAATACACCAATTTGACAGACGTTGTCACGAGAAAAGGTGATAATACAACTAAGGAAGCAATCAGAAGGAAGAGGTACCGAATGAATGAAGACGCCATAGAGAAGACAAAGCACAGCCCACTAGCTCTTAAAACAACAACAACAATAATGTAATAAGAACTATTTAAAACCCAGTTAAACGTTGAACATAAAGTTATTGATTTGTTTTTGTTAGTACAATCTTGTTTAAACTTGAAACTTACATAATAACAATACATTAATAACTGAAGATTGCTAAGAACAAGTAGAAAACTAGGTAGGTAAACGAACACGAAAAATTCCTTGCTAGCCATACCGCGCATTTAATTTATCACAGAGGCTTGCCGACCTTCGACAATAAAGAAAAAGAAGAAGAAAAAGTACAATTAGTATAACTGAAATACTTTTTCATTTTTCATAGAATTATGTGGTTTTGGAGGAGGGAGGCCAGCTCATTTGCTATTACGTCTGCATGATACCTACACGGTGGTTAAACAATCCATGGAACTCTCAACCTAGTTCTACTTTGAAGAGGAAAAGGATATCACAGGCAGGCACAAAATACGATTGATGGTCTTTCGTGGGCATTTTATTTTGTCAACCAAAATAGTAAAATGTAACAGCAGCTCTCCCTATCAAAACCACATTGAACATTTAAATTAAGAAACAACCAAAGAAAAAAATAAATAAATAAAACCGTATAAAGACACATTCCTTTTGCTAACATCTTAAGAAAAAACTGCTCTTTCCCTTGCCAGGAATATACAAAAAAAACTAATCTAATTTACATAATGCAATCTAATAAAGATTTCTTTAGTATAACGCCCTCACAGCATTGCTGTATAAATAAATTTATTACTTTAACATTTGAATGGCACTTTTCATTTCAAACCTACAACTAAAACTTTTTCTTTTAATATTGTTAACTCTTCATTAAAATTTCTTCTAAATATAATTTTTTGTACGCTATTTAAGGCTACCGATAAGGCTACTAATGTATTGCGATATAGGCTTTTCTTAGGTGCATGATTTATTTAGGGGAGTACATTACGTGTGATTTAAAGCACTTCTAACACCAGGAGAGAGTGAAGATATTTACGCGAGCGGGATACTTATGCATGAATCGTGCATGAAAATATATATTCGGAAGTGTATATGTACTTTTCACTTATTTATTATACGAATAGGTAGACAGTTTTGCACGATAAAACAGTAACAAGGCCGAATAATAGTCTTAAAATATGCTGGATTGCACTATGAGTGGTCATAGGACCCTATCTACCTACAATAAAATATATTTCTATGTATTGAGCACCAACTATCGTCTAGGAGTAAGTTAAGATCCAAACTTTGAGTAGAGAGCTTTCCAAGTGGTTCCAACATATTTCAATGAAATGTACACACCCCACAAAGCTATATTTCTCTGGAGGATTTAACATAGAATGTTTTGGGATTATGAAATGCGACGGCCAGGGAGCATGCTGACCACTAATCCACACAGAAGGGTATATAACTAACCCATGGATAATTTTGTCTGGTCTGACTGATGGACAACCCCTACACGAAGACCTCGTATTTCCCACTTTGCCAAGCAAACGTCAGGTATTGTATAAAATGCATAAGCAAAGTGTAAGAAGAGCTGTTTCACACAACGCGAAGTTTCACAAGATATTGTGGGTATACAATGGCCAACTCCATACTTTACAGGTAACAAATGTAGTTATATATTACGACTTGTGAACCGTGCGACCAGTGATTCATTTCATCAGTTCCTAGTTGTGAAATAGATAATTTCGGGATTATTTTGAAGTGAAATCACTTGTAGGCGTGAAAGAAAATATTTCAACGAAGGAAATTATGACCACTTCGATTCAACAGTTAGCATCAGAGACAATGAAGGTACGATTTATATTTAAAATTAAGGACCTTGAGTATTTGTTACTGTCCCTGCAAGATTATTCACAGTCCACATACAATTGTGGAACGACAGCGTTTTCCTAGGCAGAATTTCCTATTGAAACCATCGAGATAATAGTAGGGCAAAGAGCGAAAAGTAGGACAAAGAAGCATTTCTGCGCCTGAAATATATCCCCGCAGCTACCCATCATGCCTTGCGCGAGCTCCCTGCGCTTTGCGCTACAGCTATAGGCTTCTTTCAAAGGTGACGTCGTTCGACTCGACTAATTCCACTATTACTCTTATCTGGATGACTGAAAGGAAAGAAATCTCTAGGCAGGGGCGGATTTAAGCATAGGATACGCCTAGGGAACCCGCACCATTCAACAACAAAAATCAGCAAATTAATGTAACCATTTCAAATTTATAAGATATGGCAGTGGCAGTACAAAAACACTGTACTAGTACCTAACTTGGTGTGCTTTTCTAAATATATTTTTTTAAAGCGATGTCAATAAATGGTTTTGAACAGTGAAGATTTTTAATTTTATTATTTGTTACTTAATTCTTTCACACCGGTACTGCGCACAATTGCAATGTTGTAAAACTTCGGAAAATTTTGAATGATTCATCTTCAGGATTTCAACCGAATCAGTGCATTAAAACGCGGTTTTCATGGTTAATGTTTTAGACCCCCCGTACAATTACTTAACGTAGTATGTACCAAGTACTCGAGAGTTGCCCTACACACGCGCATCAGTGGACTTTAACGATATTATATGAGAACAAGACCGTATTAGGCCGTTGAAGACCTAAAGCATCAAAGGAACGTCAATTCAAACCTAAAGCATCAAAGGAACGTCAATTCAATGACCACGGAACTATAACAAAACGTACCTACTGGTGGTTATTACAATGTACAACGGAACCTACTTTAAATATAAAACGGTAGGCATTCAGTCGATATATCAAGTCTGACTTACCTTTTATGAGAAAATACCTTATGCAAGCCGCCAGTCAGTTTGATGAGATGCCCCCATAATCAACTTCACGATGTTTGACAGAACGCGGTAAGACCTATCAAACTATTCGTAACTGAAGCTATTTATAAACTTAATTCGTAAACTTAGTTTTCAAGTTAAGTTTAATTTAAAATTTAATGAAAACCACTTTCATTCATGAAATTTGTAAACCACCACATGGTTTAAAAAATAGTTATTGCAAGCCTATGTTTAAATTTTCACAGCATTTCCCGCATTTTATCAATAATCGTCTTCGCTCTCCCCTCTAGAAACGTAATTGCACCAGTTACTGGAAAATTTTGAACATTAGCGATATTTCGTACATCTTCGAGGAACTTGTATTTGATCCGAAAATTCAACTAGGCAAGCAAGCATTTGAATAAACCGCTCAAATCGGCGGATTAATGAATGGTGTTAAATTTGATGAAAACGTTTAAAAATTGGGTTAAATCAAAATAATATCACCGACCCCAGCGACAATGCCCTCTCAGAGCTCTCTGTTGGGAACATGGCGCCGTCGCAGGATTAATATATCGAATTAAAATAACTAACAACACCTAGAAGCGTATATCCACTATCCAGCCTCTTTTCTAATAAAATTTCGAAAAACAACACTTACAGGGGGAAGAAATGCACATTTCAAATAACATGTAATAAGAGTCGACTGTCGAGTCATTATGAGGTGCTAGTTTGGGAAAAATTGAGGTGAAACGAAAAACCGATCAGAAACATATTGCCATACGTTGACAGGTGAAATAAGAAAGTTAATCTTACGAATCGTGTGCCATTATCACATATAAACTTACAAGAATGAAATACAATTAACATGAATATCAACCATTAACACTCAACGTAAAGCTTTTTAGGTTCTTTTAGGGTTCAAGGACATTCAATTGAAATGTTCAAATTGCACCAATGAAACAGCAGGTAGCAGCGTCATGGAAATTATGTTAATAAAATGGCACTGATTCAAGCAAAAATGGCACCTAAATTCTGTTTTGATGATCAATTTTGATTTTAATAATGTTCGGAGAATACGCCATTATTCATAGTCAATATGTCAAGAAGTCACTATGGCTTAGGTTGGTACCGTAGCTATCTAAGTTTAGGTATTACTTCATCAATCCTGACTGCCATTTTAGGTTACCAGAGCTATGAATTATTCAGGTGAAGTTCAGGACGAACAGTCAAACAACTCAAAATACAACACATCCTCGGTTTTTCGTGTAGAAGCAGGGGTATCCGTGTTTAGAAAAAAATTCTTTGATAATGTTAGTGTAGTGGAACACTGGTGCAATTGGAAATTCCCATCCTAAATTAACCGGAAATATTGAGGAAGAACTATTTTTAAAAATATCTAAAACAAATGGCACTGTCAGTTGGAAGATGAGTAGTTGCTTGAAGCACTGAGACGAGAAATAGCTGCTTGAAGCAATGAGACAGACTGTAAAACTATGAACCGACAGGTGCTGAATAGACAGTCTTGGCTACAACCTATCAAACCTGAGTTACGGAGATTGGAGTTTACTTATAGATATCATCCAAACACCTTAAAAAAATAAAATTAAAATAAGATGTTATCGAGGAAGAACAACGTTGTTCCACATCAGCAAAACACTACAAAAAAACAAAGCATCACCCTCAGGAAGAAGAGTTCGAAATATTTGGATTGTCCAGTTTTATACAGGATTTGAATAAAAGGAGGAAGTTATGTTTATGCAACAACAAAATGAGGAGGTAATCGGTCAAGTGAGGTTATACATAGTGTTACTTTGATGTGAACTGAGGCGGGATGAAATCGGGGAACGTCTCAAGGGTGTCGTCTATGCCTGAAAGGTCTACGCCAAGGAGTTCCGTGTAGTCCATATCGCCTCCCGCAGCGTAACTAAACAGAAACACAACAACGGGTTCTCCATGAAAACGCCAATATGAAATGTCAATAAAACATTCAAAGCCCGGTCAAATTTTTATTGACATCTGCTATTGACTTGTTGTGTGTCTGTTCAGCCGCTCGGAATATAATTTTGAAGAGAAAAAAAAATGAATGAAAATAAACCACCCGGTATCAAAGATAAAGTAAAATGACTACTAAAGAATACCACCCTCAGTGGTCGCGAAAATGAAACCCAAGTTACCACAAAATATAAAAATCAACGACAAAAACGGGTGTACGAACTACAAAATCAGTGAACGGAAAAAGTGAGCTAGGGAAACACAACAGTCAATAACAAAATGCAAACAAGTTTTTGTAAACATTAAACTGTAATATTCTATCCACATGTATCTTTCATGATATAATACACAAAGATCAGTAAATTCGTAATAAAACAGAAACAAAGGAGGGAAACATCGACAATTTGATTGCACATAAAACATTAAACATCAACTATAACATGAATGTTTAAAAACATCTATTTCCTTTTTTTGTTAAAACATTTAACGGCGACTTGAAAATATGGAATTGGGGGTAGTCCATTAAGTTTCCACATCGAGGAGTGATTGAGGAGGGATGTGATACGGGTAATATAGGTTTTATCAACATTTTTATTCGGCAGCTTAGGAGTTAACAAATAAATAGATACGAATTGGAACGTTGAATACGTCTCATTAACTGAGATTAATCACATGCAAATAATATCATTAAACAAATATTTGAGAAGGTTGAAAATGCATCGAATCCTGAAGCGGAGATATTAACCTAATATTTCATGACAGGCAAAGAAGCTCAGAAACATGGAAACAACCGTATTGTTGTATTTTTACTACCTGCAATAAATGACAGCAGGAATAAGAAAACTGAAGATCCAAAAGAAAACGCAATGGTGTGTAAATGTTAAAAATCAATTACTCATCTATGATACGATTGACTGGTGAATCACCAATAAAACTGTCCGTTGGGTAACAGTTGATTTGGAAAAAAATATGAAAATACTGACGCAAAGAATAGGCCGGTTGACTTCATTTTTTCTATGTTGGCTAACCTGCGGGGGCCAACCAAGACCAGCCAATCAGAATAGACTCATTCAGCATGAGAATTAGGAAGAAATTAGCTGGTAGTTTCCATTTCTATTTATTAAAACGCAAGAGAAACTTTTTTTTATATACAAGGGAAAAAAAACAATTTGGACAGCTGATGACTTCATCTGTCAGTACTGTCATTGCCATATTGGCTAGCCTACCTGAATGGATCGCTTCGAAGTCATTATGGAATAGTGGCTCACTTAAACCCACTCAACTTAGAAGTCTAAGCAATTCCACGTTCTTTCCCTATCGTTAAAAAAATATCTCCACTTCGTCAAACATGAAAAACGTTAGTTAACACAACTATTATACGTATGAAATGTTTGGAGCAAACGATATCGGACTAAAATTCGTAAAAGAAAACACTAAGAACGTTCATTCGCATGTTTAGCACAGAAATCTTATTCGTCTCCCGAAAGCACCTACAGGTATTAGGATAACCCTGATATCCATACTCTTCTTAAAAAACGCCGAAGGCTTTCATAAATTCAGTCTTAAAAACGTTGGTTACAAAATAAAACAGAAAATAATTACATAAAGTTACTTACTGTAAACTTGCCTTAAAAAATGTCTCCCTATACAATCATAAACCTAAATGGCTACCTAATTCAATCATAAACCTAAAAAGTTTCAAGTGACCTGGTAGGTACAAGTGTACAGCGTTTAGAAACTATTAGGTGTATTAAAGTACTACAAAAAAATAAGGTTAACCGCATACCAAATAATATACACACCTAAATTTTGAGCATATCATTTTATTTTTAAAATAGGTTTTTCTCGTGTAAATTTATAACTTTTTATAAAAAAATACGAGTTCTTTTTGCTATTTTTAAAAAATTTATTCGACTATTATTATTTTTGCCCTTAGCTATTTTATTATTATGTATATCGATGGAGGGAACGTTCTTAAAAATCAAAACATGGTTAGTATTCTTTGGTTGACACACGAAACACTAAATAAAGCGTGTTGAATATAATTCCGTACTACGTCTTTTTTAATGAGAAAGGAAAAAATTCGCCGTGATATTGCTAAGGATTGCACAACAGGTAAAATGATAGGAAACAACGATATGTTGAAGATAATTAGGTAAACGCATTCTGGTATTTGGTTCAGACATGTGTTGAGTGACAGAGGTTGACAAATCAAGTACAAGGTCAATAGTTAATTTACGGTAAGTACCTCTTATGGCGTCACCATTGAGATCGAGTGGGCAGTGGACAGACATCTGTACAATCCACAAAGAAGTGAAAAATCTGGCGTCAAATTGAGTAGTTTTCGAAGACTTAGTGGAATGAATTGTGTATACCTGGTAGTGCGTTGAGTAAAATTCAGGGAGGTTCACAACTTCACCTACACCAAGTAGGAATATTTCAAATTGAATGGATAAGTAACTTACCAGTATCCATTAGGTTCACTTCCCAATCATTATCAAATGCTTGTCAAGATGGCACTGGATCCAGGAAACCAACGTCTCATGACCCGAGATTTCTTTTGTTTTTTGTTCATTCCTTGGTTTTTTATTAATTTCCCCCAGCTCATTTCTTTCCTAGATTTGATGTGATTTAGACAAAAAAATGGCGGCATCATGTGGAACAACCAATCGATCAGTTCACAAACCACTTTCGAAGCATTTTTAGGGTAATGATCGACTAGTTGAAATATCACACCTAGGATGAGACATCAAACGTTATAGTTGCTCAGAGCAATAATTTCGACTGAGACCCCAATATTCTCATAGTTTTTGATTAGAGCCCAAACACCAGACGATTCCTCCCTTTCAACAAAGCCCAGTGAAACACAGGGCGAGCCTTGTCAACTATTTACACGTTTCAAACGGAGTGTTTGGAAGAGCCTGCGCAGCAGTTTCCCGGGACTGAGGTGATATTATCTGGCCTCTTCGTTCCTATTTTTCTTTGGGGGTATCTGAAGAGCCTCGCACACCACCCCAACTCAAGGTGACAATATATTAGGCAGTTGCAGCAATCTCAAGAGATATGGTTCAAAAAGTTTGTACTATTTTCTGCAAGGCTCCAACAATGTGTGCGCGAAAACAGATAACAGTTAAGAGAAAAAAAAAACTTTAAAAACATAAACAAGTGAGTTTGACATATTTTTCAAACAATGTCATAACCTTCTGTACAAACTAGAATACATTTTGTTTGTATTTTTGAACATCTAAACAGTTGGCTGACTCACCACGAATAAAAGGTAGCATCATCAAATAGCTTCTACTAAATTCGAAATAACAAGATAATAAATACTTCTGTATTCTTACAAAGACTATTTAGACATTTAGAACCGTGATAAATTTTTCTTCATTTAGTTTCCAAACAACATCTAACACTGAATCAAAGTTTATAGATACTTGAAACATCCAAATTATTAACACAATTTTTCTAATAAATATTACCACAAAGGGCTGGGTTGGGGACCACTCCAGTCCTCACGTTCATTAACACTGTGCAAGCTAATGTTTTATCACTCAAAGTGATAGCCCCAGGGGTTCAAATCCCTCCTGCAAAGGTTTTTTCTTCAAATAACATGATCCGGGTCAAATATTTATGTATTTCTACATTTCTCTCCAGGAACTGATGGGTGGGGGGGGGGGGGGGGGGGCTCTTTAACTTTGAGATGGGAGCGTCAGCGTTTTGGAGATCAGTCATGTACCGGAGATATTATTCAACTAATTCTGTTAATTGAATTGCTCAATCTGATTTTGTTGAATATTGAAGAAAAACGTCAATTCCAAACCAAATTACAGTTTTTTCGAACATAAAACATACACAAATATACCTACCTACCTACCTATTCTCAAGCAGAATAATAAACTAAGAAGGCATTCTGCGCTACTGTTTATTTAATTGCATCCAATTTCTTCGTGTCACACTCAATTCGGACCACCCTGCATATATCATAATTCATCAAAAGATTGGCAGAATGCCCCACAACTTCTAACAGCCTAACTTGCAAGGACCCGAGTGCACCCGACCCACTTACGATTAACACGGAGTATTTAACTAACGAAGTGTAATGAAATCTATTTTTAGTTTATTCCTTGTCATTACCAGGGAATTGAGAATATTAGAGTCGAAGGTGGAATACGTGGCAATCCACGAGGTAAGTACCTACTTATACATTTTTGAAGGGTCGTCAGAAGGGTCTATTGGGGGGTTTGCAGGGTCTATTTGGGATGGGTACCGGAGGGTTACTGGAATTTCAATTGGTGATGTAAATGGCCACGGACAAGGTAGTTATAAGAGGCATGTTCCAGCCAACGTAAGTTTTAAATGATGTTTGGTGCCACTGCGCAAAAAAACTGTGTTCCAACCACAGTGTTGAAAAGGTTTTATCTGTAAACTGTTCCGAACTTGTCAGGAGCCGAATCCGGGTTCTCTGACTTACAAGTTCTGAGTTCACACCCAACTGGGGATGGGTTTTTTCCCAACAGAACTGAAGATAACCTCACTGGAACCTTCCCAAGTCTCACTTCCTTCCAACCTTCACACGAAGTGTCTTTCGTCTCTGTGGCACCTACTCAGCTATTTTTCGGCCCTCAAGCCATCACAGTTGTTTGGCGCGTTTCCAAGGTGTTCCAGCCCATGAGTTCTCAAATTGAAACAGTTCTAAACTCATCCCCACCCTTCAGAAAAACTTAGGTTCTGGTTTCTGAACTTTTAAAAGCCAGTTCTGCTGGCTGGAACATACCTAAAATTCTTGAAAGAGCCACTGAGAGGGGGGAAGGTTACCTACAGACCTGAAGGGAAAGGGGAAAAAGCAATCAAATATGAAGTAAATACAGCATTATTTGACAGCTGTAAGGAAACCGAAAATTGCTCTGAAAATTGTTCTTTAAAAATACACCCTGAAGTGGAACTAATATCGATTATAAATACTTCTGAAAATCATGCAAGTTCCTCATTTGTGTCTAGCTTCTAACTGGAACGCGAATTATTTCTACTTGACAGGTTTTCTTCTGTTATAGAATTTTGAGTCGATTTTTCCTAATGCCATGGACCTTTGCACTACAAACTTCATACCTGGTCCGATGTTTTGGTAATTTTTAGCGATTTCTTACTACCTACAAATGTTATTACTTACAGATTTTTCGTTTAAAAAAAATCTGTATTTTTACCAATCAATTATAAATTCAAAATAAAACGTAATTACCGTAAATGTGTCATTATCTCATTTAGAAAGGTCCTTTATGGAATAAAGCAATGGATTTGGGTAGTTTCGTGTTGACATTTAAATGTGTAGTAGTCATTAATAGGAATTTGCTATGCGGCCACCATGCCGTAATACTTCAAACATTGAATTGTTAGTGTCTTCGTATTTTCATTTGCTTTTAAATGAGTAGGGTTTATTTTTTGTTTCGATGACTGAGGTTTCCAATTCAATGAAAAAATTCGGATTCCTAGAGCGCCACCACTACATCTGTATTGTGGACAGTATCTGTAATGGAGAACACTTAGGTACGGCGCGTTAAGTGTGAGGTCTTTCATGAAGCAAACTCGAATACTTAGACAATTACCCACAGCGAGAGTACCGACTAACCGGAAATATTTGATACAGACATGGGTAGCTAACTTGCTGATTAAGACGCTCGAAGGACCACTGGAACGTTTTCCCATAACAAGTATAATCAGAAAACTATGGAATTATAGGCACGCTAAATTCTCTACGGGTAGAATTTAGAGACCTCCATAGAACAAGTATAATTCATGGAGTCTCGAGTGTGAGAAATAATAGATTTCTACCAGTGACTGGTCGAAATAATAGTGTCACAGGTAGAAATAATATTGACATAAGTACAGTATCCACAGTTAGTACGTGGCCCTGTTCCAGTAGTTCGTTATGACTGGTTGCACGCCTATCAGTCATGAAGCAAAATGACTGAGATCTGATGGCAATTTGGTACAAAACTGAAATTTTGTATTTCAAGAATTCAACATCGACAAGTTTATGTAAAGACTCCGACATGAACCTATATTCCAAAAGATGCTAGGGCTGAATCAAATACGAGGAAGAAGGCCAATCAAACAGCATCAGCGGCAAATATCGCTTGATGCTACGACTAATTTTATTTATAAATACTCTAAGTATTTGAGTATATTACCGTGGATATTCTTTCCTGCGATGTGGGAGAAGACCGGTATGACGTCAATGAGGGACTGTGGGTACCTAGCCAACCTGTTTATTCCCCATCTACCGAAAAAACTATTCTGGAGCAACATCATACAACTTGTGACCCAAAGAGCAAAATTAATCACATGAAAGTGCATAGCTTTTCAAATTAATGATCAAATACGATTCTGCGGTCTAATAAAAATAGTAATAGAGCAAATACTGAATCTGCACACCCACATAACACGAATATCGAGACACCACACGTTATCGTTTTTCAAGAAATGAAAAATTATGAAAAAATTAGTGAATAAATCCATTGCATTTTTCCTCAAACGACTTTTATAATGCTAATAATGGGTGTTTTCAGTTCCCGCAGCATAATTTGGACGTCTAATCGTTAAATAGTGAAACAGAATGCTTGCTTATTCCGCCTCACAGCTATTATAGTGCCTAATTTATCAACAATGAGTTTCTTTTTTAAAAAAATGAAGATAAAACTTAATACAATCAAAGGTCAAAATGAGTTTATGTGAGCGACGATAACTGAATCCTCAATTCCCTGTTTCAAATATTGCTCCCACATCACTCAATCAATAAATAATCAATCTAAAAAAACCAACAGTGGTAATTATACCATTTTTACGAATGATTATACGGTTTTAAGATGTCCCAAATAAATTTAGGTGATATTACTGACGAATCAAAATTTTCACTAGCGACTTGCTCGTGCAAGGTTTCATCAACTCGCTTCATCGATTATTCATTTTAAATTGCTGCCATAACATGGTTGATTCAAAACAAAGCTATAAGGAAATGGCACTTTAAAATTTTACATTGGCTAAAATCATTTTATTCGGCAGAATTGAAACTTAAAAAAACAGTTTTAAACATTTAAAAATAATTTAAAAATTTGAACCTTTTTACGGGTTTTGTTTTAGAATTATTATTTATTAAATCATTTCAATAACAAAATTATGGCCGCGTCTTTTTCCACATTTTGAGGATTTCATGCAGGCATCGCTTTCGCGCAGGCTTTTTGGTAATTTTTATTGAAAAGGGGGTTGGTTATATGTGTGATCGGATCAGGTCACATATACGTTAACTATTTCAGAGCTATTCTAAACAGTAAGTAAAATACTAAAACATCTACCTAATTTCCACCGATTTTAAGTCACATACCCTGAAACTTGATTTTCTTCAGAAGGAGAGGAGTCAAAAATGCGTGATTTGTAACAGTCTCCTAGTATGACATTCTGACTTGTCGGAACGGACCTGTTTAACAAGTTTCTAAATTCATTTATGATGCTTTTTTCTTTCTTGTCTATTTTTAAAATAGCCAGAAATAAGATGCACATGTATTTATTCTAATTATGACTACAAAGTGAAAGCACTACGTACATGAGAATTTAATACACAGTTGTCTACTCAACAGCCACTTATACATTGTCAAAGAATCAATATTTTAGTCAACAACAATCAACACCAAAAAAGAATACCATCATGCCTAAACAAACAATCAAGAGTCAGGTTGAAAAAAATGCTTGGACGCCAGTTCGAATTGCAAAGAATTCATTTTTTGATGACAAAAACTGAATGTGATAATTATAATAATTGTATAAGTTTGATGGTTGTAAAACTGTAAGCTAAATATAAAAAATATTTCAGTGAGTGATAGCATTAACTTGCTGAGACCAACAGAGGTTGTGAAACGAAATACAATTTGACATCGATTAGAAAACCCTATCCATACCCAATGCACTGGTATTGACACAGTGTAGGTATTGACGAATATCACTGGATAAGGGAGATAACGGAGTTGTGTTGAAACATAAAGAATAAATTTTGAAGGTTTCGCATTGATCAATGTTGTCAGGTTGGGTTGAACTGGCGTCAAAATAATTTCAACATGTTTCTTCGAGCGAAACTGAAAAAGCAGTGTTAGCCAAAAAGTTAATAAAACTCTTCTGAATGGAGTTAAGGTGGTCACTTATTTGACAAAAAATCGGCTCGAGAGCACAGTTTCAGGCTACTCAAAAGTTGTGGATAAAAAAATGTTCACAACGAAAACGAATGAATAATTTTGGTAATTAGCGAGGTTCCGACAATGGACGAATTGTTGGTAAGAGTGCAAACGACCATCACAATCCATTGTGTAGGAAACGAAAGATGAACATAAAACTGGAGGGAGTTGAGAAGTGGTAAACAAATTTTGCAGCTGGAGAATATTGAAGGTCTTAAATATCGTCAGAGGCTGCATCACCACCATGACGAACGTTTAGAGTTCCAGAACCGAATGATAGCTGCCAGACATTAGGTCCAAAACAAAACAAGAAAAAAGATGTTCGTAAGATGAAAATGTATTTAAGAAATCTCATAAAAGATACTCACTCTACATCAATCTCTTGAAGCAACATACTCCACCTGTTTCACCAACGCAGTAATAATTATTAACCGTGTTTTGTGGCAATGAAAAAACAATAACGATATGTCAATATCATGCCAGGTGAGGGAATTGTAAGGATATATCTATTTTGCATCCAGATTTCCAGACTGAAAAATCTTGGGATGTACGTACTACTAAACAGAACTTGTAGGGCCCCAGCACACTGGCGATTTTCCGTCGCGGTGACTGATTAGTTACGATCGCGCATTGAAACTTGGGTTAGCGCACTGGCGACGCGACTGGATCAGTGTTACAATGGATCTCGTTGAAGCTGCGCTTTTTTTAAACAAAGAAAACTTTACTGTTAGTAGAAACATTACAGTTTTGCGCAAAAAGAACATAGTAGGATTAGAAAAACCCCTTCACACCCCCTTATTGAAACGTGAAACCCTTATTCACGTGGCACATGTAGTGAGGTGTAGTCCGCTGACTACCCTCTGACCAGTTTATTGTTGGTCACCTAGGCTGGGAACACACATAGCTTTTATTTTCCGCGCGGACGGACTTACAAGAACAACGCATGCAGAGAAAAATCCGTCGCACGCACGCGACTAGGTGACACACAACAGCGTTTTTATCCTGCCGCAAAGCTGGGGACACTCAGCTTTTATTTTCCGCGCGGACGGACTTCCAAGAACAACGCGAGCAGAGAAAAATCCGTTGCACGCATGCGACTAGGTGACACACAACAGCGTTTTTATCCTGCCGTCGCTCGTAGCTGGGAAGTGGAGGGGATGAAGGTGGGCTATTGACCTATCAAACTTCAGCGTGAAATTCCGCTCGTTTTTTTCCGACGGAATCCGGCACGGAGCGGGCGCATGAAAAACCTGCCAAAGGCTGAAAAATCTGCTCCACGCCGATGTGTGTTCCGTTCCATTTGACTGCACAGTTGTCAGGTTCCGCGCCTGAGGCGGGCTGAGTTCTTGGAAGGACGTCCGCGTCGGAATCGCGATGTGTGTCCCCAGCCTTACTCGTACCAGGGAAGTGGAAGGGATGAAGGTGGGCTATTGACCCTTCAAACTTGAGTGTGAAATTCCGCCGCGTTTTTTTTCCGACGGGAATCCGGCACGGAGCGGGCGCATGAAAAACCTGCCAAAGGCTGAAAAATCTGCTCCACGCCGATGTGTGTTCCGTTCCATTTGACTGCACAGTTGTCAGGTTCCGCGCGTGAGGCGGGCTGAGTTCTTGGAAGGACGCCCCCGTCGGAATCGCGATGTGTGTCCTAGAGTGAGTCTTGAAGACGGCGTTTTTTTAGGCGTCGGATTGATGGGGATGGCTGTGCTCAAGGGGTTGGTGTGCTCAAGGGGTTGGTGTGCTCAAGGGGTTGGTGTGCTCGGCCATCTTGTGGTTATCCTCACATACCTATCTTTGTGATCACGATAGTCACTAGTGGGATGTAAAGGTCATTATGTAATACTAAGTCACGCACAAACCAATCCGCTCCGGTTATCATGCGCAATAATCAATTCTGTGTCACTTGGATCTTTCTTAGGCTGGGGACACACATAGCTTTTATTTTCCGCGCGGACGGACTTCCAAGAACAACGCGAGCAGAGAAAAATCCGTTGCACGCATGCGACTAGGTGACACACAACAGCGTTTTTATCCTGCCGTCACTCGTAGCAGGGAAGTGGAGGGGATGAAGGCAGGCTATTGACCTTTCAAACTTCAGCGTGAAATTCCGCCGCGTTTTTTTCCGTTGTCCGAAGGGAATCCGGCACGGAGCGGGCGCCTGAAAAACCTGCCAAAGGGTGAAAAATCCGCTCTGCTCCACTGCGCACCGATATGTGTTCCGTTCCATTTGACTGCACAGCTGTCAGGTTCCGCGCGTGAGGCGGGCCGAGTTCTTGGAAGGACACCCACGTCGGAATTGCGTGTCCCTAGCCTTACGTGACAGGCAGCAGCTGCTCCCCATAGTCCACATGAGTAAGTCCATATTGGTTGGATGAGAGTAAGATATATTAGTCTTTTTGTTGAGATGGATAGAGGGGAATGCTTATTAAGCAGAGGTCGAAGTTAGCGAATCCGCTGCCTAATCTTCGTTGCCAGGTAGGGGACGTGCTCCTTCCAAGTCATTCTTCCATCCAAGTGTAGACCAAGGTATCTTACATTTGAGGCAATGGCTATCACTGCATTGTTCATCATTAGTTTGTCAGTGAAAGTCCTCAGATAAGTAAACTGTACTGCTGCTGACTTTGAGCTGTTGATCCTAAGCCTCCATTTGCTTGACCATTTCGCGATTTCATTCAGGTGGCAGTGGAGTACCTTTCCAGCTTCGCGAAATATGTCGTCAGCAAACTGAGCTGTCATTACACCCGGTGGACTTGGGAGGTCGTGAGTATATACAAGGTATAGAAAAGTTCCAAGAACACTCGCCTGGGGCAAACCTGATATCATTGGTTTAGAGGCAGACAGTGCTTCTCCGCATTTTACAGAGAAAGAAGAAGAGTACCATCGGGAAAGGCTTGACCTTGACCAAAAGACCTTTCTGTATGACCTTGTCGAATGGTTTCTCCAGATCCACGATCACTCCTAAACACACTTTTTTGTCCTCGTATGTCTCAAGGATGTTGTCGACAACCCGATGTAGCTGTTGGGGACAGGAGTGAGAGGAGGGAAAGCCAAACTGGGAATCGGGGAGCAATGAAGAAAGCGCCAACAGGAGATGAGGCATCGTCTTTCAAATAATTTGGAGAATAGTGGCAGGAGGCTGGTAGCTAGAGGAGTCATCAGCAGTTCGTTTGGCTTCTTATCATTACCACATTATGCATGCTTACATTTGTACGGACAATATGTTGTCCTAAGTACAGCATTATTAATTTGATTTAACAAGACGACTGACTGCTTGACTGCTTTACGTGGAAGGACTTTGAGAAGCTGTTTTGTTATCATATCGTGACCTGTACCTTTTTTTTTTTTGAGAATGGCTAACTGCGAACTTGTCCAGGAGTAAAGAAGAGGCAATGTGGCTGGAGAGGTTCTTCAAGCTTTTTGTCTTTATCTTCGTCAAATACTGGATCAGTAGTGGGAAATGGAGTGAACTGATCGACGAGAAGCTTTCAGAAAGTTTTGCTCAGTCGCGTACCACTGCCCCATTCTTTTCAGTGGTGGAATGCTAGTTCAATCGCCAATCATGTTGACATGCTGCATGTTGACGATGAAATTTAAACAAAAGAAATCAAAATTTGAACTTTTGGATGAGGCAAAAGGGAGCCAAGGAGCAGTTCAACAAAATCCTTAGGTAGGAACTCCAAGCGTATTACTGGATGAGCGCAGGTGGTACCTTCTCCAGTCTCCTTCATAAATATAATCCTCCCAATGGTCAAGCATGAAGACACACTATACCACACGAAGAACAGCGACTGAGGTAAGTTTAACATACTATTAATTTCACATACTATTAATTTCATAGTTCATTAGGTATAAATTTTTTATTTCAAAAATAAGAACCAGAAAAACGTATGACAAATGTATAAATGAATTCTTTCTTTAAAAACATTTTTAATGGAACTAACCACACCAGTGTGCTTGCCTCCATTAATTTCGGTGGTTCACGTTTTCAATGCGTCACGTGGAGAATTTTTCAGTAGCATGTTGTGAGCAAAACTGTGTGGCAGTTTTGCGACTACACAATCGCGCGACGAAAATTGCCAGGGTGTTTGGGCCCTTAGTGAACTTGGGATCTTTACCCAAACAGTAATTCTAACTAGCACCTCGAGTTTAAGGTCATGCAAACATGTCAGCGGCAGAGAAGCGGAACTCGTAATCTACTTAACTGAAAAAAATCACGTTCTTTTCACAGAAAAAATAATTTTATTCGCTAAAAAATCACGTTTTTCACTGGAAAACCAACGTTCTTTACGTTATTTTTCCCTGAAAAATCAGGTTTTCACTGAAAAATTACGTTTTCACTCAATTTTTTCACTGAAAAATCACGTTCTATTCAATAAAAAAATAACATTCTTTACATATTGCGAGGAGCGGGAGTTAAAGAATCAATTTTGCTGCTACCGACCGTAGAGAAACGGTTATTCAGTGACACCTACCACCATAGTGAATAGGGCAGCATTTTCTTGATCCTACTGTAATTAAATTGGTAACACAGTCGAATCTCTTGACAATTCGAGCCAATTGCCGGATCCCTTGGAAAATTCATGTTAACATGAACACATGCCAGCTAAAAATGTATTTTTGGTGCTCTTGGTAACTCCAACTTTCGATGGCAGACCACCCAGAACGGAGTGAACAACCTTAATAGACAAGAAAATATGAAATGAAATGACTGAGAGGAAGCCAACATTGGAAAACGCTCACTGAACAGATTAGAACCAGTAAAAATAACCAGTAGCTTTAAGAGGAAAGATTTTTTGTTCTGTAGTAGGTAATATTTTGTAGTAAATATCGAGTTTTGCAACTAACTGCGATAACCGAATCTATTTTAAGGCGAGAAGGCCGGAGTTAGCTAAAAGTTTACGTCAAACATCTTTAACCCATAACAGCCCGCCCAGTCCTTATGTATTTGTGATCAGCGTAATGCTTCTTGCCACAACAACGTATTGATATTTCTTACCTTCCCAGGTGTAGGGCGTAGGCTTCTGAGAAGGTAAGAAATGCGTATATTTATGCCATTTTGGTTTATTATTCACAGAATAATAAACCAAAGTGGCACCTATATATTCGCTCAGCAAAAAAATTTTAGAACACGCCCTCAAAATTTTTTCTTTTACAAGATGCGTAGATTCCAAAAATGCAATGTCCGCCTGCCCTGCGTATCATCCATATCTACATTATTTTGGGTCTACAAAATCCATTCTTTCGCGAACAGGCTCTGAGCTTGCGAGGTATCGTTTTCCTTGTTTTTTATGGCGAGGAGACCGAATATGACGTCGATTTTGGCCAACGAATTGAGGTTCTAACAGTTTCAACCTCAAATTTACGTTAGATTTTGGTCTAAAGTCGTCGTTCTTCCTCATTTGGGTCCCAGTTGTGTTTCGAAGCTCGGCAGCCCGATCGGAATAGACCCAGGGGTGTTACGGGTGAAACATGGATGTAAAAATAGGGGTTTTCGAGGGAACATGAGTATCGTTTTCCATGTTTTTTAGGTCGAGAAGACCGAATATGAAGTTGTTTTGACCAAATAATGGAGAACTGAGGTTGCGACGAAGGTTCAGCTCCCAAAAATGCATTTTTCATTAGTCAAAAACCTGGGAAATTGTCTGAAATCACCACTTGTATAATAACACTAGAAGTACGAGTAGTAGGTATTAACAGGTGAATCAAGACAACTAAATGGCCTACTTCGTGTTTTTGGGGGAATTAGTGGAAACCATCAGAAATAGCTATTTCAATTATTGCACATGAGAAACAATAAATGGAACTGCCATCATTTCTGTAGGTATGTCCAAACAAACCCATGTGACAAGGACTTTGCAGCGTATTTTGGTTATGGAGACCCTCCATATGAAGTTGCCATTGGTTCTCAACTCCTGACCAATGCTTCGAGCATCACCGACACATCTGTATACTTGTAGCTCTCAACACGAAACATCTAGCTGGTATTTTTAGTCAATTCGCAAAACAGCATTAACAAAAAATTCCCTGACCTAAACGTTTTTAACCCCTGTTTCGAAGACAAACGGATTTACCTCTATTAAAGGATTGAAAAAAAGGCTCCACGACTGTAATAAGACATTCAATAATGCTCTCGGACTCAAAGAACTCTCAACGATTTAGACCCCCGTTTCTTGTAAGCACATACCCATCAACTGTGACGAGTGGTTACCATCATCATCCTTAGTGTTATACGCTAAACTCAGGGTTTCTGGTTCATTCATGAGAAAAATCCAGGCCTAGTACATGGAAAGTCCTCAGCAAGCAGAAGGGAGGGGGGAAGGCGGTACCCCCGCAAAACTAATAGGGCAACGCACATCATAACAATTCGGGTATTTTTAATGGAAGAAAGATTTACAGGAACGCAACAGTCAGACGATTTACATTAATCACGTAAATCGTGACTATAATAATGATGAGCCTGTAGTAACGCTGGTCGAAAAAAGAGGATCTTGATGGACCAACAGTATGGCAAATTTTATCCAACCTACTATTTGTATTCAAAGTAAAAATGTTCACCTGTTAACGTTATCGCCGACAACGGAAATATTCTCTGGGGACTGGGGTTGGAACACGGGCTGCGGTGTAGGCGGGAGGCTGGTGCCACCTCCCAATCGGGGTATCTGAGTTACCAGCATCGGTTTCACATAGCCGTTATTCGTCGTCGTCTGATTATCTGAATACGAACAATAATGGGTTTGAAACATTCATGTCACAGGTAGAAATGCAACACAGAGTACACTGAAGGCAATCCATCAGAACATTGCTACTCGAATTTGACGTTAAAGGAGGTTAATACACATTTTTCACACGCCTTAACTAAAAAAAAAAAAAAAACCACAGTCATGCAGCATGGCTATAAGAGCGAATTTTCGAAGTTTTCGGCATCTTCCTCCTCCGCCTAAAATTTTCTGAAAATTAATTTTCGGCCAATGTTTTCCCAACTTGATACCATACAAAATTAAAACAGGAGTAGTTTTACGCAAAGTAAAATTTGGGGTGGAAGGAGGGGGAGGGGGAAATCAAAAATGTTTTGAATACCAGAAGAGTAGGTATTGGGTACGTAACAAATTTTTTGTTCCATTTTTTGCCGAGTAACACCTCGGTTTGTAGATTTTCCAACGCTGAACACGATGGTGAAGTCAGAATTGCGATATCCCATTCCGTTATCAGATTAGAGCAGACGAACCAGGAAGAACATCTCAAGAAATAACCACGTTCCTTCATCTTCAAAGTGCTCCAGTTTGAGAATGGAATGAGATATCGCAATTCTGATTTCACCATCGTGTTCAGCGTACAAAACCCTTTAAAATGAGGTGTCACTTGTCAGACTTTTTCATTTTGGGAATTTATGGGTAATTTTCCCCCCCTAAAACTCCCCAAAACTCCCCCTTAGGGTGACCCGATTCTGCCCATCTTCGAACTTAGCCTGTCGATTGCCAAGACAGATTTTTCGTGCAAATTTGAACTTTTTATCTCAATTCTTTCGAGAGTTATCGTCTGGAATGACACATACATATATAAATATATAAATATATATATAAATATATAAATATATATATATATACATATAATTTTTGGTGTCTTTCGGCAGGGAATTCAGGATGGTCTGAAACGGATTTTGGTATAAAAATCTTTCGGAAATTCGAGTTTTAAAAATTTTGGACCGAGAACAATAGCTTCCTTTTCTTCGAAAATTCGCTAAAACTGTTATTCCAAATGAAGAATGTCATATAACTCATGTTGCAGAGCATCAAATTCTGCGTTATTAAAATATTCAATTTTAAATGAAACCTCAAAATGTTCAACCGAATACTTCAATAAAAACAGGGCTGTTCCGAACGCAGAATTTGAAGCTATACAACTTATATGACATTTAGTTGAGTTATGACATTTTTAATTTGGAAAAACGTTTTTTAGTTAAAACCATAACCAAGCATGCCTATTTTTGACTGCTCATTCCAACCAAACCACTGAACCAAATTTAATGTTTAAGGGCGACATTCGAAGCAGAACTTTCTCTTTAATTATAGTAAGAAATTCCAGTAAGTTTAACGTAACATGCACCATTTAGATTTTTTAAGCCAAAAACTGAAAAGATGTGTCGTACTTTTTTGGCCCTCAGAAGTTTAGCTCACCTCAGACGGCAAACTCATACTTGAGCTTGTTTAAGCCCAAAGTGGCTTAAAATAATTTCCAGCTTTACACAATTTTTTTCGCAGTCAAGTCCCATTACCTGGGCTAATTATAAGATCTACCTGTTTTAGATAAATATTTAACACCTACTGCTGGGAGGTAATCAATCAAATTTGTAGGTTTCGTTGTAGTTTTATGCCATTAGCTGAGGCCAACTGGCATCATTGTCGGACTTCTTGTTCTTTGTCTACACTGTCTTATAACTTGGTTTACAAAATTGACAGATACACGAATAATGGAATTTCCAAAATCGGAATAAGAAATTACCCATAAATGTGTATATTATTACTAAGATAACCCCAACTAATACCATGCGCTGAATACCGTGAGCCAGGCACGGGTATTAGGGTGGTCGTCCACTGGAAGCGTATTCACGCGGCGCGGCGCTACACGCGACACAAGCGGCAACCTAACAAGCAGCTACGAGCGACAGGGGTCGTCCACTGCAAGCGCCTTCGCGCGTCGGGCTTCAGCTTGTTTTCAGGTGAATTCAAGGAAAGTGGGGACTTCCTTTTTATTCGTCATGGACCCAGAGGAATTTTATTTCCTTGAAAGTAGCAACCATTTGCGAAAACGAATGTTAAATCAAAGAACATGTTGGTTGAAATTGAAGTTGAAAAGTTGAGTTTGAAAAGTTGGTTGGCTTGAATGGTACCTCTTGTCTCTCATATCCCAGAGAGGCGTATGAGAATGAATGGCACTAATTAATTTGTCGGTGTTATGGTCCGTATTCTGCGTACAGGGGAATTTTCACCTACTCAGAACGGGGATTTCGCGTGAACTGACTCGAAATGACCAGGGATATGGTACAAAGGTAGGTAGGTATTCCGATGAACCGTCCGTTTGCTATGTTTATTTACGTGGAATTCGTACCAAAACACGTAGGGATTCCTACCAAAGCAATAGAATTGAACGAGCTGCACGAGCTGCTACGAGCGGCAGATCCAACTTTTTTTGGATCGGCCGCTTGTAGCTCGTGTACGCCCGTAGCCGCCCGCTCGAACACGCTTCCAGTGGACGATACCACATATAACTCAATGTAGTTGGATCTGTAGCGCGTGTCGCTCGTTGCCGCTTGTGTAGCGCAAAGCGCCGCGCCGCTCGAGTACGCTGCCAGTGGACGACCCCACTTAATCCTAGTCTCCTTTCTGGAAAATGTCTGGAGACTTTTCTACAGACTTCTGCGAACGATCCACCCTGGAAATTCCACTAGTTCTACGGAGTTTTGGAGACAGGCCCACAGAAAACCAACACTATGATGAATATGGCAACCCTGGCAAAGGGTTTGTGTTAATTACGATTAAAGATAGGAATACTAATCAGACTCACCACTAAAAGGCGTGTAGTATTTGCTAAACGCTTGTGTCTTGCAAATGTCAGGGTACAGGTACTGGAGATGAGGCAAGTCGGATATCCGGTCAGCAAGGCTCCTTATTGAAAAGTCCTTGCTTGTAAAAGGTAGCAACATGAACACCTCACTTATTTCTGCTGGAACATAGGTAGGACTGTGGTTGGAAAATAATGGTCGTCAAAAGTGCACCAGCATCACGTTTCACCAAACAGTAAGGGAATATTAAGAATCGATCCTCATACGATCGATAGGGGTACGGTATTTGAATAAAATGCTCAGGTACCCTCAACAACAAACATAATAATGTAAGCGTGAATTTTTAGTAGGTAGTTAGTTTTAACGAATTGTATTTTGTAGAATGATAGAACTTACTAGAGTCCTCAGATGTGCCCACCCAAGCAATGGTGACACCGCCCAATTCAGAATCCGAGAATCGGAGGAGGAATGTGCCATTGGCGCATGCGGAGAGCATCTCCTCAGCCTGCTTCTTCCTCACGAATCCCAGAATACAACTGAAAATCCGAAGAACTAAGCTTTATCAAAATGGTCTTAAATGGTTAAAAAGAAATCTTCAATGGGAATTTCACCGGATTCCTTCTATTTTCTCAAGTAAAGATCTCGGCGAGTGCTTTCCGAAAAGGCGCTATGTGAGGGGTATCGGATGATCGAAAGTGGGCGAAAAACCAGTGGAAAGAAAGCGAAATTACAAGGCCCCTCACCACCACGTCCGCCTTGGGGGAACACTCAGCGCCACCCACTTCTGACGTCATTTCGTTTTCTTTCTTTCCGTTTATGGCCCAAGTATAAGGAATTTTGAGATGAAAATTGGCAGGGGGGGGGGGGGGGTTAAGGGTGCTAAATCCAATTCTGAGATCAAAAATAAAAAACGCCTACCCACTCATCCTGTGAATAATACACCTTTGTATTCGCTCAGCAAAAAATTTTTATAACACCCCCTCAAAATTTTTTCTTTTACGTTTCAATGTGCGTAGATTCCGAAAATGCGATGTCCGTCCGCCGTAAGCCGCATCATGCATATCGGCTTCATTTTCGGTCTAAATTTGCACACAGGCTCCATTTGGCTGTTGTCCCGAAAATTTGCAGCCCAATCGGAATTTACTCAGAGGTGTTATAAGTGAAAAATGGGTATACAAAATAGGCATTTTCGTGTTTTATTAACATCGTTTTCCATGTTATTTAGGACGAGAAGACCAAATACGAAGTCGATTTTGACCAGAGTGGAAAATTCAGGTTAACGAAGTTTCAGCCTTAAATTTACATCAAATTTTGGTCTAAGCTCTTGGTATAAAATCGTCGTTTTTCCGCACACAGTTTGGGCCCCCATTTGGGAACAAATTTGGGTCTTAGTTGTGCTCCGAAGCTTGGCAGCCCGATCGGAATACACCCAGGGGTGTTATGGGAGAAAAATTGGTGTAAAAATGGGGGGTTTCGAGGGATTTTGAGGTTTTGGTGAGCGTATTGTTTTTGTTTGTAGGGCGAGAAGACCGAATATGAAGTTGATTTTGACCAAAGGGTGAAGAATTGGGGTTGTAACGATCAGCTCCAAAAATCCATTTTTCGAGTCAAAAACCTGGGAAATAGTCTGAAATCACCATAAACCCGTATGATAACACTAGATGAGTATTAATAGGTGGATCAAGACAATTAAATAGCACTATCAATGATAACAGATGATCTGGAAAAAAGAGCCTATTCGTGTTTTTGGGGTCTAAAATTGGTTGAAACCATCAAAAACAACTATTTCAATTATTGCGCATGAAAGAAACGATAAATGAACAGCAACATTTCTGTAGGTTTGTCCAGTAGAATAATAAACCCAAGTGACAAAGACTTTGCAGCGTTTTTTCAATAAGTAACATTTGACAATAACGTACCCATCAACCCAGGGCCCTTTGAGGTGCTCTCTGGTCAGCTTCATCACAGCATAAAACCATTCCCAGAACGTGAAGTTCCTTTCTGGAAGAGGTTCTTTGCAGAATTGCGACCAACTGAGGGCCATGTTGGTGAAATCGTTGACTCCGCTAGACCTGGAAGATAATGACTATGTTAATTATGTCGAAGGAGGCAACAAAGCACTCTGTCCAAATGAGAGGAATAATACAAATAACCAAACAAGTAAGTACACAGAACTCCTCCACAATTCAAAATCCGATAACCTGAACTCCCTCTCTTCTAGAGTCGGTACCAAGCTTGAAAATTAATGCAGATCAGATCACCTGAAAGCTTTTTCAGCCAGAAACTGTAGGCTGTCCTCAGTAAGGGCTCTACCGGTTTGAGAGCAGAACTTGATGTTGAGGGCTTCAGCAACAAACGGCCATGGAACTTTATCAGGAACGACAAAGGGGGAGCGGCCGGGTTCAGCAAACGCATTGTCCCAGGTGACTGTGGCCCAAGCGTGGGGTTCTTGGTTACCGTGGACGATCACCACAACCGGCAAAGAAAGTGTCCAAACCTGGGAAACCGTTAGAATTAGGTTGAAACAAAACTTACAGAAGCTGGCCCTGTTGGAGACAAAACAACAATTCGAAAGTGCACCATTATCAACTTGGTATAGTGAAAAAATGGTCACAAGTCCCACCAGCCCGAACATTTCAATAATTCATGTATGACCATCATATTTACAGAACCCTGTTGAGACGCCCTAGCATATAAAGAACAGTTCCAGTCGAGCAGCATGGCTGTACGAGCGAATTGTCAATCAAATGTTCGTGCTGTTGTGTAAAAAGTTGATATAGCGAGAAATCGTACCATTTTTCATAAAATTATTCGTTTTTTCGTGATTTTAGCCATTTACACAGATTTCTGACCCTTGCCAAATCTGACCCACTCTTTTTCAAGAAAAATATTTTCATCATCAAAATAGAATTATTATCAAAATCCGTCGAAAATCACCATCGCACGCGTCAGGCGAATTGATATTGATTTCAGCCCTTAATACCAATTTTTGACCACCAATAATCCTAATTTGACCAGTATTCAGTATTTAAAAAAACTGAAATGGTGATGTTCTGTCAACTCTCCGTTCCATACCAATTTCCATTTATATCAATTGTTCGCCATTTTTGCCGTTTTGACCTATTTTTGACCCCTAAAAACTCAAATCTGACCTCCCTTAGAATTTTTGAAATTGCCCATCTTTGAGCTCACCATTTTGTTTGGCAATACAGACATTTTGGCGAAATTTCAAAAATTCATGTTTTGAAAATTTAGGACCCATTGCAATAGCTTCATTTTCTTTGAAAATTCGCTATAATTTGGGAAACTACAACTTCATCATACTCAACATACCTGAAACATAAGCTCTCCGCTGCCGACCGAAAATTGAGATGAAAATAGCAGAGAAAACTTCTCATCCATCACGGATTCCGTCCCTTTCTTCTCGGCCCGCTTGATCTTCTTCAGCTGCATGTTCCTGGAAATACAGAATTATTATTTCTTTGTGTACTTTAATGAAGGACATTTTGTTTGACTAGCTGATGGAGAGCTACCTGAAAGAAACTGCGAGCTGGCGTGTGGCAACTTGATATTCCATGACGCCAGTGTTATTGAGAATTTCCCCACTAGCATCTCCTTTCCCGGCCTTCTCGTTCTTGAGCAAAGCGTTCGCCTGTTGCTCGGATATAATAGTGACTTTAACGTGAGGAGGTGTCATGTGCACGTTGAGTTTACCACCCACCAGGAGGCGGACTGTAGCTGTGAACCTCGTATTCGTTTTCATCACTTGAGGCGGCTGTTTTTCTATCACAAAAGTGCTGAAACAAAATGTAGCATGGGATCAGTATGAAAGTCATCCAACTCAAATAGAAACCGAATTGGCAAGCTGTAGGTTCGTGATTACGAACTTTTACCACAGAATCATCAACATTACACAACACAATGGAGGACAAAATTAAGATTCGAACCTGGTAACAAGACTCGACAGTAGCTGCGTTATTTGTTGGTTGAGTTGAAACAAGATGTCTGCAACACCTTGATTGTCCAGAGGAAGTTTCTGCTTCAAGCGCTCCGCATCTTTGATTTGCTGGCGGTTCATCCAGTTTATCTCGGCCAGGCTCTCGCACCTAAGAATTTCATCTATATCAATTCGAGAACAGACAAGGATTGCATGGTAACAGATAGTTCAGGCAACTAGTGATCTCCTTTTCCTTCTAAATCGAGTCAAATAAACCAAATTATTTAATACTATTTAAATAGCTGATGACGTAAAAATTAGGTATAGATTTATTATGCACTAATACTACAAACAAATATGACAGCTTTGCACAGCGTTTGGAAAATTGCACTTAGATTTGCATCAATTTAAATGAAAACGACCACCATACCATTCTTGAATGGCATCAAGATTGTTCTGAAATTTAGCTCCGTTGCCTGCCAACTGTTGGTCCCTTTTCCATCTGATGAGCTCCTCGTCCAGAATTCGGCTTTGGACTGTCGATATGAGGTTGAGCGTTGCTTTGAGCTTGTCCTGCAGCATGATCCTCTGCTGCATCAATCCGCTGACCTTGAAAAGAAATGTTTTATTAGATTTATGGGCTTGAGAGATTGTGACGTTCCACCAATTCTTACAGCTGACGGTTAATAACGCAAGTATTTGCAATTACTTTTCGACTGAGAGTTGATTCTAGGAGTTCTTTTTGTTGGCGGAGCTTCTTGTCCAACTCAATATTCTGCGGGTTTGCTTGAGGTTGATTTTGGAGGTGAGAGAGATGTGCTGAACAATAAAAATAACCAATTGTAAAATATGGGCGTACAGCTATCACATCATTAGCTATTATATTGAAGAGTTTTTGCAACAAAACATCAACGTTACGAGTCGTTTGCGGTTACCAAGAAGAGGTTTGCTGGCCTTTGAATGCTATTTAGGGGGTTGGTGGTATGTGAGAATGACACAACATGTAAAACTGGGGCATTTTGCGTTGTCAGGATGGCTGCTTGATACCATCCTAAGCAACACAGCCTGCCTGGTCCAGCGGACTATTAACCAACAAATTCTGACCAACACAGTTGACACGTTCATTACGAGAGCCAATCAGCCAACTTTTCCTACCAGTCTGAATTGTTTTATACCGTAAAACATGACATGATATTGGATTGTGAAGATGCATAATGATGTAATTTGTCTAAAAAATGCCGTATTTTTGGGTCTGAGCCCCTCACGAGCTAGGTGCGTCATCAGCATGGATATTAGAAACAGACAGTGAGACGTGTTACTCGCTTGTGCCTGGCCCACCTCAATTATTACTGGTCAAATTTCCCAAATTTTTGTATTTTTCTAGTTTCTACTTCATTTTTTTTAAACCAAAATATCTTCGAAAAGGAGTGTGAGCAGCTGTGCTACACCCAGAAAACTAGGAAAATGCTCTTTGAACCTGAAGTTATTAATGAAAACAACGAGGACTTCACTGGGATGGTGGTCGGACCCTAACGGAGTGCAGAAGGCGGGTAGAAAACATTTCTAGCCAACCTGAGGTGAATGGAAATTGGAAAGATTCGCTATACTCTTTCACATGCTAGGCGCTTGACCCACACAGCAGGGTGGTCTGCTATCAAGGACAAGGCGCGTGAGCCACACTGAACGTGATGTGACTTACCAACAAAAGCAAGATCCGTTGTGCATCCAACCCGAAGATGAATAATTACAATGAAAAGGGATCTCACCGTTCAATTTTGTGCATTCGTGGTACTGGAGAGCAAACGCTTCCTGTTCCTGTTCCATTCGGCGCAGCTCTTCAGCTGTGTCCTGCGTTCGTCCTCGTATAACTTCAATCTGTTGGAGAATTTCAGAAGCCACGGAGTTTGACCCTCCACCAAGATCCACACCAGCCTGAAAATATTGATTTTCCCCGAATTAAACAAACTATTCAGTTCATACTGAACCTCTATCCGCGATCATTGCAGGAAAATTGTGGACGATGCACCTACAGTAGCAATGAATGTTAAGCTACCAGCTCAGCAAATGATAGCTTTGTTCCAGCCAATCAATGCGGTTGAACCGTGGTTGAACCGAGCAAGCGCAGTAGTGATTTACTAGTCAACCGCTGTTCCAGCCAACAAACCGAGTGTGACCTTGGTTGACAACCGCTGTTCCAGCCCACCAGCACGGTTCAGTCAGGAACCGCGGTTCGACCACTTTCTTGCCTGGGGTTCAGGACGGTTGGTTGGCAGTTGCTATAGGTAGGTAACCTTACTAATCTAATTTCGCTCTCTGTCTCTGAATTTTTTTGTGTGGGTCAATAAATTTTGTAGCTCTGAATTTTTTTTGTGTGGGTTGGATCAATGGATTTGTTACTGCTGTTGATGGATGATGTTGACATTGAATTTGATGATTGGGTGGAAATTTTGATTGATGACGGCGATTGTGACTTGGAAATGTGGCTAGCAGAAGAACAAAGGTGTCATCCAAAAATCCAAAATTACTTCGATGTGGTGGCAAAATATAACAAAACTGAATTTCTGGAGCATTTCAGAGTCAGGCGAGCAACGTCAGAATTCTTCGCAGTTAAATTCGAGGCCAGCCAATTTTACAAGAACTTGTTAGCGTGTACTGTAGGGTTTCAAACAAAATTTAAAGTCACACGAGAAGGTGGGGGTCAACCGTGGTTGACAGAAGGCGTTCCAGCCGAACGTTAACCAGTTGGAACCACGGTACGAGCCCTAATCAAGAAGACAGAGGACCGCGGTTCGACCGCTCTTTTTGGCAGGAACAAACCTAATGACAAGAGTGACAATACCCAAGAATTCAAAAAATAATTGTATCTGATGCTGCCATAATGTGGTAATCATTACTTAACTGCTTTACAAGGCCATGGATTATAAAATACCATGCACCACGTTCCCATGTCCCACCGATGTCTTCAAAAATGTACAATAAATTATGTACCTATCGTTACGTATGTCTATATATAAAGGGTATCGTATAACTCGGTGCACTGACAAAATGTGCATTTCTGTCAGGGAAAAATGTGCGACACTTGACTTTATTGTTGTGGCCTTACTAAGAGTAACCTCCAGTATTTTTGGAGTGTGAAATGTGAATATAGTTCCTGATATTTAATTTGCTTTCGCGAGTTTGTTCTATCGAATTTTTCCTGGTTCCAAGTATTTACCTATTTCTAACGAGGAAGGATAATTTTGACAAATGCGTCCAAAAATATTCAAATATCATTCTGTATCTCCACAATTTATTTCTAACTGTTTTACTCATACGTCCATAATGGAATTTGCTATTAACATCTACTAATATTCGCATGAGAGCAATTGGTGTTCATACAATATTCACTTACGTTTTCCGCCTGCTGCACCAATTTGAGCTCTGTGTTGAGACAGTGTTGCATGATGCGTACGAGGTTGATTGGCTGGAGACTGTAGCGTTGCTGGAAATTACAGGGAACATGAGTTAACGAATGTTTTGAAATGGCGAAAGTGCAAAATATATCGACTGAAGTAGAACCAATGAGCATCTAAACAAATAAGTATATCCTGACCAGCCTGGAAACTAATTTTGAGAAAAATCAGGGTTGGGTGCCGAATTCATATGGCTCATCCTGAATATCAGGGAACGCCACAAGTTAACATTGCAACGGACTACCGTCTCTTCTTCTCATAGTATGTACCGCATTTGCTTCCAAGCGAAATTGAAATTTTTATTAGTTCCTCTAACGTATATCTCTGATGCTGCTCGGATCAATTCCTCGACATTCATCCCCGTCCACAGTCTAATATTCCGTACCCGCGATATCTTCTGATCCATCTTTTGCTCTCGACCTTACCCTGAACAATAATTAATCTGAAATCATCAGAAATACTGTTAGCAAAAAAGTAATCCCTCAAAAGCGCTAAAATTGCTGTTGGTGAAAATCGAAGAAAAATTCAACCAACCGAGTTTCTGAATATCTTAAGAATGCAGCTACAAAGTTAGGCGGGAAAGTGTTTCAGAATAAATGTTATCTAGATACACATACAGTACGTTTTGTTACTCAAGAACACGCTACGCTACTTGTGAAATATTTTCAAGCAAGCGAGTCGTCAACATACAGGAATTAATACATATTAACATACAGGAATTAATAATTTACTCAATTATTTATATAAAATTTTTGTGAAACGGGGTACATTTGCACCAACTGATTTCCCACATTTTTCGTTTATTACCTAATTAATTAACTTTTCGATCATAAACCTATAAGTCTTGAAGGTGGGCCAAAACTCATTTAATCCTATATACTCGTACTAAAGTAAGACTACAACAAGTCGTACACCTTTTATTGTAATTTATATATTACACTGCTGCAATGAAGATACTGATTTATTTATACACAATTCGATTAAAACTTTTCAATGGTTGAGGCTAGTTTTCGAATTATACGAAAGTTTGAGAAATACCCAAGTTCAGAATGCACCAAATTCAAAACAGTTGTGGAGCCCACCTATATATCATTCGGTTTGTTGAGATCTCGCCAAATAAGTGAATCGCTTTAAAAATCATCATGATTACAACGAAGCTGCAGCAAGAAATACAGACAGAAAAGTGGAATGTGGTGCAATTTTGCCACCCGATTCTGCGCCACTATTCAGAAAACATGCTAACTGCACTTACTTGGAAGCTACTCGCAGCATCCATGAGTTTGATCTTGGTGATGAAGTGCTCCTCGGCGGACAAGCTGTTGGCTCTCACATGGAGCTCCTGCACGAGGGACATGAGGAGGTTGGAGGCGAACTGCTCGTGTTGGGGGTTGTCCGGATCGATGTCTACCGACCTGAAGCTGAACGCAACACGTTTATTATTTATAAACCCTCCTCGATTCAAAATAAATGGACATGCTCTCGCATAATGATCTGTACTCAAGAAACTGAACGTACAACAGATTCGGATCTGCTTAGAAAAACATGGATGCTTAGGGCCGAACAGTCAGTACAAACATGCAGCCAGAGCGGCCTTGGGTACGAACCTCAACAGTCTCGAGAAACAGCGTGTGAAGCGCAGGGGCTGGAATTAGTCCCTTCTGGACTGGTTCAGTAGCTTTGTTCGCGCAGTCCCTCAGAGCTTGTTCAGAGCAACCCGGGCATGAGCAGTAAGAGTGAGGCAAAGATTCGCTGTTCGTGCAGACACAGGGCGAGCTCCGAGCCAAGTGGCCCAGTGTTCGTGTTGGCCACGGGCTTCCTCCGAGCTGCTCTGAGCAAGCCCTCCCGTGCCCCACGAGAAGACCAGGGGTAGCTGAGCACTGTCTTCTGCGCATGCACCCTCGACCCGTTCGAGCTGCCCGAGCTCTGACCCCCCCGCCGAGCTCACCCTACACCAAGCCAGTACGGTTCAAGCGAAAACTGAACTTGCTCGGAGCTAGCCCCAAGGGGGCAGCACAAACAAAGCTAGTAAGCCCAACGGATCTGGCTGCAGAGCCCCAGGCATCTGGTCCCGCACTGAAAGCCAACTTTCCCTGGATTGGAGCACTGTGATCCCGCGCTTCAGCAATGCTCTCTGCCTTATGCAGAAAAGTCACCTGTATCCTGAGTCGTGCATAACTGGTGCATAATTGGTCATCTGATACGTTCCAGGAGGGAGAGAGCTGCTGACTCTTCGAATGTCGAATATCTCAATGCCAGTCTGCAACTCCACAGCAGCTACTGGGTCACAGCCACCTGTTATCACGCGGAGGACTTTGATCAAACTTTTCAAATCAAATTTCAATGCCTTCTTTTCTTGGTAGGCTTGGTATTCATTCAAATCGGGCAGTCAATATTCGTGCACTGGTCACTAAAATGTCAACATTTTGGCACGGTCTCACTTCTAAAATTTGACCCAGCGCTCGTACACTTGGAAGTACGAAGTCATTGTAACGTTTTCAGTCAAATCGGATCAAACAAATAAATATTGACTTAACAACGTAACATTTCCACCACCCCCTCTCCAAAAATCGCCCGGTCAGATTCTCTAAGGTCAGGTGTACTTTCTTGAATGTAACCTACTGAATTCGCTGCTAATGCCACTTCGGTGAAAATGGACAGGAGTCAATATTCGTGTACTGGTCACTAAAATGTCAACATTTTGGCGCGGTCTCACTTCTAAAATTTGACCCAGCGCTCGTACACTTGGAAGTACGAAGTCATTGTAACGTTTTCAGTCAAATCGGATCAAACAAATAAATATTGACTTAACAACGTAACATTTCCACCACCCCCTCTCCAAAAATCGCCCGGTCAGATTCTCTAAGGTCAGGTGTACTTTCTTGAATGTAACCTACTGAATTCGCTGCTACTGCCACTTCGGTGAAAATGGGTAGGTGCATATAGGTAGGTACGTAAATTTGCAAAATCAACTACTTGACCTAATTATTGCCGATCGGAATCGAGATTAGTCTACATTTTACATAAATCATAGCAGTAACTCTTCTATGAGTTTGGTAATCATGTTTCTGTCACTTGAGATTACTTGATCAGCAAAATGGCTGTGGAGTAAGTCATGTGAATAGGTAGGTATAAGCAGTATAATAAGAAACGTTAGGAAAATAAAGAAAAACCCTATGTTCTACGCAGAAGGGAATAATTGGAAACTCCCAAGAACTCCTGGTCGATGGTAAAGTGAGGGCAATAAAAATGGAGTCGACAAGAGGATCATTATCTCAGCGACGATAATAATGCGTATGCAGCTAATGCTTACCATAGTACTTTCTCTTCGATCCACTGAGCGAGAAAATGACGGACTTCGATGGGGAAATGCTCTCCATAGATGGCCTGAACCTGTTGGAGAGACTCGCCTTGCAACTGCTGTGATTTGGCCCACAGCGCCATTAGAAGAGGGTGATGTTATCTATAATACAAGACCTCCCGTTAATGATTAGGTACTAATAGGTCCCTACCGACAATAAACCAAGAGTAGCCTGGCTATTTAGAATGTTACTGACATATAAACACATCGACAATGGCAATAAATGCACAGAATGTACCGTTCGAGGCAAATCATTTATTTACATAATATGTGTCATCTCAGGTCACCCCCTTGGCCAAAAAGGGGTACGGTTGTACCTGAAAATTCAACGAGGTTAGGTACCTATAATTTATGTCGGAATTTAAACGAAATAAGACCCAGCTCACCTTTTACAAAGAAATGAATTCTCTTCGAACTTCGTTTTGGGTTCACAATAACAAAAAAATTCTCCCGCACCTCCCGATTTCGCGATACCTACCTAAAAAAATTCGGACGAACCAACAATACTCTCGAAAAAAAAAGACTAGCTCCGACAAAATGGCGGACGTCACCCCGGAAAAGGCTTGAAAGAAGTGTTGTTTTGCTTTTTTCAACAGTGTTGCCATCGGAAGAATTCGCCTATTTCAAGAATGCGCATCTAAGCGGCAGACAAGTAAACTACTGAACGCTGCATATTTTATCTTAATAGTAAGTTCCACTACAATAAATCGATAGTTTTTATTATTATTATTATTATTAGCTGTCATTTTGAAGGCGACTACATACAGCGAGGAATGTGATGCTGAGATATGAAACCTATACATATAAATGACTGCACAAACAAAAGTTTTTCTGACCAACAAATTGAACAAGTCGAAGTCGAAGAAGAAGATGATAAAAAAAGGCGGAAAGAGACCGCCGTCAGTGATCAGTTTACTGATAATGATTTTGATTCATCGATGTGGTAACTACTTATTATTTAACGTGAGTAATTTATTCTGAATGCTTGTTTTGGATAAAGTTCAAAGTCGTCTATAAAATCTGATTTTCTCGTCGCTGAACTTGTGCCTGTGAAGGAACGGGTTCCCTCTGATCCAGCCCCGGAGTTGATATTTTTGTAAAGGTATCAGATATGGATTCTTTCACGGATACGACGCTGATTGTATTAACCCCGATGAAATTCCTCGAGAGGCTGAGGTTCTCTTTTATGGCAGCTTCGGCAAAATATTCGGAAGCCTCCAAGAGAGATGTCGCCATCAAATTTGCCGGGAACATCGATGAATTGATGCATGACAGAGGGGCTGTTGCTGACTACGTTGCTATTTTCGTATCCACTATGGAAGGAAATAATGTTTTGAGGTAGGTACGCAATTTCGTATATATATGTGATAGATTGATCTGTGGGGTATAGGTCTCCAGATATAAGTAAATGAACATTAGCATTATGAAGTGCAGAGTTCAGGAAAGAAAGGCGACAGCTCTGAACTTTAAGGTAATTAGTTACATTGTTAAAATGATCAAATCGTTATACTTAATGACCTGTCAGCTGCACACTGGCAAACTTTTAGGTTTCTTCACTTTTCCCTCGAAAAGCTAACTACCTAGAATGAAATACCTAGGTACCTACCTGCCTGCGTTTAGTTTTTCACGCGCTATGGAGCAAAGCATTTAGCCTTTATTCATCGTCATGTACACATTTGATACTGTAGTTTTCAACAACAGATCATCCTAAGTTGGGATGTTGTACTACCTATCTAGGTGTGTAGTACTATATAGATAGTTAAGTGTTGTGAACAGTGAGGGTGGGGGCCTGATGATGCCTTGATTGAAGTTGGAAAGCTTCGCCCAATAAAGTGCAATTAACTCGAGGTTTTTTTCACTCCATCTCCATAGTAATGATCATAACTATTCATATCAAATCTACTACTTGGAAGGGCATTCATCTCCTTTATCCGGCGTCTTGGAAGATCGTCTCTTGATAACTATGATTATAATAATCTAGTCTAATTCCTTCATTTTCCTTCTTAAATAAACCTTTTGCCTAAACCTTTGCTAATTGAATTAAACCTCTTGCCAATTGAATTGAACCGCGTGCGAAAAAAATGGATGTGGAAAGAAAAAGCACGTCATAAACTTGTAGAAATCGGAGGGTAGCTCATTTTTGTTATACATCAGTACCTCCTGTGAGGTAATACAACTTTGCAATCAAAGGTATTGACATGTAGCCAATGAGTTACCCACTGGTTTCTACCAGTTTATGGCGTGCTTTTTCTTTCCACGTCCTCCCCCCCCCCCCACGAGGGTCAGTTCAATGGGCAATTTTCGTGGGTTACAAATTCCCTTTTTTTTACCAAATTCTGTTTAATAACGGAAATCAACACTTTTTCACCACCTAAAGAGGTGTTTATGTTGGAAAGTATAGCCAAAAAATGAAGATGAAATAATATGAGTTCGAGTTACCGTTAGAAATGACATCAGGTAGGTAAATCTCTGAGTAGTTCAACTCATCCCGCTTGTAGTGCTAGTGCATCACGTTAAATTGTTTACAAAACCGCAATGGGTGGCTGGATGGAACTGCAGATTTATAAATAAATTTAACAAACTTGTTCTCAAAATCAAACCGAGGGGACGTTCACATCAAGTCACAGCAAAGGTTCTTGAACGTTGCCAGTAAAGTTTGCCATTTCTAATGTTGTGTATTGGCACCATTGAGAACCTTTGCCTCTGAAGCTTTGCTGGGCCTCCTTTGGCCAACAACTAATCAGATGTCAATAGACCTGATACGTCACGTCTTGCATTTTCACTTTTAATCACCCTTATTTTTGAAAACGGGCTTCTAACTACCATTTTTCCAAGAGATCTGATTATTTTTCCAAAAATAATCAGAATTGCAAAAATAGTCCAAAAAAATTCAAATTGCAAAAGGTTTAATTTGAAAGGAAGATGTCCATGTGCTATGTTGAATGACCGATTAGCATGACTCTCTGTACCAATTCGCTGTGTGTGTTGATTGGTTGGTATATCCATTTACCATCAGACTTCGTATTTTAGGTGTCAGGAATACTTGAAATCTATCTCCGCCAAGATTGTCTGTTCCAAGCTCGTCATCGTAAACGGGACATGTCGCTCAGGGCCTCTCGCTGCTGCCAAAGAACTCATCACACTTAGCGACCAGTTCCGCATCCCAATCATCAACGCTGAAGTTGCTGACAACTCAAGTTGTAAACTCGTTGCTGAGAAAATAGTAAACCTGGCTGCTAAAGTATCGGGCGTCTTTTCTGGTATGCCGGTCTTCATTCCGACGCCACAAGATATCAAGACGAACTTGAGTTCTACTAGTCAATGTAATACAGCCTAAGTAGTTATGGAACACGAATTTTACTCGTTTCTATTTTCCTTTGGCCTTTTAAATTTCAGTAATTTCAAACAGTTTCTTATGTACTTTTTTTTAAAGGAATTGTTCCCTCTAGAACTGAGTCCACTATCAAATATCACTTCACTGGTTAGGTTTTAGGTAGTACCTACCTACTATGGCTTGGTATTAAATCTAAAGCTCCGCTAGTGTAAGAAGTAATATTGCAATACCTTCCGCAGTACTCAACCAGCTAGCGACGACGGACTCCTTCGGAAGGTATGGCAATATTGCTATGGCTTAGGTTCAATTTCCCTTTCTCCTATTTGCTAACAGCATTTTTCGCTCAGGTTTCCTGCGAATGTATTCGGTATCAAACCCAGTTGCTCTGTCCTTCATTAAATTGATTTTAGAAACACGTACAGCTCACCATCAGAAAATATTCCGTTGATATCCAGCTGTTGCCAAATTCACTTGCATTTGGATGTGTTTTATATTTTGTTGTTTTCATTCACTGACTATTCTCCGTTTGTCCATCTTGCAATAAAGTTGTTCATTATTGTTATGTACTTTTAAATTGAAACGAATAACCTACTCCATCTCAAATAATAGGTAGGTACTTCCTCTCTCAAGCTCTCCTCTACTGTTTGTAAGTCAGTGACGCTCAACTGGATTCAGTATTCCAGTGTCTCACCAAGAACACAAACGCTGTCACATTTTCTTACCTAAGTACAGGTATTTTTTTTTCTATTTTTTCATTCTTATGGAAGTTTTTTTTGTTCATCCACAACCCTTGTAAATAATGTAAACTATGAGGAGCAACAGCCCTATGTACATTAAACTAATTTACATTTACGTCCCTACCTACTATAATTTTAAACTTTTCAATACCGAAATATCCTTTCATATTAATATTATTTTTTATATTAATCTTTCATAAATTCCTTTTCAATTTTAATTTGAACTTTTCTAGTGTGAATTGAACTTGAAAATTTAAAGTAAAAAAAAAAATATGAGTAGGCGCCTACGTTGCTGGAAGCAGCTGGTGATACCCAAGGTTATTCATCCCACACTAAGCAATCGATTTTTTCCACAAGCAAGACCTCACATAACTATTCACCCAGTACAAAATATTGTAAATTCCGAAAAAATACGGGTTTATCCTAATTTTAAAGGGTTTTGCTTAGGCATGAAAAGTAGTATAGGTATACGGAAAATACAGTGATATGCACTCCAGCCGTGAATTCGTGGCTCCTATCGTTTTGAAGTCCATTATTTGTCAGGTCAGTCATGGATGAAGAAAACGGAGGGTTTTCTAGTTCCAAAGGAGTCTTTGAAATTGTTTCCTTCTTTCATTATATGAGTTTTTGTTCACTTTTAATTCATCCCACGGCCTTTTCAAGAAATGGGAGCTTAGTAACATTGCAAACGAGAAGAAAATTGGTTCTCTAAAAAAATAAAATAATAATAATCACGATGGAAAGGATCATAAGAAATGAACAGAAATTGAAGTTTTTAAGATTTGGTAGAATATCGACAAGAACAAAATGTACTCATCCTCTTCCAACTTAATTCATTCTTAACAAGTAATTTATTGTTAAGTTCTTTTCAGTCGGGGTTTCGAAACAATTACAGCTGTGAAACTGCTCTTCTTCGAGTAGCTAAGGACTGCAGGTCTGCCATTAAAAGCTCTAAGTGCATTATTATGGTACGTCTGGATTTTCGCAACGCCTATGGCTCTGTACCTCATGAGATCCTTACTAATAAGTTAAAGATCAACTTCGGCATCTCATCATCTGCTTGCAGTCTCATTTCTTCATATCTCTCCTGTAGAAATCAAAAAGTAGTCATTGGTAGTCAGATTTCCGAGTCCTCGTCAGTTTCTGTGGGTGTTCCACAGGGTTCCGTCCTGGGACCCATCCTTTTTTCCTGCTTTATAAACGATCTGCCATCAGTTCTTCGTTTTAGCCAACACCACTTGTTTGCTGACGATTTCCAAATATACATATCATCAGAAAAATATGAAATCATCCATTCCATCAGTCAAATAAATACTGATTTGTCTTCGGTTTGCAAGTGGGCTGCCAAAAATGGTATTAGTATCAATCCCAAGCAATCCTGATCCACAACAAAGATTTGCCCACTGACCCTATTCCCCCTATTCTTATTGATGGTATAGTTATCCCATACTCCCCTGTTGTCCGCAATCTGGGTCTCTATATAAATAAAACTTTAACTTGGGATGAGCATGTTGGACAAATATGTCGTTGTGTTTATGGTAGTCTTTGTCTTTACCCACTAAAACGACTATCGAATTTCACTCCACCCTCTTTGAAATGGAAATTGGTAAACTCCCTTGTTTCCCCACACTTCCTTTACTTCATCTATCTTTTACAGATCAGCAGAGTAGCGCTTTCTTCTTCTTCTCTTTTTTTTTCTTCTCCTTCCTCTTATTCTTCTTTTTTCCCCCTTAATTTCTTTCATCCTACCTGTAATATAACTATAATTTCAGTATTTTAACTTCTCTTCATTTTGCATTATCGTGTAACTTTTGCTGTGTACTATGGGTCCTCTTGGCCTCCAACACAAATAAAGCCGTTTTATTATTATTATTAATAGGTAGAATACTTTGAACATTACACATTTGGAATGTGTTGTGTAAACCACAAGTATTGATAGGCATGAATAATATCGACTCTGCTGAGGAATACGGAAGTGTATTTTTATTGCGTTTACTTAAACTTAACGTTAAACTTGTATTAGTCGCATAAATTGGTAACAGCTGAATAAACTGAAAGGAGGCCTAATTATACCTATGGTTTTAATTGTGAAAAGTTCTGGCCTCCTGAACATTTTTTTGCACTGGTCGCATTTCATCATAGTGGTTATGTTTTAAAGGAAAAAGTACGGAAAGACGAATACATAGAGACCGGACTGATCTGACTGGTACCTTGCATGCCTATAGTCTCCTGTCCTGTGCATGCCACGGTCCATGTACCTACCTGAGATAGTGATGGGCGTTGAATAACGGAACTGCTTAGGATAACCGTTTATCGACCAAGAACCGGTTATTGCGATAACGTTATTGGAATAACTACTTCGCTTCTCCTAGCAAGGGAGGTGGTTGCCTTCACTATCCGCACACAAGGAACTGTCTCGCTCTCGCACCCTTTGATGTTGGGATGGTATTGAGTAACTACCTGCCGCCGATAACGGTTTACCTCGCAACCGGTTACCAACTTCCTGACAGTTATCCATCAGCTTAGGACTTTCGCTTCCCTTTGACGTGAGATGGCTGGTGTATGGCACAGCGTACCTATAGCGATCACTCTTTACCCTTCACTCCGTACCTAACATTTACCTACCTATTTTAGGATGGTATCCTTCAGCTTAGTGCCCTTCAAAAGTAATAACGTTAAAAATGTTGAAGGGTTAAAAACTAGTCCCATAATGTTTCGCATTCCAGTTTTTGTGATGTAGGAAATATAAAAACATATTGCCGATAATTAATTCAAGATTTTATCTACCTATCACATTAAACTGTAGATAGGTACCTACCCATAGTTACCGACCTACTAAACTCAATTTTATGGGATCCCAGGGAGGACAGACGGATTTTTTTTTTGAGATTAAGAAATTCTAATATTTTTATTCCTCTGTCAACAATTTATGGTCAGCATTTGTAAGTAAGTGACATATTCACAAAATGAAGCAGTAGGTAGGTACATACGACGAAATTTTTGTCATCTCTACCCCATCCCTAAACTGGTAACTGATTATCAGAATAACCGGTTACTGACCGATAACTCTTAGCGAATAACGCGTTGTCAGAAAATAACGCTTCATTACGATTAAACGTCACTTACAGGTAAGCTAGTTTAATCCATAAATTATACCCCTACGGACGCCTGGAGATGTTCGACAACCATGTAGTCGTTTGAAGATGCAATGACACTGACCCTGGGAAGTGTCTCTTTTGGGGGTCATGTGTATATTTAGTGGAAACGTCGGTAACAGTAATTCTGTTAGCCAGACGAAGCGAACAGCAACTTTATTAAACATGCATCTACAACAGATCATACATATATAGCACTCATCTAAGGAATGAATCCTGACAATCAACTGAAGCCTCCTTTATTGGGCTTCCCCCTGGCAAAATATTGCTGGCGCCAGAGACTGCGGGGTCACCTCCGCTGAACAATTGTAAAATCGAGCATAGATCAGAGACTCTTTAGATCATCCCGCCGCCTGATATATGACATCGATTGACACAGCTGACTTCAGTGCGGCTGAGGTTGAAGAATGCCTCGTAGAATGAGGGCCAAAACGCTCCGTGTCTACCCCTGCTTGTCGCATAATGTATCTGGGCCTTCATTGAGCCTCCACCACCATGCCAATTATTATTATTATTATTATTATTTTTTTTTTTTTTTTTTTTTTTTTTTTGTGGCTCATTTATGAGGGCGTCGAAATGACAGAAACACAAGGGCATTATTCGCGTCTTGTAGATTTGCCGTTTTAGCTAAATATTCTACTAAGAGAGAAGCTGCACAAATATTAGGTCAGTCCCTGAGGAATGACATCAGAAGAGTTTTGCGGCCTTGGTCATTTCTGAGATAAAAATAAGAGCTCTCGAGCCTGTGTCAATAACACCATCAGTGAACTTGATAAGATGAAATAGTCTATAGGCACTGGGCAGACGCCAGGAGCCCTTCCAGATTTGGAGCTTCTGAATACAAGAATTTAATGACCTGCTGTGGGTCCCGAGCCAATCTGTAACGAGTACAAGGGGGTGTAGTACGACCCCCCCCCCTCCCCTCCCATCAGCCTCAGGCTGGATGCAAGGGGATGGGGTCTGCTGGAACAAGGCAAAATCTACAGGTTATCAAGCGGGCTAGATAAAGCATTGGTGGGTATCAGGGCTAGGTTGGCCAGTCTGGGACAACTGTAAAGCCCCTAGCTCAATCGCTTCTAAATCTATCAAGTGCCTTTGATATAAGGGTGAATGGTGGGAACGCACAGAAGTTTACTTCTGTCCGCGAAATCGTAAGAGCGTTCACAGCCCAGGCACTGGGATCTGGACCCCATGCCACAAATTGATCACCCTTAGTATTAGCAGAAGGAGCCGATAAATCGACATCAGGTTTCCCTAGGATATAGGTTATTTAATCAAAGTAACATTGAGATATTCCCAATTACGTTTTCGATGGTGAAAGGCCTGAAGCCCTGTCCACTCTGACATTCTGCACTGATGGGATATAAGAAGCTATCAAGTAGTTGTTAGATGCTTCCCACCAGCACCAGATATCTATGGCTGCCTCTGGCAGAGATTTTGATACCATGCATGGCGTCCGGACGATTGCCCGACGACGCTATTGCTGTTGCGTCTGTGTGAAAACCCGTTGACGTCGAGTCCGGGCGAAAGCCCGATGAAGTCGCGTCCGGCCGAAAGCCCGATGACGTCGTGTCCGGGCAAAAGCCCAATGACATGGCAGCAGCTGTATCCGGACGACGGCCCGTCGATATCGCTGTGTCCGGGCGCGTTCCCCGCAGCCTGTTTGATGCAGTCGGAAGGTTGCGCCTCCACCAACCCAGGTCTTCGAACACCTTGGCTGGGACAACTATAGCGGCATATTAGTTACCCCTGTACACCTTAGTACAGAGTCCCGTGCGTTCGCCAGTCGCTTGGCGTGGCTCCAGTCATATGGGGCAGCTGGGCACACAGAGAAGAGTGCACCAATTAGTCTAGGAAAGTGCCTGATAGGTACAGATGACTTCGCCTCCAGGGACTGTAACCTTCCAACGTATGATGTGCTTTTGTCAGGGGTAAGTGAAATTGTCGTATCAACTGAACTGAATTGAAAACCGAGGAACCTGAATACCTGTGATGAATTACAGGCACTCCTCTCACAATTAATCACAAACCCCAATGAGGCTAGCGAGGACTTGAGGAGGCAGAGGCTAGACTGGCACTCCTCTGGAGAGTTACCTCAAAGGAGGTAGTCATCTAAATGGTTACAGCACGAGATGGCTACATGGTTGTCGAACATCTCCAGGCGTCCTCCGTGGTATAATTACGATTAAACGTCACTTACAGGTAAGCTAGTTTAATCCATAAATTTTTGTCATCTCTACCCCATCCCTAAACTGGTAACTGATTATCAGAATAACCGGTTACTGACCGATAACTCTTAGCGAATAACGCGTTGTCAGAAAATAACGCTTTAGCCCATCACTAACCTGAGAATGAAATGATCAGTTAGCAACGGTGACACTAGCGCTCCCAGCGGAAATTCAAGGAGTAGTGCATAGAATACTGATACTATAAACGTAGTGCGGGACATCCTGTGTTCTATGTTCTAGAGAGTGGCATGGAGCAATGCCCCTTCGTAACGAGCGCGCATGCGCTAAGACTTGACGATTTCTCCTGTTTTCTGTGTCAGTCAAGTTCACTCTGTTTAGTTTGTCTTTGTGTTGTGTTGTGTCGTATTTCGCAATAGACACGTGCGGGAATTTCTATTGACGAAATATGCCTTATTTTATTTGTGCGTTGACGGATTGTTTGGACAAGCAGCGTGTGTATGGAGTAACAAGAATTTTTCATAAATGCCGAAAATCGGAAGTGCGCGGTGAGTTCTGGTGTTTTTGGTGCGGCTTGCGGTACAGGTTAAAACTGGGGTTTCCGGATCCTGAGCGATATAAGAACTCGGAACATTTTGAACACATTCTTCGCGAAAGTCCTTGTGAGGTGAGTTGAAACTGTTCTGCCGTAGGATACATGATTCGTCTAATGACGCAAGTGGGATGGAGGCAATACCTACCCGTGTCCTACAGGTGCTTCTTGTTCACCGGCACCTGGCGTCCGTGATGCCAAAACTGGGTCGGTGTCATTTGCATACCTACACCATGAACGGTGAAATACCCCCAAGTTCATTTAATGTAAGTAGAAATACAATGAGTTATTTTCATGCTCTCCGAACTTGTTATTCCTTAAAATTAGAAGTAATTCTGGTGTCTGTGATGTTACTGAACGTCAATACTGAGTCCATGAGGTGTCCGAAAGGTATTTTGATCTGAGGCATTTCCGCTTTTGGCAGAGTTGGTATGCAGTGGGATTGTTCCGTTAGCACGATAAACGATTGTTGCGTCCCACAGTCGTACATACATAGGAACATTTTTATTATTGCTTTTCTGGTAGATTTTTCGAATATGTATGTCGCGACACGTAAGAATAGGAGCCTCATTGCGAATGAGTTGAAACAGAAGAGCTTTGGAGGTATGTAGAGGTGGGCTAACTGTCCGGTTTGGGCCGTTGTAGCGCTGCACCCAAAGGTTGTCTGATGGCTTTCGTTGGGAACGGTGACTTTGCGGATGCACGAGGTTTGACTTCCAGCATAAATATTATTCAAGTAAGCCCTCTCCTGCTCCTCTACCACCACCACCTTCTCTTCACCTCTTAGACACTGCATTCTGATGGAACGATAACCCACATGGTACTTCCGTGTGAACGTTTTCTATTTGCACGATTGCATTAGAGCCACATTTGACCTTCCAGTGCCTATAAGTTACCAAGCAACACTGTTTCACTTCCATTCATTATACCTAGTTCTAGCGAATTTTCAAAGAAAATGACGCTATTGCAATGGGTCAAAATTTTCAGAACATGAATTTTTGAACATTGTAGGCAAATCCGTTTCAGAGCATCCTGACTTCATCCCTAAATTTTAACAAAACTGTTTGTATATGTATTTACAGTATATTTGTTAATGTCACTCTACATACATGGTATCTGTCCTTGGGTACCTGCATAATAAAAAGTCCAAATTTCTCCAATACCGTCGTATGTTGCCAAATTACACAAGGATGAGTTTGAAGAGTAGCAATTTTTCAGAAATTCTAAGGGGGTCAAATTTGAGTTACTTATTGGAGACAAAAATCGGTAAAAACTGCTAAAAGCGCGAACAGTTGGTAAGTTGGTATAAAATCATTGAAAGTGGTATGGAAGGGTGAGTTAAAACAGGAAAAGACCATCTCTGTTTTTTTCATACAGAATAGGGGTCAGCAAGGGCTAAAAATCAATATTAATTCTCCTGACATGGTGTGGGAAGGTGATTCACGACGGACTTATCGTCGGATTTCGATGATGAAAACATTTTTCTCAAAAATAGTGGGTCAGATTTGACTTTATAAGGGTCAGAAATCCGTAAAATTGGCTAAAACAAAAAAATTATATAACTTAGCGAAAAACGGCATGGTATCTCGCTACCTATATCAAGGTATTTTTACACAATAGCACGATTATTTCCTTGAAAATTCGCTCTTATAGCCATGCTGTATGACTGGAACTTTTACTCTCATTTCAGGAATATCTCAGTAAATTGGAGGAGGCCTGTCCTTTGCTTAGGGGCACGTTGAAGCTCTTGTTAGTCAGGAAAACGGAGATGGAGGAAGATTTTGACCGTGTGTATCTCTCATTGGACCGACCAAAACTGTATACTCGGATTCTGCCGCAAGTTCTAACTGATACCTTGTATGGGAGCTGTGATGTTTACAAAGGAAAAGTACGCTTTAATATTTACCTAAAATGTGTTTGATATTCAACAGCCCACATAATATAATATATTCTGCCCTATTTAAAAGAACCTAAACAAACGTTCTCGTTTAATTTCAGGTTGTGAATGTCTTTCTGGGACCACCTAATTTGCAGGTCAGCCTTATCACATAATAAAAATACGCGGTCACGGAAACTGCACATGCGGTCACGACGAAACTCGGGTGGTATTGTTTACTCATGTGACCGCACAACCCCTGAAAATTTCATCGCAATGGGTTAATCCCAACTGGTACTTTACCTTGTACCTAAAATTTAAAAAGTTGCGGTCACAGAAACTAATAATGCGGTCACGCTGAAACTCAGGAAATAATCTTTTCTACTAATAACCAACCGTCCCTGAAAATTTCATCGAAATTGGTTAACTCCTACTGGTACTTTACTCAGTACCTAAAATTTGAAAAGTTGCGGTCACAGAAACTAATAATGCGGTCACGCTGAAACTCAGGAAATAATCTTTTCTACTAATAACCAACCATCCCTGAAAATTTCATCGAAATTGGTTAACTCCTACTGGTACTTTACTCTGTGCCTAAAATTTAAAAAGTTGCGGTCACAGAAACTAATATGCGGTCAAGCTGAAACTCAGGAAATAATCTTTTATACTAATAACCAACCATCCCTGAAAATTTCATCGAAATTGGTTAACTCCTACTGGTACTTTACTCAATACCTAAAAATTAAGAAAGTTGCGGTCACAGAAACTAATAATGCGGTCACGCTGAAACTCAGGAAATAATCTTTTCTACTAATAGCCAACCATCCCTGAAAATTTCATCGAAATTGGTTAACTCCTACTGGTACTTTACTCAGTACCTAAAATTTAAGAAAGTTGCGGTCACAGAAACTAATAATGCGGTCACGCTGAAACTCAGGAAATAATATTTTCTGCTAATAACAAACCATCCCTGAAAATTTCATCGAAAATGGTTAACTCCTACTGGTACTTTACTCAATACCTAAAATTTAAGAAAGTTGCGGTCACAGAAACTAATAATGCGGTCACGCTGAAACTCAGGAAATAATCTTTTATACTAATAACCAACCATCCCTGAAAATTTAATCGAAATTGGTTAACTCCTACTGGTACTTTACTCAGTACCTAAAATTTAAGAAAGTTGCGGTCACAGAAACTAATAATGCGGTCACGCTGAAACTCAGGAAATAATCTTTTCTACTCTTAACAAACCATCCTTGAAAATTTAATCGAAATTGGTTAACTCCTACTGGTACTTTACTCAGTACCTAAAATTTAAGAAAGTTGCGGTCACAGAAACTAATAATGCGGTCACGCTGAAACTCAGGAAATATTCATTTCTACTAATAACCAACCATCCCTGAAAATGTCAGCAAAATTGGTTGATTTCTACTGGTCAAAAAACTTAAAAATTTTCTTCTGAAAAGTTATTATTTCCTATGTTGGCCCAGACATAAAACAAAGAAAAACACTGCAAATTATTACACAACGGTTTTTAATTTTCTATATATAGATCACCCATCTGTAAAGATGCTGTTCCTTTTATAGTACCTACCGTAATTATATCGTAAGGTTCACATTTCGACGAGTACAATGAGTACCTACCTACCTGTAATTATCATTATCCGAATTATAATAACCTTCATTCATAACAAAATTCAGTAACTAAGGAAGCTTCTCAAAGTAAACAATCGGTGAAATCGAAAAAAACACAGAAAAAGTCGCATTTGATCAGGTGATGTTTGAAAAGTTATTAGAAGGTTATTAGAAAAGGTTATTAGTTTGAAAAAAATAAAATTAAAAAAAGTTTGAACGGGTATTCGGCCTTGAATTTGCGATTCACACTCGTGTTTCTTCTCTTTTTTTCGCGAACGGTTGGTCCTAAAATGCTCCGCGAGGTCTCATTTGACGCAAAAAATTGCGATCTATTCGAAATCGATGGAAAAAATATACCTTCCCATTTGAAGTTTTCGAGCCAGGGCGTTTTGAAAATTGCATCCCCTATTTTCTACCCCTTAGAGTAGACTGACGGTAACGCCAAGCTGCGGGGCACAACTAGACCCCAAATGGATGTATACTAAATTCCATTAATTTTGGTCCATGGTAACTAAGGAAAGTGCCGCGTACGGCGTGGATGTGAACCTTACGATATAATTACGGTAGGTACTATAAAAGGAACAGCATCTTTACAGATGGGTGATCTATATATAGAAAATAAAAAACCGTTGTGTAATAATTTGCAGTGTTTTTCTTTGTTTTATGTCTGGGCCAACATAGGAAATAATAACTTTTCAGAAGAAAATTTTTAAGTTTTTTGACCAGTAGAAATCAACCAATTTTGTTGAGATTTTCAGGGATGGTTGGTTATTAGTAGAAATGAATATTTCCTGAGTTTCAGCGTGACCGCATTATTAGTTTCTGTGACCGCAACTTTCTTAAATTTTAGGTACTGAGTAAAGTACCAGTAGGAGTTAACCAATTTCGATTAAATTTTCAGGGATGGTTTGTTAAGAGTAGAAAAGATTATTTCCTGAGTTTCAGCGTGACCGCATTATTAGTTTCTGTGACCGCAAATTTTTAAATTTTAGGCACTGAGTAAAGTACCAGTAGGAGTTAACCAATTTCGATGAAATTTTCAGGGATGGTTGGTTATTAGTAGAAAATATTATTTCCTGAGTTTCAGCGTGACCGCATTATTAGTTTCTGTGACCGCAACTTTCTTAAATTTTAGGTACTGAGTAAAGTACCAGTAGGAGTTAACCAATTTCGATGAAATTTTCAGGGATGGTTTGTTATTAGTAGAAAAGATTATTTCCTGAGTTTCAGCGTGACCGCATTATTAGTTTCTGTGACCGCAACTTTCTTAAATTTTAGGTACTGAGTAAAGTACCAGTAGGAGTTAACCAATTTCGATGAAATTTTCAGGGATGGTTTGTTATTAGTAGAAAAGATTATTTCCTGAGTTTCAGCGTGACCGCATTATTAGTTTCTGTGACCGCAACTTTCTTAAATTTTAGGTACTGAGTAAAGTACCAGTAGGAGTTAACCAATTTCGATGAAATTTTCAGGGATGGTTTGTTATTAGTAGAAAAGATTATTTCCTGAGTTTCAGCGTGACCGCATTATTAGTTTCTGTGACCGCAACTTTTTAAATTTTAGGCACAGAGTAAAGTACCAGTAGGAGTTAACCAATTTCGATGAAATTTTCAGGGATGGTTGGTTATTAGTAGAAAAGATTATTTCCTGAGTTTCAGCGTGACCGCATTATTAGTTTCTGTGACCGCAACTTTCTTAAATTTTAGGTACTGAGTAAAGTACCAGTAGGAGTTAACCAATTTCGATGAAATTTTCAGGGATGGTTTGTTATTAGTAGAAAAGATTATTTCCTGAGTTTCAGCGTGGCCGCATTATTAGTTTCTGTGACCGCAACTTTCTTAAATTTTAGGTACAAGGTAAAGTACCAGTAGGGATTAACCGATTGCGATGAAATTTTCAGGGGTTGTGCGGTCACATGAGTAAACAATACCACCCGAGTTTCGTCGTGACCGCATGTGCAGTTTCCGTGACCGCGTATTTTTATTATGTGATAAGGCTGACCTGCAAATTAGGTGGTCCCTGTCTTTCTTGACGATGCCACTGGCAACTCCCCGACGCAGTATCGGGTCCAAATGGTTTGCGAGATACTAAAAAATGTACTGAAGGGGTCTGGAGCCCTCGTTTCAGGCGCTGAAAGTACATTGAACTTCCATGTCACGCACAAGCAAACCATCTCGAAAGAAATAGATCGCGTCATATTTGTCGAAAAGTTATTGTGCCTTGATAGTGCTGGCGCATCTGTGTTAGCAGTGGATGAATGCAAAAGGTACAGATAGACAAATAAAAAGCCCCATTTTCTCCTCTACACGGAAAAACATTGTATCATGGATATGTTTTTGGTTCGTACATCTACTAAATATTTGTATCATGATTATTATACAAATCTAGAGAGGCACTGTTATAAATGAAACGAACACACAACTCACTCACTTCGGTCAAAAAGAAGGAGTGGCGACTTTCAATTCGACGAAAAAGAAGGCTGTGAGAACCAAAAGATCCGTCAGGTGTGAAATCATGTAGTTAATATTGGAAAATACTCGGAACCACATCAGGTGTTCAAAATGTTATGAGGTCGACGCACGGATTTTATTTCGATTTTTCGTTGCTCCTCGCACAACCGTACATTTTTCGCTGTTCACAGGAAAGCTGTCAAGCAAAGTTTAAAGACAAATAATATACTTCCTCTCCCATGTGTTTATATTTTTGAATTTTTGTGCTATACGAGGTAATATTTGGAGCGATATTGCACCAGAAAAGAAATCCGTGATCATAATACGAGATCCTCATTGCTATCAACTGAGCGAAACCGATTAAAATGTTGTCAAAATGCTACAAATTACTGGGTAGTAAAATTCATGAACACTTTCCAGTCGATTTTCGAAATTTGGATTAGGTATAAAAAGTCCCGCGTTATAATTTTAAAAAAATTCTTGTTGTTTTATTAGTTCGAAGATTTTTAAATTGCCAATAAGAATGACGCCTAGTGCCTCTGATCAATTATTACAGCGTTACATTTTTTGGATTCGGAAAGTTTGGATTGTCCCCCAGCCCAAAAACATGTCCACGTTAAAACATAGCAACTTATTGTTTTGTTGCCTACCTAGCTAATTTGGTTTATCGGTATCGCGTTACACTTTTTGGTGTCGAAATTTCGGATTCCCCCCCACCCCCAGCCTAAAAACATGTCCATTTTAAAACTTGTTGCTGAACCGTGTCGTTATATTTTCTTTGGATTTGGAATGGTCAAATCCACGTCCTCTTTATGTCACTGCATTGCCATCTAATATAATAGATTTAATTTTGCAGAAAGTTTTCTGAGGAGTTGGCGTTGATGAGTGAACACCGTCTTGGTGACGAATCAGACGTTGCCTTCAATAGTCAAGATACCTTAGAACAAGCGAGCTTGATTTTTGCATTCATCAACGGAAACATCTCGACAAAAGCCGTCACTCTCAAACTTGATGAAAATATCACACCATTCTGCAAAGGTAACTACGATCTTTGATCTTATCGCAGAACGTCGCAATCACATGAAAATATTTGAATGTTGGTAGGCATGCAGCTATGGTTGCCTGTTACAAAGGTCATAACTTCCTTTTACTGTAGCATTGGTGGTCTTCGTCATGAAATTCTTTTTCCAACTAACAGCCCTTGTGCCGTTTAATGAAAGCAAATGAGTAATCACATCGAGCATAGACGGTATACATGAATTCGTTTAAATAGGCCTTTCTAGAACGAACTCTGTATTGCCTAGTTCATAATATCAGTTACATGGTCAAGTATTGACACGTAGTAAATAAATTCATGGATACTTCAGCCTTAAATTGCCTTCGTGTTTTTCCAGGAGCCGTTTTCGTTCTTTACAACTACTGTCGAATGGCCCACATCATTCACAAATACAGAACAATGGAATCTGCCGGCTCCTACCCACCACTCCCTGATGTCGAATATATTGATTTCACGCTTCTAACAAAACCCGTAAGTTCACTATTTTACTTGAAACTTTTAATATACATAATTATATTACATTATTATTATACGTACTTGAAGATTTTTACAGTGGATAACGTTCCTGAGTCGGCTGTAACACGGTTGAGGATAGATTTTAACGATTTTTTTTAATTGTGATTATTGTCGATCGATCTAGATATATCTTGACGCTTGCAACATTTAAAAGAATGGGCAGTTTTCATGGGTTAAAATTTCTTCTTTTTTTGGCGAAATTCTGTTCAATAACTGAAATTAACGCTTGTTGACCAGATTAATGAGGTGTTTTGTCGGAATGTCCAGGTAGAAACTAGTGTGACATTTGAATTTCCGAGTTCCCGCTGGAAATGACATATCAGGTAAATCGCCGAGTAGTTCATCTCACATCCCACTTAGAGGGCTAGTGCATCCTTCAAATGATATACAGAACCACAGTAAATGGGTGGGTGGAACCATACATTTATTTTATTTTTTTCAATGTCCTCAGTAATCAAACTGAGGGAAGGTTCATGGAAGGTTCTTAAGGTTGCCAGGAAGGTTTGCCATTTTAATGGGTTGTTGGCTGCATTGAGAACCTACGCCTCCAAAGCTTCGCTCCGCCTCCTTGGGCCAACAGCCAGTCAGATGTCAATAGACCTGATACTCCATTTTCTTCCCGCATTTTCACTTTAATCACCCTAATTTAAAAAATACCGCTTATCTTTTAAAACTGGCTTCGGACTGCCATTTTTCCTTCAGTTCTGAACATTTGTCCCAAACAAATTTGAAGGCATTTCCCCCCCAAAAATGCCTTCCAACAAGTTCAGCGCCTACTACCGAAGAACTCGCGTACTCACTGTAAGTTGGCAAGAGACATTGGAGGCTAACTTATATTTTCTGCATGTGAATCAAGTTGGTTTTGATTGAATAAAGTTACTTTTGCCGAAGTTATTTATATCAACTCGTTTCCAATTTGCAGGAAGAGTGGCACATGATGTACGAGTATGTTATTTGGTGGCCCAAAGTGTTCGAGTCTGTAGTTACCGGTCTCAATGAACAGGATTTCAAAATCCACAAAATCCTCGAGTTTCTCAAGTCGTTGGCTTCAGAATTCAGCGCCTACTACCGAAGAACTCGCGTACTCACTGTAAGTTGGCAAGAATCTGGTCGTGTTATCACCAGCGTGTATTCCAAATTTCAATTTTTCTACCTTATTTTCAGCGCTTCATTCATTAGTTATGTATTTTACAGGAACCCAGGCCGAACCTCCTGCCTGTGCTCCAAGCTCGTATCTATCTCATACTGGCACTCATGAAAGTCTACAAGACAGCACTTGATGTCCTTGGCCTACAGCCGATTCAAAATATGTGAAACAGTCATCCCAGATTTAGGTTAGCTTTCTCTACACTGTTGATTTCGAAGAGGTTGAGGGGCCCCATGCATGAACAAACCATTTGCGCAACAACTGTTTCTGCAACATCAAGTTTGTACAAACTTTGAAACACACCTTGCAACAGTTTGTGCAAACCTCATTTCATTTTGAGTTGTTCTCGATAGAAGATTTCTGACAGACGAATTTTGTGCGGCGTTTGTTATTCGTTTTTCGACGGAGAAGAACGGAAAAGGAAACAAAGGGTGTGAGTGAAGAATTGGTTGATGAAGAGGAGCGTATTTAGCCATGACCGTTTGGTTGCAGAGCTAGATCGACTTCTTCTGCTGACTATTCATCACTTTTCACTTCCTACAGTTCCTATAAATCGCGGTATACCGTATGTAAACTCCTGCCAAAATTCCCTTGCTTCAGCACTTTGCCGTCGCATTTATTGAATAAGTAGGTAATGAAACGCAGGACGGAATGGCATTTAAACAACGATCTTCACCGAGACAAAGTCAGTGCCATACACGTTCAAACCACTTGTCAAACGCGATGTTGCTTAATAAATTTTGGTCCCGTCCGATTTGTTTCAAACCCTCGTCCATCAGCTACCCATCAAATTTTTTGCACAAACACGTTTGTTGCACAAATTCTTTGATCGTGTATAAGACCCTTTAGAAAATGTAACCAGAGAAGGCAGAACGCTTTTTTCATCGAAGCAGCCAACACTCCCGTGGTGTGCCCGAATCCATGACCCTATCGATACGAGTATACTGTAGTCTGTAGAGTACCTGGGTACCTGGGCTAGTATGTTTTCCGGTATACGATTATATTAATATTGAAAATTCATCTACATATAAAGTACTGATTTACAGAAGTTTATTCAATAGACAAAACAATATATTACAGTCAGTTTGCTTAAGAAAATAAATTTCAAAATTCCACCACCGTAGTCATATCTACAACAACAAAAAATTCTGCTCTAAACTAAAATTGTTAAATAAATGCTGATTACTGTGTCCCAGTGAGTTATAAAAATATCCTTTTTTCATCAGTGCGTTTTCTCATTAATTTTAAACAGTCATCCTTTAATCTCCAACGGACTGTGTAGCAACTACTTCGAGAACGGCTCTAACGATTTTGTTGAAATTTCGTCCACCGATTGGGGCGAAAATTACGAACTAACTCGGTATCGTCTTCGGGGTGTTATGGGCCATCCGTTATGACGAAAGTTATTTACATCTCGCAGTAATTGATAAAGGCCTCGAAAGCGGTACAACTTAAACTTCCTGAGGGACGTAGCTCGACTGGGCTTTTTCGCCTGTTTTAAACGAATCCAAAACGGTGTATGTGGGATAAGATTTTATTAAAGAAAGAGGGTACCTAACAACGCCTTTTCAAAGCTCGTTATAATCGTCATGTTCATTGGCTGTGTTGCATAGGGATTTGATACGTTTTGTAGACTCCTTCTGAGAGTTCTGTAGATGAATTTGTACAAGCAAAGCTCGGTAAGCCCGCTAGTATTATTTAAAAGGTAATTTTATCCGTGACTTTTTTTGCTTGTTCGCGTACCATCTGAAACGTCCTTGCGTACCATCTGGGAACCCCTGCCTTTCACACCCCTGTGCGCCACGCCATGTTGGGAGCTACACTGGCGGCTTGACAGTTGCTGCCTTCTCTATACATAAATATCTTTTCTATTTGGTTCATCTACTTATATGAGTAGGTGCCGAAAAAATGACGGAAATAAACAAATGCAATGGTTCAAGATACATAGTATAATACTGTACATCAGAGTTGGTTACTGCCATTCAATAACGGCTGCGTCGTCGTAATATGTCAATTATCACTAGTATTTTGGTTCATTATTTTCAGTACCTAATAAACCTTCGGAATCGAGCATTTAGCCCCCCCCCATCACAGTTTGTTTGTTGGTTTTCATTTCAAGGTACCTACGTAGAATCCGAAAATGGATTCAATCCGTCCGCCATACTTTGCACTTTTCTTAGTTTACCATAAACTAAAACTAATGAAATTTGGTTTGTATGGCCCATTTGGGGTCTGGTTGGTCCGCGAACCTCGGCGTTATTGTCAGTCATCACTAAGGGGTGAAAAATATGGGTAGAAATGTCAAGAACGCCGTAGCTCGAGAACTTCCAGTATGTGTGGGTTTTAAACGTTATTCAGTTGATCTGACGATGGACGATGGATGGACGACAAGTCCAGCCGTTCGTTCACATAAGGCTGAAGTCTGCACCGAAAAGCTTCGTCAGCACGAGTGTGAATGAAACGGTAAACACTAGCCCATGTGTCATTGCTAAGGAGCAGCTGATTATAATCGTGCAAGGTTGTATGAAATCGAGCTGTTCAATATTATTTTATTTGAAGAATAGATATGTACCTACGTTTATAACAAACGTTATGCTTCATGAATAACAACGAATAATAGTTGAAGAATTCTTGTTGAATCTCATAACATATTTATGAAACTATAATTATTGACTGACAGGCTCCAGTACTCGATTTAAGGCTTTCCGGAGAGGAGAGGGGTGACGAGGGTAGGTATTGATCACAGAAAACAATGATATACGCAGAAAACAATTAATTCCCAGTGTTTTCATCACTTTTGAAATGCGAACTACCGAATTTCTGTACAGTTTATTTTCACGTAGTAGCAGTAGTTAATCTCAGAATTGATGTTCCTTCTTCATCTACTTGGCTATTGGACGTTTGAAAAACCAGCACTCCACATCACTCTTTTCAATCCATACAGACACGGTTTTTCATAAGAACAGAATATTATGATAGAGTTTTATTTGTCGTTTACACAATGGTGTATGACAGTGGTCAAAAGGCTTATAACGGGCTTACAACTAGATAAGTATAAGTTTCACAGAAGTCAGTAGTGAAGTCTATGCATAATTATCTACAGATATTTTCTGGCGAAGTCAGAATAGTCGTCAAAAGTGTAGGGAAAATCTGGGATAACTTTTCAAAAACTGGTTTTCCTGGCGTACATAAAACGGTGGAGCGTTGAGAAACTTGATTTCTCACCAGGTTGTGGAATTCCGGCTGATATTCAAACGGGCTGACGGGAGCACCAAGTACCAGCGAATCAGAATTTTTCGTATTATACGAATGAGAAGGACGACAAAAATGTGCAGCGTTCCTATTTTGATGAAATTGACAGACTGAATTGGCCCTCCAAACTTCAACTTGGTGCATATTCTGCTTCCTCACTGTTGCCATGTCACGCAGTAGCATTTCAAAGACATTTCTCATTTCAGACAGAGCGCTCGCAATCTAGAACGTCATCCGCAACACCCAAACATTGTATGCAGGTTGTTATTCCCCTAAAGCACCGTCAAAATGCTTAATAACATGTTCAAAATTAACATTTTGAGGAATTCTTTATAACTACTACACTTCATCCATGTCACCCATAGTAGTACGCAAATTTCAGTTCTGACAGATAAGTAGTAGCTAGAAAATGGTGCAAGATTAGTAAAGGATGGATGAACGTGTTAATGGCACCGTAAGTACCTAAATACGTGCAAGCACCCATGTTCCTGTAGCGTGTCGTTGAAAATTATCGAATGAGCTGTGCCTCTGTATTTATTTATTTATTTTTAGTTGGAGTAAGTTCCATTCTAAATCATTTGAGGCCACTCACACTCTCCTACGACGAGTAGTTCTTTTTCTATGATTTTTCAAAGTTTCAAGAGGTTCCTACGTCACGTTGGGTCCAGACCAGACGAGAGGGGCGTAGAAAGTGCTGGAATCTTAGAAAAATCATAGAAAAGGAAACGTTCATCGTAGGAGAGTGCGGTTGTGCTCAAAATTCTTAGAATGGAACGTACTTTCATTTAAAAATAATTGTTGTATGGGTTCTTGAGGGTTGGTCGCTTTAGAATCCTAACAACAATTTATTACTGAACCTTAAACATATTTAAAAATAATAATATAAACCCCTTTTGCCGCCCATGCGCATAACCCATTCGATTTGGATAGAATGTGGGTCATTCATTGTTCTTGGTTCTCACAATTTTCTTTTTACAGGGAATCTTCAAGTTTGATCAAAACACAAAATGGGATTTTTCTTGGATAGGTGCTGGTAATGAATAACAGGGTTGCTACCTAAAAGCTACTCCCACTGTTTTGGGGGAAACTTGGTTGAGGATGTGAGGAAAAGTTGAAGATCTTTTAAGTATTTTTATTATTTAATTATACAATTCAGTGGGAAGTAAGCCTTGGTAAGCCAGATAATCGTCCCTCTCCTGCATCGCTCGGTGAGAGAAAACTTGTTTTTAGGAAGTCCCAGAATTCAAAAACTTTAATATTGATTAGGAAGTACGCCTGGCTTACGTGCTGTTAACCTGTAGCCCCCCCCCCCCCCCCCCCAACCCATCAAGTGCTCTAAGTTCACGACCCCGTGGAATCTCCTTCCCGGGACCTTCCACCCCTCCCCGCCATTAGAACTCTTCTCCAGCTGTTTGTTTTGTTTGGTATTGCAAGGGGAAGGCATGAGATTCACGTGACCAGGTCTCCCCTCCTCGGAAACCTCCCCGCCTCGTCGTCATCGCTTCCCCTCTTCGACCGCCCCCTCCCCGTCGTTCTGGTCTCGGATACATGGAGCTCCGCGATTGGCCGAGGGATCCCCGGACCACCTCGTTTCGTCCAATCACGGAGCTCGTGAGATCTTCATTTGAGTCCCCCTCTGTCCCTTCTCCACCCTTGCCTTCCTGTTTACCAGGGTAGCCAACTTCACGGATTTTTCGGTAGATCTACGGATTTTGTTGTTTCTAATTTAATGCTCAAGTTTCTCGAGTTTGTGAATTACCTAACGAATTAGTCATATGTAGCCTGTGATTTACAAAAATGGTTTCCGAAGTCACTTCTTTCAGTACGACTGAGCGCGGCATTCTGTTTATGAAGTAGTGTGACTGACTAACGAAAAACAGACTAGTTGAATACCTACGTACAACAACACCAACTGTATTGGTAGGAACTCGTGAATGCAGTAGGTACCTATATTGTAGATGGTTAACAATAAGCTTTTCCGTTTGAGAATTTTAGCGAAGTTTTTGTAGTACCTGCGTGGCTAAATGTTTCTTGAATGAATCCTCTAAATTTGCAGTATCAGAAAGCGGTTTGGAGTGCGCCTAGGGCCTATGTACCTCGTCGGCATGTTCAATATGCCTCGAGTTTCGTTAGGTAGGTCTGTCACTTAGAATATCCAGTTAACATTGATTTTTCTTAATGAATACATTTTCGTTTTTTAGTAAGATAAATCCTGCACTTAAGTTCGTTATAAGGTTTAGGGGGTGGTACCGTCCTTGTGTTTTTTCTGAAAAGTTTAAACTTGAATCGATATTTCGGTTTTTTTTTGTAATGGTTTCACTTGTACGCTTCTGGTGAAACTCCGCAGTTTTTAGGTTTGTGCTATATAAACCACCCCATCCCCAACTGATCATTTCACAATTTATCACAGTCCGAAGACCCGTGGTACCTATATACTGTTCTCCGAGATATGCTATCTGGGACCCTGTCAGCACAGTCAGCTACAATGGGTCATTTTGAAGGCCATTGAGTAGTGCCCATTATTTCTGTTTATATTTTTGAATGGAAGTAGATTCCAACGTAAGGCTTTTGAGACCAACCGCACTCCTACGGCGAGCTCTTTTTCTGTGGGCTTTCAAAGTTTAGGCAACAAGTGACGACACACTCAAGGGGGAACAAGGCGGGAATAAGGCGGGGGAACAAGGCCTAGTTTCATTTAAAAATGGGAAAGTAGATAATATAAACAGAATTCCTCGTTCAGCTGTCGAGGGTGGTTAGAGCCAACTAATCAGAAATATTGAATCAATCCTTTAAAAATTAGTTTCTTGAACGAATCCTTTAAATTCGCAGTATCAATACATTGTTTGGCGTGCGTCTAGGGCCCATGTACCTGGCCTGCATGTTCGGTATGCCTTGAGTTTCGTTAGATACATCTATCATTTAGAATACCCAATTAACATTGATTTTCTTGGTAAATACGTTTTCGTTTTTAATTAATTAGTGAGATAAATCCTGCTACATTATTGAGGGGGGTGGTACGTCCTCGTCTTTTTTTTTAAAGTTCAGGCTTGAATCGATACCTTCATGTTTTTTGTAATGGTTTCACGTGTGCGCTTTTGGTAGAACTCTACGACAATTCTTCAAAATATAACGTCTTCGGGAGCCTGTCAGCACAGCTACAGTGAGCCGTTTTGGAGGCCAGTGAGACTCGAGTGCCCATGAATCTGTTTATATTTTTGAATGGAATTAGATTCCGATCTAAGATATGGATACCAACCGATCTCTCCCACGCAGTTCTTTTCGTATGAGCTTTCAGAGTTTCGGCAACAAGTGACGTCACTTGTTGCCGAAACTGAAAGCTCATACAATATAAGAAGGTATTCATCGGTAGGAAGGTATTCATCGTATATTAATAATAAATAAATAAATAAATATCTCAAAATTCTTTGAATTGATTCACTTCCATTTAAAAAAGGGAAGGTAGTTAATATAAACAGGTCATGGGTACCCCTTGTTCAGCTTTTGAGGGGGTGGTTAGAGCCAAGTAATTGGAATTACAAGGAATTATTTAGCTTCGACTGAACGGCCATCTCTGGATTGAAGGCCTTCTTTGAAAATCTCTATGAACTATTTGAGAGGCATTCACGCTACCCCAAATCGTGGAAACGTAAAAACGATTCCTTAGCGATCCCTACGGATTTTTTTCCCACCCGATCTACCGGGGTTTTGGTCGGCGGGTAGTGGCACCACTGCCTCTTACCCCTACCACCCCTCTCTCTTCCTTTGACATCAATAAATGCAGTAGTGTTTCGTGGGCGCGGACAGCTAAAGGGTATTCGCCCCTCCGTTCTTTTATTTTCTCCCCAACAACTCATTTTTTCACCACTTGAAAACTGCTTTCGGAAAATTTTGGCCCTCCCCTTCGCTCGTAACTGAAATTAATATCGTCGAAACAACAATCCGGTCGTGATCTAAAGTGTGTCAAAATCATCAATATGAGCATCGCAGCGTTACTACGTGCGGCGGAATATCTAGAAAGAAGAGAGAGAGGTGAGCTAGAGCTCCTTACAGACCCTCCCTAGAGCTCTGTTTTCGTTTTTCCACGTCAACATGGCCGATTCTTCTGTCGTATTTCCGAATCTCCCAACAGGGGAAAATCACCAGATTTCCCGCAAATTGCAGTCGACGACAGAACTAGAGAAATCATTTACAAAAAAGGCCCGTGTCACCTTATTGATTTTACAATTTCCTCTTTTTCAGAGGCTGAACACGGTTATGCTTCTACGCTTCCACCCGATGATCTCAGAAACGTAATTAAACGACCAAAGACGAAAAAATCTCAGGGTAGCAGGTAAGTCGAAAACTGAATATCAGCTTCATCCAAAACCTCCCGTATTCTCCCGATACGAACCCCCATGTAAACACCATCCGCCATCTGTTCCATGAAATCCATATTATCTCTCATTAGATTTGTAAAACCACCAATATTGATGTTAATTGTTGTTTCATTGTTACAGAACGACTCACAATGAACTGGAAAAGAATAGGTAAGTTTTTTAAATTTATTGCACGCATCGCTTACCTCATCCATCGTGGTTGAATCTTCCACGTAGCCCTCTTTTGTATCTCTTTATCACGATTTATCCGTTGTCTTTGCTTTGACTCTCATCGTCATCCTAATCTCGTTTTGTTGAGAGAAATTCTTGGGTTTTTTCCCCCGTTAGATGGGATTCACGGAACGGTGATAACAACTTGGAGGAGGTTCTTGTTTTATTTTGGGGGAGGTTCGATCGATACTGCCCCGTCACATCCACCTAGGTAAAGGGTCCTACGATTTTCGCTTTTCCACTGTTTTCCTCCCCAGTTGTTTCACATTTTTCAGTTTAACACCAATTTGACTAATGATCAAATCTTCCAAGCTTGAACCTCGCATTAGGTACTATTAGCAGTTTCCAAAAACTTTCATTAATTGTACGTCTATTATGCTAAATCAATTCCAAAGATTAATCCAATTTAATGAAAAATCACATTACCCTGACAATTTTAATCATTATCACGTTTTCTATTAAATTTTCGAATACTAAATGAAAACTGAAGATCAAGTAAATTTGTTTGGCCTATTTTCAAACCTTCAATAAAATCGCCTACTTTGTGTAAGTATAGTAATTCTCTTCCAAATTTCTGTTGTGGCTGCAATACTTCTTCACCTTGTAAGTTGAATAGTACTGCTTTGGTGATATGAACCGATGTTCTTGGAATTATTGATAATGCATCAGGATTTTACTTAGTTACTAAGTTCAGTGTTACACATTTATTGTTATTTTAAAAACTTAGGTACCTAATGGTTTGTTCAGAAAAAGGTACCTGGTACTTGGAAGATCCAAACTTGGTAACATCATAAATCATTAACATCTGACTAGAGTCAGAGTGACACTCATACCTACCTACCAATTCTTCGATGTAATTTGAGGATAACTCTAATTATTTTGTGAATGACCGTTAATTGTAATGAAATTTCCCTTCTAATACTCTACTGGGAATATGCGTCCAAGACTGATTATTTGTGCACGTCTAGTTATCTTTTGTTGCTCATGAAGTTCCCATTCAACGTCAAGGTGATACAGTTCGACATAAATTATTAATTTCCTAAGATCTGTCTTTTTAATTTACTTGATTCTCAACGTTGCTGCGATTATACTGATTCAGATTGATTGAATTAAATTCAAATAATTCCTACCTACAAGTACCTTCCTTTATTTATTTCGATCACTTATATCGTGTTGGTGATGATAAATTTATGAAAGTGTATTGTTCTGCTCTCATCAATCCTATCTTCATTACACTTAGTTCATCCAGTAACTAAATGATTAATTCAAGCACTTTCATACTATTAAAGCTCTAAACAGCTACTAAAATTGATCGGATTTTCATTATACCAAGTTAATGATCAAGGAACAGTACAACATAGTATCCAAGAATTCACTACGGTGTTGGCTTTGCTATTGTTAAACTCGCACTTTGAAGAGTGATTTTTGGTAATATTCGGTTGTACATGGATTTTCAATAAATGGAGGTTTTTCCTTTTTTATGTTGATGTGAATGGTAAAACCCTTAGTTAACATGATATACCATTATAAACTTATAGTGTTATGGTGAATGAATAGCTGTGATTCAAACATTTATAAATCATGTTCAAGAAATACGTTTTAATCCATCAGCGGTTAGGAAGTCCAAATGTTCTGTTCCGGGTTTGTACCCGCATATTCTTCTTCAGACTTGAAGAATACCCCCAGAATACAGTACCATATTCCATCAGGAAGCATGAACATACAGCTATTGACAAGCAATCCGTGAATCAGTTTTGGATGAAGCCTGAATTGGAAATGAATTTAAACGCTCCCGATGTCATTATTCGCTTTGCGTCCTCACAGTATGCAGCTTGAACGACCTCTCTTCGATCAGAGAACCTTGAAAATAATCTAGTTTGCCTTTAGCCGCCGTCAGCTGGTGCAAGGCACCTGTTTCTAACGTGGCCTTGAAAGATGGGGGTGATGTTTTATTCTATTTGTTTTGCAACGGATTTAAAAAGCTACGATATTATCAAAATGTAGGTGGTTTGGTGCGGATCGTTGACAGTATTGATGAATTACAGTCGGGCTATAAAAATGAATCGCTTATCTAAAAACTCCGAACATAAGAAATGTATGACATTAAAATAGCGATCTACCACAGTTTTAATTTATTGTTAGTGTCAGCGTGAATCATTTCTGAATTCATTATAGACCGTTGCATCATAATTATTACTATTAGAGGTGAAATTATGATCAGCAAACGAAGCTTCGTTTTTTGTCAGAAGCACGATGGCGAAACTAAACTTTCAGTAGGTACTCTCGGAAGTATCAACCAAATGATGGGTACGTGATGTCGCAGTTCTTGATCAACTCAGGCCAGGGTTGTTAACAAGCAATCGCTGCTACCAGCAACAACTGAGAACTGAAGTTTATTATATTTTATTTTATATGATATTTTCTCACTAGCTGTTTTTAGCTTGCAAATAAGAGATTCGTACGTTCCTACATAAATATATCAGCAGATAGCATAGAATGTTACTGAAAAAAGTCGTCGTTTTTTGGGTATCTCACCTGTATCATCTGAATCATGGTTTTCAGAATAATTTAATAAAATGTGTGAGTTAGGAGGTCTTTATTACCAATGGAGCTCTTCAAAATCATGGCTCGTTGAGCGACTTCAAGTCTTAGGTGTTGGATGTCTTGCGACTTGAATTATTCGGCGCGTGTCCCATATTTTTTGGTCAACTATCTGGCAACCCTGACCCGGGCCTTTGCGGCGATTGTGTAATTTGAATTGAAATCTTCGACTTTGGTATTCGCATTTATGTTACAAGCAAAGCTCAATTTTTGTGAGAAACTTGATGACGAAACACGTAAAACATTCCATTGTCATTGGGAGTGATAATTTCATTTTTTTGGGGTATTGATTCCGCAAATACCAATTCATTCGTTCGGGAGGCCGACGTCCACCATCTGACTGTGGTCCCTGTGGATTGTCAGCGTCGGTCGTTTGAAAGTTGACTCCAGTAAATTTCCACGGATGCTCCGTGCACCAGATTTCCAGCGACCTTGCGATTTGCTCCCCCAGACTACGTGACTGCTCCAGTGACTCACTCACCTTCCTTTGGTCGCGACCGATAAAACATCATTTTTTCCTCTTTCGATTCTTCAAACTATTTAGTTACCATTGTTTAAAAAATAATCATCCACGAACTCCGTTATCATGCAGATAATGCTATTAGTTTTCTTGCCCCACGAAAACATTTTATGTAACCTATTACTGACGCGAAAATAAACTATTCTTCAGTATGTATGGGGAGATAACGATACCGCTTTTGGAAATTGAGTGACTAGCGAATTTTCAAAGCAGTTTTCTATTGCAGTGGGTCCTAAATTTTCAGAAAATGAATTTTTGAATTTTTTAATAGGCAAATCTTTTCAGAGCATCCTGAATTCATCACGATTTTAACAAATTTATAGACAATTTTTTTTTTTTTTTTACTAGTTAGTTTTGATATGATTGATATCGCCTCATTTATATATTATATATTTATAGGTATATACAGTCGCTTATAGTGATCGAATTGGGACAGTCACTATACGCGACCGATCTCTACGACTTCTACTGTATATATACTTCGTGGTGATGTTAGCCTTGGCCGATATTGGGGAATTGTGACCCCCCCCCCCCTCAGATTTGACCTACTTTTGATGAAATTTTCATTAAAACCGATGAAGTTATCTTCTGTTTCAGGAATCATTCAATACTGCTTTTGGTTATTATATACCAATTTTCGGGGATTTGAACCATTTTTGCCTATTTTATCGACTTGTGACCCCCAAAAACTGATCACTGTAACAGGCCAATTCCCTGTGCGTTTACGTGAAGCCGATCGGGACCTGGCTGTTTCTATCCTTATATCTGAATTACTCCTTTAACCGCCTTTCTACTAAGCGACTTCTACTGTATATATTTATTTATGTGTCACTCCAGACAATATCTCTGTCTTTGGGTACTTGATAAAAATTCCGAATTCGGCCAAAATGTTCGTATTGCCAAAAAAGGGCCAAATTTGAGTTTTTAGGGGTCAAAAATCTGTAAAAACTGCTAAAATCGCGAACAGTTGTTGATATAAAATCACTGACAGTGGAATGGAAGGGGAGTAAAGACAGAAAAATACCATTTGTTTTTCATATAGAATAGGGACAAATTGGGATTTTTGGGTGTTGAGTTAAAATCCATATTAATTCACCTGACGTTGTGTAGGATGGCGATTCGCGACGGAGGGAATGTTTCAATGATACAAATATTTTGCTCAAAAAAGATTGGGTACAAATTGAGTTTGAGGGCCAAAAATCGGTAGAAATTGCTATAATCACGAAAAAATTATATTTTACGAAAAGTGGTATGGTTTGTCACCCATCTTTCTACACAGTAGCACGAATATTTCTTTGAAATTCGCTCTTATAGCCATGTTGCATGATTGGAACTTTTTTTTTCTAGAAAGGCAGGTACTTTCTGAATACCGTTCATGTGTGACTGTTGGGAGATGTTGCGTCGTCGATCCTGAGATCTAGGTTAGAGCTGAATTTATGATAATGTGGTCAAATGATTGCGCCAATTACGGGGAAGCATCTCTCGCGAGGGTTCAAACCGGTATGGGATCTCCGACCCCTTCCAACTTCTGGAAAGGGAAGGAACTCGTTTAGGTTTTGCTCTCAACTATTAATATCGGCCAGTGACTCGGACAATGAATCTTTAAGTCTCCACTTACTGCTAGTACGAGTTACTACCGTGTTCGTTTACAACTCACTTGTTTGCTTCTATGCTGTCAGCAGTCTCTGTTTGGTAGGCGATGTTTCATCAGCAAACGCTTCCTGTGTTTTTAAAGCTCTCATCTAAAGTCGTAAAGATGCCATCTGACTCAAAATGAAGGCCCCCTGTGGGCTGTTGAGTAATTTAGGTAATAAATTAACCATCTTCACACGCTGGACTTATGACGCGAGAATGGGTCGCAGTTTGTCATGTTTTTTGAAGTGTGTTGATGGATTCACGTGGAAATATTTCGGTGTAAGAGCGCTTCCCTCTCGGTGTAGTACGAGTTTTGAATCTACCGATGCATAGCCTACCCTCGGAAGGCCACTTTTTGAAAACCTGGCGGGGTTTCTTTGATTGAAGTGCTCCTCTATGATGGCATGCCAGTTATGTCTAATAAGGGTTCCTGTACATTGCTAACTGTACAGTTGGTTAATAGGGAGTCTGTTCTATGTGATTTTGGAAATGTTAGATACTGTTTTTGGTTGTATGCTATTGATGCTCAGCGATAGCCATCAGTTTAGTTGTATAATCAACCCCTAGTTCCAAATTCACGTGAACACCAGCGGTGACATGCAAGTTATGTCCCATCAAGGTTCCTGTACATCTAACTGTACGGTTGGGTAATCGGGAGTCTATTCTATGTGATTTTGGAAATGTTGGCTACGGTTTTTAGTTATTTGCTATTTCTGCTCAACGGTAGCGATCATTTTAGTTGTAGAAACAATCCCCAAGTTTCAGAACAACGTGAACTCACCAGCGATGACATGCCAGTTATGTCCCATCAAGGTTCCTGTTCATTGCTAACTGTACAGTTGGTTAATCGTGAGTCTGTTCTGTGTGATTTTGGAAATGTTGGCTACGGTTTTTAGTTATTTGCTATTTCTGCTCAACGGTAGCGATTATTTTAGTTGTAGAAACAACCCTCAAGTTTCAGATCAACGTGAACTCACCAGCGATGACATGCCAGTTATGTCCCATCAAGGTTCCTGTTCATTGCTAACTGTACAGTTGGTCAATCGGGAGTCTGTTCTGTGTGACTTAGGAAATTTTGGATACGGTTTTTGGTTATTTGCTATTTCTGCTCAACGATAGCGATATATCATTTTAGTCCTAGAAACAACCCCAAGTTCCAAAATCACGTGAACCCACCAGCGATTGCGTCCCCCTCGCCCTCACCCTATTTCCACCAGGTTCATTTTTACTTTTGAGTGGATGACGGCTATTTGTGCTCCCTGCTGGCAGATGAACGCGTGCCAGCTGGTCTCCCCACTCTTACCCAAGACCCCCCTGTACCGTTTCATGTCCCCCTCCTCATATTCTTTCAAATCTCATCAGAAGTCGAGTTGGCGACAAATCACGCTATTGTGGACACCGTCTATTTTCAACTACCTCATTTCAGCCACCTCTTTTATTCGTACTTGACCTTGACAAAGATCCGTATTTTTATAGCGGGTGGTTCTGATGTGGCGATATACCTACCGTCAGAAAATTCATTTTTACAACCTGTCATGTAGGTAGGTACCTTCAATCAGCTTATATATTATATTACACAGATAAAGAACCAGCTAACCCACCTTACAGTTCAGCATAGTCAAGATTATTCTAATTATTGTGAGATTTGCAACTTTTATATTAATCTGGGAAATCAAGGTTCCCAAGCAAAACCTTCCATGGTTAGCCTACATTTCGATACCTGTGCTCAGCAGGGTCCAATGCTTCTGGTTATAATAGGAATTGGCGGCAATCTTTTCGTCACACATTTACAATTCACCACATCTTTTTTCTTACCTGGTGAATGGATAGGATGTGGTTAAGTATGATGAATCGATTCACGCACATACGCAATACCTTTGGTTTTATAGTTGATTCGAAACATCTAGAGTTCTGGGACGATGACCAAACGGAACCAAATGAACGTCTGATCTACGTAAAATTCAGCTTAATCAAGATTATTTAAGTGAATCCAGAATAGAATCTAGACAGTTCTATTAAAACTGGAAGTCCTGGGTCCAGGCGAAACCAACAATCTGGCAGCATAAAGCTGCTTTTTCTCAGTCTTTGGCGTCGTCATTAGGGTCCAGTGCTACCTGAATTACGTTCGTGGGACTCGGAGGTACTGCGCCTGTTGCAGTTTTTCAGACTGCCCGTCGATCCGTGCTCGTAAAACTGTCGACCTCACTCTGGTTGAACGTCTCTGATTCATCCGTCTCCCACCTCTCCACTCGCCTTGCGAAGCCCTTCTTACCAAACTTCGCAAAACGCACAGATGTGGGCGCTTTCTAAATGTTGCGTGTTAACTCACCAAAATTCATCACATCTACATTCTCGTTATTATTTGCACACAAGTCGTTAGAGGATGGCAGTAAACCTCGATTCTTCTCTCTTTGAACGTCCAGAGCTACTAATTCACAGCTTTCGTCGTTTCCTTAACTGGTTGTTGACACAATCTTGCCACGCACGAATGGTTTTTCTCAGCTACTTGTTTACACATTGTACGTCATGAATTTTCCAGAATACACGGATCAGTAGGGATAAGATGTCGAAATTTCTCGACGCCAATTCTCTGTCTACGTTGCAACCTCAACGATCCCCCAATAACTGCTGGTGCCATTTCAGTTCACCCAGCATTTAACACAATTGTTTCGGTTGGTTGAAAAGTCCGCTTGGCCAGCCGAGAGCGATCCGACCACCAAACCCAAGCGACGTCTTCTACCAGTACATTTCTTCCAATACTCCCACTCGAGGCTTACTTTACATGACATTGGTGGGGTGTTCGCAGTGCAAGGTTTACCGATTTTTGAAATGATTTGCTTTGCTGATTAGCAGGTCTGTTGTTGGAAGCCGAATACAGCCTATTTATGGGCCTTATGCAGGGGTGGAATGTTTAAAAAATCCATAATATGTGGTAATAACAAATCTAAGTTTTCCAACTCAAAAGCGCTCCGGATCATTGTCAAATACGTGAAAAAACCAGTAAATTTTCAGACTTTTTTCAGTTTTTGGCTTATAGCGTGTAGGTATAGGTTGCATCGTACGGAAGAGTTTTCTCGTACCAAAATTAAAGAGCATTAAATTCTTCGTCGAATGACCCCCTTGAAAATCAAAATTGGCTTAGCGGTTTGGTCAGAATCGGCCGTCAAAATTGTGTTATGCTCAGTTTCACCCTTTTAACTATGTAACTACGTATGTAACTAAACGGTTATTCCAAATTAAAATTGTCTTAAAAAAGTTGTAGAATATCAAATTCTGCGCTCAGAGCACCCCTATTTTCATTAAAATAGTCAGTTTAAAATTTCAAGTTTTTAATCAATTAAAATTTAATTTTTGTAGGAGTGAAATCTTCTGCACGATGCACCCTTCAGATGTTAAATGCAAAAACTTAAGTTCGAAAATCGGCTTTTCAAGTATTTCACACTGATCCCGGAGCGCTTTTGAGTTGGAAAAATTGGATTTGTCATTACCATTTCGTCACATACAACATACCAAAAAAGCAGAACTACCTCATCTGAGGGCAATGTTTTTTTGCCATGCAAAATACAATTTCCCTGGGCTAGTATTACGATTTAGTATTACGATTGTGTTGTGTGGTCGTTTTGAGGTCTGTAGATTTCCTAATCAGATTTCCAAAATCCTGATCAGATTTTTATTTTGATTATCATAATGAACAGTTTGAAACAAGGCCATGTGATAGTGATTCTACCATAACCTCAGGTAGGTTGTAGCAGTAGGTTCACGATACTCTTGTTCCTTATACAGAGGTCTACCGTATATCTGTACGTACCAAACCTTTTTCCTGTATAATTGTGCCTTCATTTTCCACGATGATAAACTTCGTTGATGACGGCATGATGAGTAGGTAGGTACGTATCTACCTGTCGTCCAAGAATCAGTTGATGTTTTACGATTCGGGAATTTGTTCCACTAGTTTACCGACTACTGGTTTTATTTGAACTTCAGATGTGTAGAGTGGTTTGATTTATAGACCTGGTGTCGGCCCGTGATGATGTTTACCGTTTCACTGTTCAATTCGAGAAGTTTGACTTTCAGGCCCCCTTCAGAACGGATAATGGTGTTTGTTTAGGCTACTCCTTCCTTTTAAAGAGAGCCTGGTTTCTGTTTTAAAGTTGAGCAACTTGAGTTGAAAAGGAGAACGTTGTTTGAAACGCAAGAATCGTTGCAGCGTCCTTGAAACGACTTGTCCTGTTCCCTTCGCTGTCGTCTACGTGACTCATTCCGGTTTTCGCTACTATCAGAATCGGAGAGGGACGAGTAACTGCTGTGTGGTTGAGAAATTAAAGCCGATTACGTCTTATTCGTTTGATGGAAGATATGGCCGATTGAGCTAACAAGATCAAGTGCAAGGTCAGCTAACACTACCCCTCCCCCCCACCAATCTAGATTTTCTTCCAAGGTAGCTCTGTCGTAATGACACAAATAATAATATTCCATTGATCTCGGTTTTGATACGATGAATGCGCTTTCGTTGTTTCTGAAACTCATTTTGGGACTGCTCACTGCTGGATGCAGAGGTAAAAGGGGCAAACTTTTAGAGAGGTTTCTCTCCAGTTTACATACAAAAGATATTGACGAATCAATGCACATTGCTTATTTATTTTACAATGTTGAAATATTTGCTATATTTATAACTACATACTAAAACTAACTACTTGTTTTATGACTGGTATAAATGGTGTAAAACTGGTATAAATTGTATATATGGTATAAACTTCTACCTATACTTCTAATCTAGTCCACGTTACATAGGTGAGGAAGCTATACTGCCTACCCGACTTGGCAAACGTTTCGGTTTTCTCCTGCATACAAATAAATGCAAAACAAGTCGAGAATGAAAGTAATAGCTGTGTATACATTTCTGTTTGTTTCAAAATGGAAATGAGACGTTAACGAATATTGCAAGACCTTCGACAAGGTCAACTTTCCCCTCGTTTAGACCACTTGTGTCAATAATGTGTCATAAATGTCAACCTACCTTATCGATAGTCACGTCGCCGATTGAGAACAAAGGGTTTACGCGATGATTTCTGACACCATTGGAGACTGGTCAGTCGACATGAAATAAACCTTACAAAAGTTTTGCTCCTTTCTATTTGTTAACTAATAAAACGAAGAAATCTGTCCTTTAGGAATAGGCTATTTGCAGGAAAAATCAAAAGTTCTAAATAGCTAGTTAATTTGTGTGGAGGGAGGGGAGGTGTCATGATAACGAAACGAGAGATTACGCGGTCTAAACAAATTTTCTTGAGTAGAAACAGGCTTTTTAAAATGAAGCATTCAAAAAGTGGACTGAGAAGGTCATCACTGAAGGAGACCTTTGAGATTTTATTTGGTTTACTGTAAATCGAGTAGTAATCGTTTATTAAGTTGGCATTTTATTCTTGTCAAAATTCAACAGATGACTGCGGTGCGTTCGTTATTTATCAGAAACTGAAGACATAAAATCGATGTAGATGTTTTTACTAGCTTCACTCAAAGTAGTCACATCTCAGCTTCGCCGGTTCTAATAGCCGAATGCCTAAGCATCCAGCAGCCGATCCTCAGGGTAATGAAATGTATAATTACGCTTTACGAGAACGAAAGTAATAAACATTTTCATGATACCACTCGTCGTCAGAGCGGCCTTTTGTGGCTTATCACCCGACGTTTCCCTCTTCATTGCCGACTATGAAACTGTCGATTTATGGTTTGAGGAACATGTTCCCATGAACGAAGTGACTTGTCTTCATTGTGAGATATGACTGAAGGTAAAACATGTTCCTCAGTACGCTGTACTGCCAAGTCTGGTTTGGCCCTTGGTTATCAAGGTGACCCTTGAAGAATTTACCAGTTTTCATAAACCCATGAATGCTGCAATTGCTTGCAAACTTCTAAGTATCAGCTTTCCAGCGATTTAGTCAGTTTATTTGAACTTGATATTCAGTGAGAAAAATGACATTCACATCTTAAAAAGTGGAGTTCTAGCCAAAATTGATGGTTTTGCTTGAAAGCTGGTGTTTCAAGAAGATGAATGTCGACTTCTGCCTATCTAATTTTGGGTTTATCCCCCCCCCCCCCCCCCCCCCATAAAAATTGGTGGTTTACGTTTCATGGTACGCAGAATCCGAGAATGGAATAAGAAAATTTCTATCCGTCCTCCGTACTTCTCACTTTCTTTAGTTACCATTGATGAAATTTGGTTTGTAGGTCCCGTTTGGGGTCTAGTTGGTCCGCGATCGTTACTGTCAGTCATCCCAAAGGGGTGATAAATAGAGGTTAAAATTTTCCGAACGCTAGCTCGAAAACTTTCAATAGTTTCGTTTTACGTTTTTAAATTGACCTCGAACTTAAGATTTTTTTAGACCACCCGGAGCATTGTTCCGTCCAGCCGTTAATTTGCACCAAAAAGCTTCGTCAACGTGATCGTGAATGAAACTGTATTCCCGGCCCAGATTGCTAGTATGAAATCGAGTTGGTTGTTCAGAGATATTAGTTGATTTGAAGAATGTTGGTTATTTTGAACTGGTTGATAGGTACTTCTTCAGTTTGAACAAACGTTATGCTTCATGAATAACAAAAAATAATGATATAATTCTTGATTCAACCGCATATTTATGAAATTAATGTGATTGCCCGGCCGGCTCCAGTACTCGATTTAGGGCTGTCTTGTGGGGACCAGAGAAAACAGTGATTACGCAGAAGGGACATCTATACAGGTAAATTATAAACCGTTGTGTAATAGTTTGCATCATTTTCACTCTCAATCAAATGACAACGATGATGAGTGGAAAGCATTAATAGCGGCATTTAGCGGTGGTGTTGGAAAGCATTAATTAAGGAGGAATTGCCAAGAGATTCGTCATATTCCAAACGTATTGTTTGTAACCTATATTTAGGTTTTCAGTTGTCGTAGAGTTTTCATTTTTCTCTTTTATGTTCGTTAAATACTAGATTTTTTGAGCTCTAGCAAACGCTGATAACGCCTAACGTGGTATTAAACGGTGAAGTTTTCAATGAGTTCTTCAATAATAATCATTTCAAAAATGAAGTAAAATTTTTTCTGACTTGTGGGAATTATACCCTGTAGGTAATATTACGCTGGTAAAATCGCTGACTGTCTCTGTAGGTCAAGTACATTGTTCTAGTAGGATTATACTAAAAATTCATACATACATCGAGGTTATACAAACAATTTGGGATATTTGTGATGCAGTGTACAGTAATTCGTACATTTCTCGTATAAGTAGTACTGTCCAATGCAAAGCACGGATCATCTAGTAAAACCTTGTTTTACATCTTGCAAACTCTCATAATTCTTACCTCCTACCGGCTTCATAACAAACCGCATTGATCCAGTTATATCTTCAAATCACATATTACAGTCTCTCTTTTCACGTGCTCTGTAAAATCAATTATTCACTGCTATTGACGCCTGGCTCTCCGACTGGCCGATCACCTATTCTCGCGCAGGCGAAAAACTCAATCCTCATCATTGATTCCAGTGGGTACCAACAAATCTAGCGATGCATAATTTTTCTCAAACTAGAGGTATTTTTAGTACTTAACTTAGCGGTGCAATGTGATTCATTTCATCAAATACATGTATACATTTTATATGGAATTGATAGAAGAGGTGCCTGCTCCTGTTTTCGCGTAGAGATGAAATGTATCTGGTGTAAATAGAAGTTCTGCAAAGAGGTATAATGCTGAGGTTCTATCTGGTTAGTATTTGGGGACTTGTCGGGTTTGGATTTCAGTTGTTAAATTCAACATCGGTGTATGCTGTGTGCCACCAGTCTGTAGTGGAGCACACTGAAGGAAGTTCTCTAGGTTAGGTACCGGTTTCACACCAAGCACACACGATTGTTTCTGTTTAGTTCTTGTTTCTAAGAACATCGCAACGTCGACAAGATTTCATTTTCGGAGACAAAACACGAACTGTCTGTACCTGTTTGTTTTGTTTTTGTTCCGGACCTTTTACACTGAATAGACAAAAACAACAGTTTTCAGTCTCTAACATCATGTCTTAGGATGAATGACTTATTATGTGTTTATGTGTCCTTCCAGACGATATCTCTGACCTTGGAAACATAAAAAATTGCGATTTTCGCGAAAAACCAAAAACCACATAAGAAAGGACGAGTTCGAAGAACAGCACTTCAGGTGCTCTCAAACGTGAAAAAATGTGCTAAAAAACCCGAAAAATTGAAACATCTGAAAATGCTTCCTTCTGGTAGAATATTTTTGAAATGTTCGGACGCGGTGAATTTGAACGTTACAAATTTTGGTGCGCAACAAATTGCTCAAATTTAAAAAACCTCATAAATTGCTAAAAATCGCCAAAAATCTTAAAATCAACCTTTTTGCTGTATATTGATTAAAACAAGTTTTAATGCCGTAAATTTGATCTTTAGAACTACTTATTGATGCGCCAGCAGTGTTCAGTTTAAATTTGTAGGGTTAAACACCGGTAATCTCTACAATTTCAGTTTCTACCGTTCTACAAATTTAACCAATTCCCGTACTTTCTTAATATTTTTTCGCTTAATCAGTTAATTTTGTTGGAAGAGTCTCCACGTATCCTTCCGCCAACCAGACAAAACCGAGACAAAGCCGAAACTCTGGAGTTATTGACTCCGAATGGATTTAAAAAAAAAAACCAAGGACAGTCTTGGAAAAGTTTCGAGATTGTTTCTAAGCTGTCCGCAAAAACATGAGTTCCTGTTTTGTCTGCTTGGTATAAAGCCGGCATAACCTTCAAAAAAATTATAAACCCATTCGATTTCGTTACAATGTGCAGTGGTGTCAGCAGGAAGAGTTACCCAAGTTACTTTCGATATTAGATCGTCCCCTCACAATGAAGTTATAGGTTGTGAAAAGCTTGGAGAAGGTTACGTACATGTAGGGTTGGCCTTTTAATGACACATTATTTGCTGGCACAAGTGGCCCGACTTGTGGGGGTAGCTGACCTTGCACTTGATCTTGTTAGGCTCCTCGTCCTTTCTCTTTCTAACACAGAGAAGCAATTTTTCTGTTTTCAACACCGGCAACAGAGCAGTTATTCAATCGCTCAGCTGACGAAGAGTTAGAATTATAGCAACCTCTGCTCATGCGATCCTGTAACGTTCATCAGATTCTACGGCCCTTGAATAAAACACTCTTTGCATGTATGCAAGGTTGGGGGGGATCTTGTGTTTAATACTCTCTGAATCTTCGAGGCCGACCTAGGTCAAGCACGTAGGTTTTATGGAATCTGAATTCTGTTTTGGGTGCATACTTACGCGCCTTTTGCTAAATTTGTAGGCCCGCGAAGAACACATGAGTGCTGTTTCGAATACTATTGAGCTGTTCGTAAACTTAGAGGAAAAAGAGCTGTGTATATGTTATTTTTTTCTCCGTGCAAAACTCCTGAAATTTCTCAGTGATACAGACCGCCATAGGTATACTCGTACCACATAAACAGCTTATCTGATCCCGAATGCTGAATTTGATACCAACAAAACTGAAATCAGCCGCCTAGGTGTATCGACATGTCGAGGTATCCTAGTAGCCATTTTGTACTTACGTGTATTATTAAACATTGCCGATGCATAAGATCTTCACATTAAATCCACGTTTGGATTTGGTAAATCCAAGTAGGCATATGGGTATACCTAATCCATTTTGTCTGCCATTTGTGTCCACCTGCTGTCCACTGCCATTCAGCGATGACTCAAAGCGAAGCGTTTGTGATTGCCGTAGTGACTAACATGGTATAAAATATGACTAAAATCCAGAACTTCACAATAACCTGAAGTCTGGTTTTATACGTTTGCACTTCAGCTCTTCTGTTGACCTCTTTCGAGGCGTCTGTGATCTTCTAAGATCTTTAGATTTTAACGATTTTTGTTTGCGTTACTGAGTGTATGAGTGTACTCGTACTTATATCTGCATGAGAGATTCTTTTGTCATCATTTTTGTGGTGGACAAGCTATTTATGCTAACTATGGTTTCTATTCAAGATATTGGGTTGAGGTTTATTTATCTAGTCATGACAATATCTCGCCACTGTAACCGATTTGACTTCCCTCAGAATAAACCAGGATCTGCCTGTGTCTGTCCCCGTGAACACCCGAAACGGGGCATTTCACTCGGCTCTCGTCAACAGAAGAGCGAGCCTCTTCTCCCTCAATCCTTGCTCTCTCTCTCTCTTGTCTCTGCAAAAGGCGGGCAACCTCAGTCGTAACCTCCTCCGACCTCCACGTCCCACCGTGCGTGGATGCTCCAGTATATAGTATCCACGGTACCTCCCGCCCGCGACCCTGTTCTCATTGAACCCCCCTCCCTCCCCCCTCTCACCGTGACCAGGATTCGTTGTTTGTTTCGCAGGTGAAATTCACCAGGAGCCCGGAGTTCAACGACCGCTTTCGACATAACCTACTCCCATCTCCCCCATTATCATCCTCTCCCAGGAATCGCTGGTAATGTTCTTTCTGGATGTTTCTGTTTGTAAGAAAACTATGAAGAAAAAAAAAAATTAGCGAAATATCGTTGGTAGTCGTGAGTTAGAAGAACAATTATTATTGTTTTTCAATTTAATTTATCTATTGTGGTCGTAATGTATTCCGGTTATCTAAATTTACACCGCTGTACATTAGTGATGTCCTGATTGGTCATCAGCCTCGCTCAGTAAGTGAAGGGGGAGTTTAAACGGGGAAGGGGGAGTTTTTGCGTTAAAAATCGATCTGCAAGCTCCCTCGGTCGCCACCTGTCATACCCACGTAATCTCAGTCCTTCGCCTGGGGAGTTGTGGGCGCGAAGTGGTTAGCAGTTCATGAGAGTGGCCCATTATGTCAGCTGTATCAGAGTGACACTGTTCCTTTTGTTGAAAGAACCTGCAGCAAGAGCTACGACCGTTTTGGTTTATTATTCTGTGAATAATACACCTATGTAATCGCTCAGCAAAAAAATTTTATAACACCCAATTTTATAATTTTTTCTTTTCCGTTTCAAGGTGCATAGATTCCAAAAATGCAATGTCCGTCCGCCGTATCACGTGTACCGGCTTCATTTTAGGTCTAAAAAAGTCGTTCTTTCGCACACATGCTCCATTTGGGCCCTAGTTGTGTCCCGAAACTTTTCAGCCCGATCGGAATATACCCAGGGGTGTTATGAGTGGAAATGTGTGTAAAAATAGGTACTTTTTGCGTTTTAGCAACATGTTAGTAACATGAGCTTTTGAGATATCGTTTTCCACGTTTTTGGGGACGAGAAGACCGAATATGAAGTCGATTTTGACCAAGGAGTGGAAAATTGAGTTCTACCAAATGTTCAGCTCCCAAAATTGATTTTTTATGAGTGAAAAATCTGGGAAATCGTCTGAAATCACCATCAGTTTGTATAATAACGCTGGAAAAAGTGTACACGTGGATCAAGACGATTAAATGGCACTACCAATTATCAAAGATGATCTGAAGGAAAAAAAGCGTACCTATTTCATGTTTTGGGGGCCAAAATTGGTGGAAATCATCAGAAATAGCTATTTCAATTATTGCACATGATTTGCACATGAATTGCCAGCAATTCTTTAGAACTCCAATAGAATAATAAACCCATTTGACAAGGACTTTGCAGCGTTTTTTACAATATAGTACCTACCAATCTACCATTTCAAAAAACCACGATGTGGTTTTCCCATCACCAAGCAGCATTACGTTAGAAAATCTGATTTTGGAAATGATTAGTGCTATCCAGTAATCCTCTCCCCCCCCCCCCCACGCCTTCATTTATCCTCTAAATGAAAATTCCTTCAACTATTGATCCACTATAATGGTCAATCCGTTTTCAGCTTGAAAAGTTTTTTCAGTTCAGTTCTCTAAATTTTTGAAAAAAATAATGAAATTATTAACCCCATATGCGTTAGCGAAGTTGGAATCAACATTCATCACTCAAATTTCATTTTTGGGATCGAGTTTTTGCTTACAAAAATCGAGAAGTTATCATTTGGAAGCTTTCTTTGGCCATAGGACTACAATGTAGGAGTCTTTGAGGGATTTTCCGTGCCTTTCGTCAACATATAGCATTACAGAGATCCTCGCAATATTTTCATTTCGGGTGAGCATTCCGTACGAATAAGTTGTAAGTAGATTGAAACGCTCCATTCAGCATGGTTATAAGAGCGAATTTTCAAAGAAATATTCGTGCTATTGTGTAAAAAGACGGTATAGCGCGAAACCATACAACTGTTAATCGTGATTTTAGCCATTTTTACCGATTTTTGACCCTTACCTATAAAGTCTAATTTGACCCGCTGTTTTTAGAGAAAAATATTTTTATCGAAACAGTCCCTCCGTCGTGAATAACCATCCCACACAATGTCAGGTGAATTAATATTGGTTTTAGCCCTTAATACCAGTTTTTGACCCCTAAAAATCCAAATTTCACCCTTCCGTATAAAAAACAAAAGGAACCGGTTTTTTTTGTCTTTAATCACACTTCCTTCCATTTTCATTGATTTTACATCAATTGTTCTCAATTTTAGCCGGTTTTTACAAATTTTTGACTCCTAAGAACTCAAATTTGACCACCTTAGAATATTGTTGAAAATTGCTCATCTTCGATCTCATCTTTTTGTTTGATCATACGAACATTATGGAGAAATTTGGAATTTTTATCGTGTACACAAGGTCAGATATCGTCCGGAGTGACACAAATATATTTATATAATGTACACATACAAAGTTTAGTTGAAATCTAGGGATGAGTTCAGGATGCTCTGAAACGGATTTGCCTGTAAAATATCTTCAAAAATCGATGTTCTGAAAACTTTGAACTCATTGCAGTAGCTTAGTTTTCTTTGAAAATTCGCTAAAACTGGGCAACAGGATAATGGAAGATGAAATCAGTTACTACCACACGGAGTTTTTCACATCGTATATAATGAGGGGCATCAGAAGTTGGCTTGAGCGAATGAAAACGTGTTAGGTACTATAATAAAATCTCGCGTTAACGTTAGATGCCATTTTTAATAGTACATTTCTCGTTTCTGGTTCCCTCGATGACTCTCCTGCTCGAACGGTGTGTTCTTACACTTGAGTGGCGTTTTTTTAATAATTGTACCCATTGTGGTTTTAGTCGGGTCGTAACCCGAACAATTGAGTTCTTATTGTTATGGAAGGAAGTCCCTACCATCAAAGATCGGGAGGGGAAAGGGGGAATTAAGTCCAGTCATTTACTCGGTGTTTAGCATGACAATCGTGTAAGTGTAACTGACCAGGGATTTTTCTACCGGCGGATATCCTGGCGGCCAGGTGGTTTGGGCGGACGGCCACTGTAACAGGTACCTAGTCATCAACTTGGGCGTTGGGTAGTCCCGAAAAAACTATTTAAAAACCGCGTTTGATCCTCTGACGAGGTATTTGAATCAGTCCCATAAACTCTCACGCAGTTTGGAGTGAGAACATTAAATTTTGTGAAAAATGTATCTCTTGTTGAACATCAATTCGTTTGAGTAGAAGATCGCGCCTTTTTACTGTATTTTACTGTAACCCTTTCATTTGCAAGAGAAATTTTTACTCATGTTTTCTCTAGGACTTACCCTACTGGCTGAAGAAATTGTGGAATAAGATAATTAGAATAAAATGAACTATCTGGAAATTGAATGTTTTTTACCTAGTACTTGAAGCAAATGAGTACGGTTATGTTAAAATTGCAGACAATTTCACCCTTGAGCGAAATATCTGAAGAAAATGCAACAGGTAGTTGACGAAGCAGGAAAACAAGAGCAAAGTTTTTTGAAAGAAATACCTTTCGGTTCGCAGGTTCTATTTTTGCACACTTGATTTCGTATAATGGTGGAGAGACAATTTAATATATTTCATGGAAATTGAGAAGGTTTTTGTAAAGCAGGAACAAACTATCTATAGAATTTGAAAACCTACGGCAGTTCCATTTTCTCCGTTATTGTTACACTTTCACTCGGTGAAGATAGATTATATATTATATGCTAAGTAGAAGTAGGTATACTGTTCTAGGCATCTCTTTCGTGTGGAAGAGATAGTCCCGTTACTTGCAACCTTGAAAAATTTAATTTATTATATATATTCCAAGGAAATTGAAGTTTTTTTTGTAAAGCAGGAACAAACTATCTGTAGAATTCTATCAGGAACAAACTATCTGTAGAAAACCTACGGCAGGTTCCATTTTCTCCGTTATTGTTATTGTGCTTCCATGTGGAAGAGGTACTCTCATTATAATTTATTGGGAAGAAATAAGGCATAATGCAACTTCATACTAAATATTCGAAGAAAACTGGACTATTTAATCACGAAGTAGAAGAAAGAGAATTTTTCTGGGAATTTAACTGCATGCAGTATTCTGTTAACCAACCGTATTCATGGTAAACGGAAAAAGTCCTGTCTATTTAGAGTTGAATAATAATGAATAATATAGTCATCTAACCTTGAGCAAGATACTTGGTGCAGTTTTTCATTGGGCAGAAATAAACTACATTTCTATGAATTTGGAACCTACTGCGGGTTCCAATTTCTCCGTAAGTATCATTGGCTCACCTCACAACATCGAGAAGGTATGGAAGGTATTGTGCTGGAAATCTTCCATGCAAAGATTCTAAATAATAGGTTTGTTCGCAGTGACCGTCTGAAAGGCGTTGGGCCGTTCGCAGTGGTTCTCGGACTTCACCGGACCACTCGTACTGTATCCATGACCGGCAGCTCTGTGTTTTCCTGACTATCCAAAGCTAGTTTTCTGGTCGTCATTCTAGTACATAGGAAACAAGGCGGACGAGAAACTGGCCGTGCTCTGCCTTCTTTATTTCCAACCATTATCAATCTCAAACCCTTCTCAAATGCTTATCAAGATGGTATTGGATCGTGGGTGGTTTCACGGTTTTCTAGGAGTCTCCGCTAACCGTCAGAACAAGCCAGTGCGAACTAACTTTCATAGTCCTCCGGTCACCCGTCAATGCAATGCGCAACTGTGGAATCGGAACTGGACCAAAATTTGCTCCTCACTTCGCCAATTTCTAACAGCTGAAAGTGGTGAAATTGCAAAATCACGTAACTTCCCAGTTAATTTCGAAAATAGTCCTGCCGGCAAGTAGTTCAGGATGCTTCGCACGCGAACTCACAATTAGTCAGGGTTCATAATACAGCGTGTCTACCGCGCTTACGCGGTTTCCTGAACCCTGGAAAAGTATAACGTGAAACGGGTATTTATGACTTGATGGTGACGATATATAATAAATCACAGACACCTCAGAACGTGCCATTAGGTACCTACGCGCGCATCAACACGTCGACATTCAATCTTACTATTACTTTTGTTGTACGAATATTATAGTTAGATGACAGTAACTGAATTACATGAAATTGCAGCTCTTGGTTGCTCTTTCCCACTTTATGTGGAACATGACAGTACATAAGAATTAAATAAATTCTCCCCATCAATTACAGCTAATTGATTTCCATTGTTCTGTAACTGGATATAGAGCTATTTTTATAGTAGTTTGTATTATTAGTTGCAATCTTTTCTTATTGTCATGTGACCCCCACGGCTGAACGGATTTTGATGTCGTTTTCAGAAAATCAACTCGTTTTCTGTCCAGATTTGTTGTTACTGTATCCTAACGAAACCATTCATGCTCGTTCAAATTTGCATTGCCAATGGTTAGGCACTTGATAGTCCTTCGGACGTTTACATTACGTGCTAATGAATAATGCATTGAAGTAAATGAATTGATTGAATTCATATCTTCTCTTATCTGTCCTGCTCTCTGGTTTGCACTTGTACCTCAGAAATATCTCCGCCTACCTTCGGTGGTTGATATTGAGATGAATTGGCTAGATATTTCAAGGTGTTCGACGAGGGAGCCCCCACCTGGTTTGGGCGGTTATGCAAATTTAACGGGAGCGTCTTGTTTTAAAAGTTCGTTTTCTATCGGTGACGGAAATGACGCTTCTATGCAGACAGGAAACTCAATTGGTGCCTCAGATTGAACTAAATATATCTCGCCGGTCCAAACTTGATTTATTACTATTGGTAAAGGGTTCAGTGAAACTGTTTCTAACCCATTTTTGGTTCATCATTAGTTCCCTACTTTGCTGTGCGAACAAGCCATGAAGGCGAACTCGTAGAATACGACTGAAAATTATTTAGTTGTGGGAAAGAAAGAGTGACTAATAACTTCTCACGATTGTTTAGATATTTTTAAAATTTCTTACAGGTTTCTTCAGCATTGAGCGAAAAACCAAAAATTGCTACACGCGTATGCGATCATTGTGTTACAGCAAAATTCCTCGTTTTTTCTAGAGAATATTGCTGGAAATCATGAGTACATAGCTAGTTTGGCCCACAACTTTTCTTGTATACAAGAATCAGTATTGTATTCTCCATTGAATATTTTCCATTATCGGGGTTTTGATTTATCTCATACTTGATCGAGAGAATAAAATGGCGGACTCATGAATCGATAAGTATGCGATCATCTGGGGACCAACTCGCACCTACCCAGGATATTTCAGTGTTACTATTTCAAGGGTACAGAAATGATCCATTGACAAAAACGCTGCAATGTCCTTGTCACATGGGTTTATTATTCTCGACTGGATACGGCACGATTGGGACCTGAAGAGACCCACAAAGCTATATTTGACGGTTTTAAACTCGAATACATAATTAGGTTGCTATTTCTGACAAGTTACTTTCGGTCATTGAATAATTCAATGAATCGACAATAATTGTCTTGATTCACTTGTTAATACTACCTCTTGTGTCATACAAATTTCTGGAGATTAAAACCGTTTTCACGGGTTTTTGGACCATAAATATTGAATTGTGACAGTGAAAACTTCGTTAGAACCTCAGTTCTTCACGCAGTGGTCAAAACCATATTTTGTCTGGTACTGAAGGTTGAAATAACGAGTAGTCATATTATCGTTCGAGTAAAATTCCACGCCGGGATGTACCCAAGACGTCAAATCCAGAGTTATATGGTGGGTGGGGGGTTAATTTTTTTTAGTTAAAACTTCGTTAGAACCTCAGTCCTTCACGCAGTGGTCAAAACCAACTTCATATTTTGTCTCCTTACTCTAAAAAAAAAACATGGACAACTATACATCACTAGCCTAAGTTCACTAAAAGCTCAGAAATACCTAATTTCGCACCGTTTTTCACCCGTGGTGTTCTCCGATCGGTCTGCCGATGTAGGGGACACAACTAGGGCCCACATGGAGCCTGTGTGTGGAAGAGCGATTTTTCTAGACCGAAAATTGGTGTAGATATCGATGACATGGCGGACGAACGTCGCATTTTTGGATTCTACACACCTTGAAATTTAGGTATAAAGAAAACATTTTGAGGGGGTATTAAAAGACAAAAAATGAAAACAATTACGTAGGTGTATTACTCAGAGAATAATAAACCAAAATGATGAACAGCCATGGAAGAATTTGCAGCGTTTTATTCGGTTTCGTAGCTAGGAAGCTATTTTTGGTACAATTGATTGATAAGTAATTATAAATATACTTAAACGCACTGATGATATTATTACCCTGCTAGGTTCTGCTCTACCTACGTAGCATCTGACGCTGTGTGGTCATCCATTAGTTTTAATTTCATTTCTAGAAATCTGGCACATTTTCAGTTTATTGTAAATTTCAGTTGTATAGAGCGTTGTATAGAGCTGCACTGAGCTTAGCCGGAGGTATTGCCAATATTTTCTCATTGGAAAAAAAAGGGGAATAAGAAAAATTGCGAACCTCGTAGGTGCGGCCTACAGCCTTCGAAATGGTACCGACAGAAAGGAACCCCCCCCCTCTCATTACTCCTGGCTGCCTATTTGGCGTTCGCTGATTCTTTTCGCGAATGACAAGGTCAGCTTGAGAAGGCTTCTGCAAGGTCGCACTTGCGTTTGTGAGGAGACTTCAGTCCATGCTGTAGCAATCGTAACAATCCACGGACCATGGATGGAACTGACCGGTTTTTGTTTTCTGCTGGTTTTGTCGATTTATTGTGGGAGTTCTATTTTTTTGCTGCAGAAACCGTACATGCCGCTTTGCCACAGGTGTAGGTACAAGTTGTCAGCCCTACTGGAAAATTAGTAGATCTAGATGCTGGATTTTAACAGTGTCTACTGGGCTACTGTTTTTTTCGAAATGTCCTCAGCCTAAGCGCTTTTTTCCCAAAATAATTCGCTTGTCAGCTCTTCGCAGCACTAGAAATAGTGAGGAGCTTACGGGACTCGACGGTGGGTATATACAACTGTACAAGCGGTTCTTCTTCTTTCTGTTGTTCTTTTTTGGATCAGTGCGTCATTGGCTACTTGTCCATGTTTGTTTCTGACCGTGGAAGAAACCCTTTCCTCCATGTTTCTGATTTTACGATTTTCTGCAGTGTGATTTCGCATTTTCTTTACCCTTCATTTTATCTTTCCTTTTGTTCCCATTCATTGCCCCTTCTTTTCTCGTTCTGCTGTGATTCATTATCCTTGCTACTCAATGATTTAATCTTACTTTGTTATATTCTGTAGGTAGTTTATTGTATCTTTTTATTTTCACCTTGCTCTTCGTAATACAATCATCGTTGAAATGTTCATTAGGTACATAGATTAATATTAATAAAACCCCATAAATTCTTCATACCTTTACCCTCCAGGAACCAACTCACCTACGCCCACGAGTCCGTCAGCATCTAATTACCTACCATCTCGGTGTTAACATCCAAACCATGGGAGAATCATTAATCAGATGAAAAAAATAATCGTTAATAATGTATTGAAACATAATGTAAATAATTATTAACAAGTACAGGCTACTTACATCGAAGCAACCACATAGTTAAAGTAGGTAGATATATTTGAGACATGGTTCTGTCATCTTAAAAATTGAACTGTAGGTATCGAACAAAAAACTGTAATTATTCAATACTTGAAGCTAGATTTCCAATAGCTTAGCATCGTAATTTTATATACATTTTTTTTTAAACCAGTTCCATTCATGGAGCATGGCTAGAAGAGCGAATTTGCAAAGAAATATTTGTGCTATTGTGTAAAAAGATGATATAGCGAGAAACCATACCACTTCTAAATTATATAATTTTTTCTCATGATTTTAGCAATTTTTACCGATTTTTGACCCTTATAAAGTCAAATTTGACCCACTTGTTTTTTAGACAAATATTTTTGTCATCGAAATAGTCCCTCCGTCGTGAATCACCATCCATCCCACACAACGTCCTGTGAACGCTATTCTGTATTAAAAAAACTACTAAAATGGTGTTTTTTTGTGTTTACTCAACCTTCCATGTCACTTTTAAGTTATTTTATATCAATTGTTGGCTATTTTAGCCGTTTTTACAGATTTTTGACCCTAAAAACTCCAGTTTGACCCCCATAGAATTTTAGAAAATTGCTCATCTTCGAACTCATCCTTTTTTTGCAGTACGACCGTTTTGGCGAAATTCGGAATTTTTATCTTGAACCCAAGGACAGATATCGTCTGGAGTGACTCATAAATAAATAAATATATATACGTATATACATTTTTGTTAAAATCTGTGGATGAATTCAGGGTGCTACATTTCTTTCTCAGATTCAAGGAGTATAAGCATTTTTGATGATTCACTATCTCAAGAGTACATAGATTATGATCTATTCGTTTATCGAACACAAGAGCCCAAAAACACTGCTACTAGTGCTCGAACGCGACTATTTCTGTAACTCTAAAATCATGGTAACTAGGTACTTCCTAGTTACCTAGCTACTCGAATCTGACGAGGCATCGTGATAACGATAAATGTACCTAGCTGTATGTAACGATAACATGTAATACGGATGATGTATCCATCCGTCCGTAGTAAGTACTACAAAGTTTCCGATCTCGCCTGTATACCCACCGACGAGTGCTGACAAAGTTGGTGTTCAAAGATGGGTCATGTCGGTAGGGTCCTTCCATTAGTTCCACTGTCCTACTCCTCGTGTGTTTGGGTGTTTATAAGGAGGACTGTTCTCATTCACGTCGGCAGTGGGGCACGGAGTCAGGGGGTGAAAGTACGATTCGGGCCAAAAATTGTGCAGAGTGTAGGACATACCGACTAATATTAATCTTTAGGGCGAATCTTATGAAAATATAACGATGCCTCGTCTCCCCTTCGCTTTAAAAACCATTTTGAAGGAAAAACCTGGGGTTGTTTCGGGCCGTTATGTAATCTCGAGGTTCCTATAAATAGAGGAGAAAAATACTCGAACGCTGCCACGTCAGCGGGAATTATTCTTCTACTTGTCTTGCAGCTCTGGGGGCCAGAACATTTGGCAGAGAATGTGAAAATAAAAAATAAAATCCGTTCCCTCTGTTAGCCGTCCAATACGTGAAGGTGGGAATCCGTCCAAATGCAGTGGTTTACTCTTTTTGAAAAAGGACAGCGAAAGTACGTAGGCTAAATTGAAAATATTTGTTCAACCAAATACTGGCGCAGTTTCGCAAAACCCTACATACTTATTCAAAATTGGGAATTTTTAGAAATAAATAGTTCCGAGGAAGAATTCGGGTTTTACTTGAAATTGCGAAGACGTTTTTTCTACCCGTAGCAATTATAGCATACCGAACTATTCCCAGGGACCTACTTCTTTACAACCTCAGGCTTGTCTGTTCGGTTCGTTTTTGGCTTCCCCATAAAACCTATCCGACCTCTTCACACTTGTGCGGTTGGCTGTCCACGTCATGCCAGGTAGCACTAATTTTGAAGGAGAATAGCGGTGAGGGGGCGGGGGGGGGGGGGGAGAAAAGTTTCAGTCATGCAGCATGGCTATAAGAGCGAATTGTCAAAGAAATATTCGTACTGTTGCGTAAAAAGATAATACAGCGAGAAACCATACGCTTTTCGTAAAATTATATATTTTTTCGTGATTTTAGCAGTTTTTAGTGATTTTTGGCCCTTATATATATTCAAATTGGACCCATTTGTTTAAGAAAAAATATGTTAATCATCGAAATAGTCCCTCCATCGTCACCATCCCACGACGTCAGGTGAATTAGTATTGGTTTTAGCCATTAATACCAATTGTTGACCCCGCTGCTGTATTCTGTATGAAAAACAACTTGAGTGGTATTTTTTTCTGTCTTCACTCACCCTTCCATAACACTTTCAGTGATTTTGTATCAATTGTATGCGATTTTAGCCGTTTTACCGATTTTTTACCCCTAAAACTCAGATTTGACCCTTCAGAATTTTAGAAAATTGCTAATCTTCCTCATCCTTCCCTTTAGCAGTACGAACATTTTGGCGAAATTTTGAATTTTTATCATATACCCAAGGTCAGATATCGTCTGGAGTGACAAAACAAAAACAATATAATATATTATTATATATTTTTTTAAATCTAGTTTAATTTAATAGATATAATTTAATTTAGATAGTTAATTTAATTTAGATAGATAATTAAGATAATTTAATAATATATTTAATTTAATAGATTTTTTTTAAATTTTTTTTTTTTAATCTAGGGATGAATTCAGGGTGCTCTGAAACGGATTTGCCTATACAAAAATTCAAAATTTTTAAAAATCTCAAATATTCTATAAAAAACTTTTGTACTCATTGCTAATTTTCCGTGAAAATGGGCAGTTTTCTTGTGTAGATGTTTTTATTTATTTGTTCGTCTCAGAATCGGATTTTGCATCCTTGAAAAGCCCCACTGCCAATTTTCATCTCAAAATTCCTTGTGACTTGGGAAACCAACGGATACAAAGAAAACGAAATTACGTCATAAGTGGAGGGCGTTGAAGTTTCCCTCAGGCGAACGCGGGGGTGAAGGCCTTTTCCTATGACGTCTTTTCGCTATCTTTCCACTTGTTTTTCGCCCACTTTGGATCATCGGATACCCCTCATATAGCACCTTTTCGGAAAGCACTCGCCGAGATCTTTTATTTAAGAAAATGAAATAAAACAGGTGAAATTGACCGTTCGCTAAAAAGAAGCGAAACAGAAACGAGGGTGACCCAAGTGATCGAGGAAACAGAAACTGAACCTCAAAAGACCCAGCGGTGATGATTCATTTATACTTAACCAATTTCCACAGTCCTCCCTCCTCAACCAAAATTCATGAATTGTGTTGGAGGGGGGGGGGGGGGGTATTCTCCTAAGTTGAACAATTTGAAGGAGGGGACAATTTCAGCTCTTCGTTGTATATTATGAATACTTGTATTACAGCTTGGTGGAAAGATCGGTCTGAGACCTTCGAAACGACCTGTAAGCCAAAAACGAGCTGGTGATAGCCGAATCACCTTACGGCTCATTAGTTGTTTGGTGATAACCACCGTCTCAAACTGCCGACCTCAAACTTCTTTTCGAACCTGGAATCAGACTGCATTAATATTGGTGGTCTTGAAATCCTGATACTGATAGTTCTCAAATTGTAGGGACTCCACATTTGGCGTTGAAACCCATCTGTATATTGTTAAACTGTGCTAACTGCCATATTCAAGGTTTGGATAGGCAATAAAATGGCTCATCCTGTTTTTATCTCTGAATCGGTGGTAATATTGACAAGTTTTTCTCGTGGGGGTGAGACCAGCGCCAGACGTAAGAATTTATCCCTACAGTAATGATAATGTTACCGTAAATAATAATATTAGGTATTTAATTATTAATAATACTATTCTAATTATTAATGTTATTATATAGTAATAATAATGTATGGTACAGTACAGTAGGCATTTTATAATCACGGTCTGGCGTTGGGGGGAATTTTTTTGTGATGGTTTTTTTAAAAGGAGATTCTTATAATGACCATCAGTAGAGTAGTAAAAAACAGAGTTTTTCCTCTAAATGTTTGGTTTTTAAAAAAGATGGACGATATTTGCTAGTCACTAATGCCACATGGTAAACCATCACGACTGAACAACAACCACACATGAATTACCTTCTAATAGTTTTTACCTACTTTTATGACTAGGTTATGTCATTACGTTGGCGAATGGCTATGGCTCTGTCTCAAGCAAACTTCGAAAATTCGTTCATATGGTCATGCTGCGTGGAATGAAATTTTGTGGATGTCAGTGACTTTGTTGACGGTTTGGAAAAAATTCCTCGAGGGATGTCATAACAACGGGGAGGGCTTGTGGGGGGAGGGGGGGGGGGGCAGAAATCGCTGCAAATAAGTAAAATCGGCTAAAATCACTGAAAATGTATCTACATTTACTAAAATTGGTATATAGTAGTGGTTTGAGACAGATTATATGACCAATGCAGTCATCAAAAAGCTTTTCTCACAAAAATGGTTGCCGAATTCGAGTTTATGTGGGTAAAAAACAGCTGAAAATTATCCAGGCAGCTTCAACTCACTAATTTCGAAAACTCATTCATATGGTCGTGCTGCTTGACTAGTAATTTTGAGGTAGTTGGTGGCTTTCTGTTTATTATTCTGTGAATAATACGCCTGTGTATTCGCTCAGCAAAAATTTGTGAAACACCCCCTCAAAGTTTTTTCTTTTACGTTTCAAGGTGCATAGATTCCGAAAATGCAATGTCCGTCCGCCCTCCGCCATACCATCCATATCTACCTTTTTCGGTCTAAAAAAAATCGTTCTACATGTGGGATACATCGTCCTAGATGTATCCTGAAACTTTGCAGCCCGATCGGAGTATACCCAAGGGTGTTGTATGTGAAAAATGGTGTAAAAATAAGGGTTTTTGGTGTAATCACCTGAGTTTGTGATAGATCGTTTTCCATGTGATTCAGGGCGAGGAGGTAGAATGCGAAGTCGATTTTGACCAGCGAGCTAAGAATTGAGATTCTAGCGAAGTTTCAGCCTTAAATTTACCTTAAATTTTGGTCTAAAATCATTCTCTCGCACACAGGCTCCATTCGGGTCCTAGTTGTCTGCGAAGCTCGGCAACCCGATCGGAATACACCCGGGGGTGTTATGTGCGAAAAAATAGGGTTTTTTAAAGTTTATTATTCTGTGAATAATACAACCTATGTATTCGCTCACCAAAAAAATTTTATAACACCCCCTCAAAAATTTTTCTTTTACGTTTCAAGGTGCGTAGATTCAGAAAATGCAATGTCCGTCCGCCGTATCATGCATACCGGTTTCATTTTCGGTTAAAAAAGTCGTCCTTTCGTATACATCTCCATTTGGGCCCTAGTTGTGTCCCGAAACGAATATCTCCGAGGGTGTTATGAGTGAAAAATGGGTATAAAATAGGTATTTTCTGTGTTTTAGTAACATGAGCTTTTGAGGTATCGTTTTCCATGTTTTTTGGGACGAGAATACCGAATATGAAGTCGATTTTGACCGAAGAGTGGAAAATTGAGGTTCTAACCAAGGTTCAGCTTCCGAAATTCATTTTTTTATGAGTCAAAACCCTGGGAAAACTGCCGTAAATTACCATCAATTTGTATAATAACACTGGAAAATGTGTACAGGTGAATCAAGACAATTAAATGGTACTACCAATGATCGAAGATAATTTGGAAAAAAAGAGCGTAATTTGTGTTTTTGGGGGCCAAAACTGGTGGTGGAAACCATCTCAAATAGCTATTTAAATTATTGCACATGGAAGAAACAATAAATAAACAGCCAGCATTTCTGTAGGTATGTCCAGTAGAATAATAAACCCGTGACAAGGTCTTCGCAGCGTTTTTTGTTTTGAGGTTTTAGTGAAAACAAGCTTGTGAGGTATCTATCGTTCTCCGTGTTTTTTAGGGCGAGGAGACTGAATGTGGAGTTAATTTTGTCCGAAGTGTGAAGAATTTGAGGTTTACGAAGGCAGCGTTTTTGGTGACGGTTCGAAAGGGATCCCCGAGGGGTATCGCGAAAACCGAAATTTGTTGGGTGTGAAATCTCTAAAAGTTAGTGAAATTTACTAAAAATCACTGAAAATGTATCTAAATTCACCAAAATTGGTATTCCTAGTAGTGGTCGTTTAAAACTGATCATGACCGATGAAGTCATCAAAAATCTTTTCTCACGCAAATGGGGGTCAGGATTCCAGTTAGTGTGGATCAAAAATAGCTGAAAATCAAACAGTTGCAAATTTTGTGGAGATTTTGTGGTAGTGGAAAATCCCCGAGGGTTTACAATGAGGGTTGTCCCATTGGGGGGGGGGGGGGGGGGGATCACGGCAGTGTTGAAAAGCGGTGTGGTGGAGGGTTAGGGGGTCACACAGTTTGGGGGTCCCCATTTGGGAACACATTTGGGTCCTTGTAGCGATGCTAAGCTCGGCAGTCCCATCGGAATACACCCAGGGGTGTTATGGATGAAAAATGGGGTGTAAAAATAGTTGTTTTTTTCCCCAAAGGTTTTAGTTAACACGAGCTTGTGAGGTGTCGTTCTCCGTGTTTTTTAGGGCGAGAAGACCGAATGTGAGTTTAATTGTGTCCGAAGTGTGTAGAATTGAGGTTTACGATGGCAGCGTTTTTGGTGACGGTTCGATAGGGAAAAATCCCCGAGTGGTATCACAAAAACCGAAATTTGTGGGACCAGAAATCGCTGCAAGTTAGAAAAATTCGCTAAAATCACTAAAAATGGATCTAAATTCACTAAAATTTGTATTCCTAGTAGTGGTGGTTTGAGACTGATTATGACCGATGCCGTCATAAAAAATCTTTTCTCACACAAATGGGGGTCAAGATTCGAGTTTGTGTGGTCAAAAATAGTTGAAAATCAAATGCTGCAAATTTTGTGGTAGTTGGTGACTGGAAGGGGAAAATCCCCGAGGGGTTAGATCGTGGGTTCGAGGGTGGGGGGTATCACGGCAGTGTTGAATAGCGGTGTGGTGGAGGGTTTAGGGGGTCATCACAGTAAGCTGTGAGCCTCATCAACGAAGGGTAAGAGTTCGATGGTGGTGGTGGGGGGGCTCTCAAAACTTCCCGAAGTCAGCTGAAAAGTCCCCTCTCCTCCCCTCCGTTCACTCAGCACCGCAATCTCCTAATCGCCCGAGTGCGTGTGCCCCCGGACCCCTCCCCTCCTTCTCCTTTCCACCAGCCCGTGCCAGCGACGTTGCCGCTTCTCTGCCCGCGGTCACCCGATCCGGCAACGTCGCATCAACACATGTTTGGCTTTCCGACGTTCCCCCCCCCCCCCCCCCCCCGCTGTCTTCTCTTCCAAAACACCCCTCACCGCCCTCCGACCCTTCCCAGCGTGATACCTAGAGACGCGATGTCGAAAGTGAAATATCGATATATTGATATCGATTGAAAATATCAGTGGTAATATCGCATAAGCTGGGACAAGTGAATGAATATGTAAGTAAAATAATGGAAATGTAAGGAATAAAAGGAAAAAGTTCTTCAAATATATTCGTTCTATTGTGTAAGAAGACAATTATAGCGTGAAACCATACCGCTTTTCGTAAAATTATATAAGTTTTTCGTGATTTTAGCCATTTTTACCGATTTTTGACCCTTGTAAAGTCAAATTTGGCCCTCTCTTTTTTGAAGAAAAAAAATAATGTATATTTGAAATAGCCACCCCGTCGTGAATCACCATCCGACACAACGTTGGGTGAATTAATATTGATTCTAGCCCTTAATACCAGTTTTTGACCCCAAAACTTTGACTCCTATCATGTATGAAAAACAACTGAAATTTGTGTTTTTCTGTGTTTGCTCACCCTTCCATACCACTTTCAGTTATTTTATAACCGTTTTTGGCGATTTTAGCCGTTTTGACAGATTCTTGACTTCTGTAAACTCAAATTTGACACACTCAGTATTTTTGAAAACTGCTCATTTCGAACTCTCACCCATTTGTTGGCAGTATGAACGTATTGGCGAAATTTGGGATTTATATCATCCACTCAAGGACAGATATCGTCTGGATTGACGCGCAAACAAAAAACGAGAAAATCAATGTATTATAGATGTATATAAAATTTATATAAATATTTTATATGGAGACATATATAAAATGTATATAGATATAATATATGTATCAATAGATATATATATATCTTTGTTAAATTGTAGGGAATGGATTCAGGATACTCTGAAACGGATGTCTATTAAAAAAATTTCAAAAATTCGCGTTATGAAAATGTTGGACCCGTTGCAATAGCTTCATTTTCTTTGACAATTCGCTAAAATCAAGTAAAAAATATGTACCTAGGCACCTATCCAATAAGTAAAGTAAACTTGATTATAAATATAAATACCTTTAAAAATTGCACAATTTGTAATAGAAAAACCTTAGATTTGAAATGGGAAGAACTTGCATTTGAAATGGAAACATTAAATTTGACTTGTCTTGGTTTATATTTTTCTCATAGATAGAATATTGCGGTATTTTACCTATAAGGAAGAAATTAATGTAGCTTTTCCATGTCAAATTTAAGGTTTTTCGTTTCAAATGTAAGGTTATTCCATTTCAGATTCAAGGTTTTTTACATTTCAGTTTGGTAGGCATTGATTGGGGACCAAGGGTAGCGTGGAACAAATTATATATTTCAACTTTCAACTAAATGTAACGAACACATTTTGACCTTTGAACATAATTAGGTATCTGAACGTAAAACCTGTTTTGAACATAATATCTGAACATATTTGAAGCTTAATAACAGGCGAGGAATTAAGAGAGGAGAAAAATAATAACAATTATGGGGCGAGGAATTAAGAGAGGAGAATAATAATAATAGCAATAATGGGGCGAGGAATTAAGAGAGGATAATAATAATAATACATAATAACAATAATGAAGCGAGGAATAAGAGAGGAGAATTCTGCCCATTTCCGCATCAAATCATGTCAGATTTGAAACCTTGAATTTGAACTTGAAAAAAATCTTGAATTTAAGGAAAATCCTAGTTATTTGATTTGGAAAACCTTAATTTGAAGTGAAAAAGCGATACCTATATTATGTGTATCAACATTGATTAGTCTCCGAAATGGAACTCATACTGTCGGTAGAAATATAATGGCTGTTGATACACCATGCTAGTTTGTTTGTTTTTTTGTATCATTCATTCATTCATATCGCATTGCTTCTAAAAATACCGATGTTCCGCAATATTGAATTGACACTTACCTCAATAATTAGCTGATATTGAAGTCACTGCATAGGCACTTATTATTATTATTCCCTTACTTTCTTATCCTTCATCTGTTCATTTTCTCTCAACTGCATAATGAAAACGCTCAGTAAAAATCTAGCTAGCTCTTCCTCGACGAACCTACCATGCTACCATGTATTCTGTGAAATATGAGGGCTGGGCACGTGTCATAATCCTATATTATCGGATTTCGGTGACTAAACGTGGATTTTTAAATAATATCTGTATTCGCTAGTAATCTCGTTACTTTTATTCTCAGTTGAACCCTAAATTTCCGAGTCAATAAATCATAATATTGAATCCACCAATAAATCTTAATATTGAAGTTAATATTACCAGTTAATAAACCTTCATACTTTATAAAATCTACCAAAATGACTAGGTATTTCAGTATCCAAAAAACGCTCAAACACAGTTGATCAAAAGTTAGTCAAATTCGGGGTCAACGCCTGTTTATAATCAGTAGAAATTGTTGAAATACCACAAACTGTTTCTGAATGAACCTAGTTGTTATAGAATGACACTTGGAAAATTTGCTCGTTTGCTCGTTTTTTTCATTTCGAACTTGAACTTCCAACATTGTGACTGTTGAAAAATGAAAGATTTTTGTACTATGAACCTCCAAGTTTTGTTTAGTTATGAAAATTTTAATTTTTTCAACATAAAAATTGTTTAAAATTTGGTATTTATATAATTACCGAAATTTGAAGGGGTGGTATTTTGCAGAATTTAGTATTGTAATTCTTCTTATATTCTGTGATATGTGAGTGGTGGACACGTGTCATAATCCTGTATTGTCGCGGATTTCGGTGACTAAACCGAACTAAACGTGGGGTTTTCAATAATATTTATATGCGCTAGTAATCTCATTATTTTCATTCTCATTTGAACACAAAATTTCCAAATTTTAAATAATCACCAATAAATCTTAATATTGAAGGTCATATTACCAGTAGATAAACCTTAGTACGTAATCACAGAACGTGGTAGGTATAGATACACCAAAACGACTATTTCAGTATTCACAAAAACGCTCAGAGTAATCAAAAGTGAATAAATTCGAGGTCAGCGAATGATATAATCGTTAGTAATAACTGTTAAAAGCAATTTATGGTATTTTTAACAGTTAATACCTATTATAAACATTCGTTGACCTCGAATTTATTCACCTTTTATTAATTGTGTTTGAGCGTTTTTTTAATACTGAAATAGTCATTTTGTTCTATAAATTGCTCTTAAATCAACCTAATTGTTATAGAGTGGTACTGTGATTTGCCACACAATTGTAGCATTTCAATTGGAACTTGAACTTCCAACATTGTGAATGTTGATAACGAAAGACTGTACTATGACCTCTAATTTTTGTTTGAGTAATAACGAATATTGTAATTTTTTGAACATTAGAATTGTTGAAAGTTTGGTAGGTGCATAATTAACAAAATTTGAAGAGGTGGTAATTCACACAATTTCTTATTATTGTAATGAACGTATAATACAAATATTTAGTTTGAGGCGTTCGAATTAAGTGTTCGAACGGTTATTGACGAGATGATGAGGCTTGTTGGGCATGCAACACGGTTGGTAGTTAGTGGTCAGGTGGCGTGTCGGGTTGGGAAGGGGTATGGACAAAGTCAGGAAGCGTAGGTGGTATGGACAAAGGTGGATATGGATGTTGGTGGGGGGGGGGGGGGGTATGGACAAAAAACAGGGGTTTACGCTGAGTAGCGGTGACGGGTGGGAAAGGGGGTAGTTGTATTGATCCCAGGGGTCGCTCCGGGTCAAGGTCACTGAGTCAGCTCTCCCTTCCATCCTGTTCCCATCTCCGTCGCTCTCGCGTCCCTAGTCGGATCTTCCGTCTCCGTCTTCCCCATACCAAACCTTATCTCATCTCTCGCTCCGGACTCTCTCTTTCTTCCCCCATAATCCCCCCCCCCCCCCCCACGCCTTTTGTTGGGTTCCGTTGTTGTTTGATCTCACAGGTCCCTAGATTTCAACTTTCTTTCAGTGATTCTAAATACCTAATTATTAACTAGGTAGATATTGTCTGAATTAAATACCTAATTAGGTTTTAATTGCCTAATTTTAAATACCTAATTAGGTGTTTTCTGTGAATTAAATAGGTACCTAATTTTAAATACGTAATTTTAGGTATCTTCTGTGAATTAAATTCCTAATTTTAGGTATTTTATTTATTACCGAGGTATTTTCTGTGAAAATAGTATGATTATAGCTTTTCAAGGGTATCCATTTCAAGTTCAAGGTTTTCAAAACACGTCGTTGTATAAGAATTGTTAAAATGCGGGGATGGTGACATTTGAAAAATTCATGTACTTAACGTTATGGGCCCATTGAAAAGTATTAAGTATAATATTATGAATAGCTTTTCCGAAAGGGTTTTTCCAACAAATTCAATAATGTTTTCCAAAAGTCAATTTTAAAACGTTCTGTATACGTTAAAACTTATTGGAAACCAGTTAAGTCGCTTCGTCATTTGAAGCGAGTTTTGAGGTGGGAGTTCAAAGTTTTTTGGCGGATTTGTAAAGAAAATGAAGCTGTTGCGATGAGCTCCATATTTTTCCACCTTATTTTCTTTCTAAAAAATTCGTACTTTCGCGCACATTGCTCCATTTGTGCGCTGGTTGTGCTCCGAAGCTCGGCAGCCCGATCGGAATACACCCAGGGGTGTTATGGGTGAAACGTTTGTACAAAATTATTAATTTTTAAAGTCTTTGTAAACTTCATGTTTTTAGGGTGAGGAGACCAAGTATGAAATTGATTTTAACAAAGAGCGAAAAATTCAGGTTCAACGAAGTTTCAGCCCCCAAAATTCCTTTTTTATGACTCAAAAACCTGGGAAATTGTCTGAAATAACCATAAATTTAAGTAGTATATTAACAAATGGCAATATCAGTTGTCAAAGATGGTTTGTCAAAAATAGGAGCCTAATTCATGTGTTTGGGGGTCAAAATTGGTGGATATCATTAAAAATAGCCATTTTAAGTATTGCACATGAAAGAAACAATAAGTGAACAGCCAAAATTCTGTAGGTCCAATAGTATAATAAACCTGTGTGACAAGAGCTCGCAGGGTTTTTTATTTCATATGTTTTTCTTCATCCATAAAGCAACTTTTCCCCCTATATTTCAATTTTTTCAAATGCGTAGAGGAAGATGATTATAAAATCAGTAACAAAAGGGTTCTTTGTGACGTGTCAACGAAGTTTCAGCCCCCAAAATTCCTTTTTTATGAGTCAAAAACCTGGAAAATTGTCTGAAATAACCGTAAGTTTAAGTAGTATTAACAAATGGCAATATCAATTATCAAAGATAGTTTGTCAAAAATGGGAGCCTAATTCGTGTGTTTGGGGGGTCAAAATTGGTGGAAATCATCGAAAATAGCTATTTTAATTATTGCACATGAAAGAAACAATAAGTGAACAGCCAAAATTTCTGTAGGTCCAATAGTATAATAAACCTGTGTGACCAAGGACTCTTGCAGGGATTTTTATTTCACATGTTTTTCTTCATCCATAAAGCAACTTTTCCCCCCATTTTTCAATTTTGGTTTATTATTTTCAATAATGAACCATTGGAATCGAGCATGAAAAAAAAAAAATTCTTACCCCCCCTCAAAATTTGATGGTTTACGTTTCAAGGTATGTAGAATCCAAAACTGCAATAAAACGCTGCAAATCCCTGCACAACGGTTTATTATTTTGTATAGAATACCCTTCTGTTACAGATCACAGCTCTATGTATAGATAACCCGTCTATATAATAATATCATATTATGATATGTACTATTCTATTATATGCATATTATGTAGATCGCAGACACTCCGTAGGTTAGTACCTAACCCCGTACTCGTTACTAGGTACCTACCTAAATCACGAGTTAAATGTTGCTAAAATAATTCTGCCGATGACAAACAGTACCTAACAAAAAGAAACACACATAATGAAGTTCTGAAAAGAAATTGTTGATGAGGAGTGAAAAAAGTTGCAAAAGTAGGTACCTACCAACAAACTCCAGCCCCTTCTACGTAGATTATATAATGAACCGTTGTGTAATAATTTACCGTTGAGTAATGATTTACCGTAGTAATAATTTACCCATCAATAATACTTCAACGTTTGTTCAAGTTTCACTACCTACCATCAAACTCCAATAGAGCCATCATTTTTCAAATAAATATCACAGAACAACCAACTCGACTTCATACTCCGCCAATATAATCAGGTGATCCCTACCAATGATTGGCCGTATTCACAAATTCCTATTGTGGGCGCGTCTCTGGTTACGAGATTTGGTTTGGATTGTATACAATTTCATTCACACTGGAGTCGAAAATGCCTGTCGGTGCAAACTTCGGGGCCTTACTGTGAACGAACGGCTGGACGTACGATGCTCCGGATGGTCTTAAAAAACTCGCAAGTTCAAGAACTATTTAAAACCGTAAAAATATTTACGTAAAAAAATGGTATAGGCGTTTTGAAAATTTCAACCCCTATTTTGAACCCCTTAGAGATGACTCACAGTAACGTCGAGCTTCGAGGACCAACTAGACGCCGAACGGAACCTATAACCCGAATTTCATCAATTTTTTTTCATGGTAACTAAGAAAAGTGGCCCGTACGGCGTACGGCGTACGGCGTACGGTGTACGGCGTACGGCGTACGGCGGACAGACAGAAATATTTTTATTGCAGTTTTGGATTCTACATATCTTGAAACGTAAACCATCAAATTTTGAGGGGGGGTAAGAATTTTTTTTTTCATGCTCGATTCCAATGGTTCATTATTGAAAATAATAAACCAAAATATTTCTGTCTGTCCGCCGTACGCCGTACGGGCCACTTTTCTTAGTTACCATGAAAAAAAATTGATGAAATTCGGGTTATAGGTTCCGTTCGGCGTCTAGTTGGTCCTCGAAGCTCGACGTTACTGTGAGTCATCTCTAAGGGGTTCAAAATAGGGGTTGAAATTTTCAAAACGCCTATACCATTTTTTTACGTAAATATTTTTACGGTTTTAAATAGTTCTTGAACTTGCGAGTTTTTTAAGACCATCCGGAGCATCGTACGTCCAGCCGTTCGTTCACAGTAAGGCCCCGAAGTTTGCACCGACAGGCATTTTCGACTCCAGTGTGAATGAAATTGTATACAATCCAAACCAAATCTCGTAACCAGAGACGCGCCCACAATAGGAATTTGTGAATACGGCCAATCATTGGTAGGGATCACCTGATTATATTGGCGGAGTATGAAGTCGAGTTGGTTGTTCTGTGATATTATTTAATTTGAAAAATGATGGCTCTATTGGAGTTTGTTGGTAGGTAGTGAAACTTGAACAAACGTTGAAGTATTATTGATGGGTAAATTATTACTACGGTAAATCATTACTCAACGGTAAATTATTACACAACGGTTCATTATATAATCTACGTAGAAGGGGCTGGAGTTTGTTGGTAGGTACCTACTTTTGCAACTTTTTTCACTCCTCATCAACAATTTCTTTTCAGAACTTCATTATGTGTGTTTCTTTTTGTTAGGTACTGTTTGTCATCGGCAGAATTATTTTAGCAACATTTAACTCGTGATTTAGGTAGGTACCTAGTAACGAGTACGGGGTTAGGTACTAACCTACGGAGGGTCTGCGATCTACATAATATGTATAGAATAGTACATATCATATTATATAGACGGGTTATCTATACATAGAGCTGTGATCTGTAACAGAAGGGTATTCTATACAAAATAATAAACCGTTGTGCAGGGATTTGCAGCGTTTTTTCAAATGCGTAGAGGAAGATGATTATAAAATCAGTAACAAAAATGTTTCTTTGTGAACATATGATAATTGCCCATTAACAAGAGAAAAACAGTTAAAACACTCGGTCTTCTCCGTTTGACGTATATTGATATGGTTCTTTTCTCTCTTTTACGCGACGAGCTTTTCGATCTTGTAGATTGTTATGGGCAGCCAGGTTTTGTGTACAGCGTGCCATCTGCACAGCAGACCGTAACAAGTTGGAAAATGTAGATTATTATAGTCGGTCTGCGTTGTGTACAATCCGCGAGAGACCGCTTGCACAGTCGTGCCATCGTGACATTTTCCCCTCTCGCTCGTTCTTTCTTCAGTTGATTGTCCAGTCATGAGCGACACGAGTTGACCCCTTCGGACCCCCCCGCCAAACAACCATACAACAACACTATCACCTATCTATTTTATCTGTTTTACGGTTAAAAACGCTGCAAATTATTACAGAACGGTTTATTATTTACCTCTACAGATGCCCCTTTTGCATGAATCACTGTTTTCTGTGGACAATACCCTCGAGCTACCCCCAGGAAAACCCTAAATTGAGTACTGGAACCGGTCCGGTAATTGAAGTTTCATTCATATACTTACGCGGGATTCAATAATTCAATCATTAATTTTTTTGTAATTATTCATGAAGCATAAGGTAAATAATTAACCGTTGTTTAATAATTTACCTGTATAGATACCCCTTATGCGTAGACAGTATAATAAACCGTTGTGTAATAATTTACCCCATAATACTTCAACGTTTGTTCAAGTTGCAAGTTTTGTTTGTTCAACAAAATCCAAAAGATCCATCATTTCTCAAATGAAATAATATCGCAGAACAACCAACATGTGACAAGGACTTGGCAGAGTTTTCTGATAGTGAAAGGTGGGTTTAGTCCAGTGCATATGCTGTATGCAGGACATAGGCTCTGGTTTAGTTCTTTTGTAGGTATTCATTTCGCGACACTCGGCTTCTTCTGATACAGCAGAGGTTTCAGAGTGCTCTCGTAGATTCCCGCCTCTATGTAATTCACTCATTTGATGCGTTGGAACCCCCTCAGGATCTGAAACCCAGCGTCCTTGACGGTTCCCCCCCTAGACGTTAGAAGTTATCCTATCCGTCTATGGATACTCTCCTCTTAGCATCCACCCTTATCCCCCTTTCCACGTCCCTGCCCTATCCTGATACACCCACACCCACCCACCTTCACTGGACCTGGTGACCGTCCTTCCACCCATCACTTCTTTATGGTGGAATAAAAACCTTCTCCTTCAAGGATAACGTCCTCAACTTTCAAGTTCATCTAGGAACCCTCGAAATATCTCAGCGTCTTCATCGTTTCGCCGAGTAGGAACAGAGCTTTCGTTTGTTCCTATCGTTCACGGTTGTGAAAGCCAGCAGTGACATTCACCACAACATACGCCTGGACGTCGAAGACAATACTGGAGGATTGTATCATCGTTGTTGGTAGCACTTCCACTCTGCACTTTGCATATCTGCACTATTACACGAGTGCTTTGATGGCTCCTTTAGGGCAATCAAACCAGAAAACCAGACCGAAATTACCAACTTTGCAACCAGTTCTTTTAGAAGAAACAATCATTACCCGAGCACTAAGACTAAATTCGGTTTCAATTCCAAAATCCACGACAATGATTGCTGTAAAAGCACCATTCGTCTAATAACATTAGCTAGCTAAATTTTCTAGAAATCATGTGTGATCAAAATGAAAGAATTCAAATTCAAATTGTTTATCAAAAACAAGTTTATAATGAAACCTACATTAACGCCTAACAAGAAACGGATATTCCATCAAACAGCATCCCATCAAACCTACGTGAACTGAAATTGGTGTGCATGAATTAATAAAAGGGGATGTTTGTTACTGTCTCCCATTTTGGTTTATTCTGTGAATAATACACCTATGTATTCGCTTAGCAGCAAATTGTTATAACACCCTCAAAATTTTTTCTTTTACGTTTGAAGGTGCGTAGATTCCAAAAATACAGTGTCCGTCCGCCGTACTTATCATCCATATCTACTTTATTTTCGGTCAACAAAATTCGTTCTTTCGCACACAGGCTCCATTCGGGACCCAGTTGTGTCCCGAAAATTTGCAGCTCGATCGGAGTATACCCAGGGGTGTTGTGGGTGAAAAATGGGTGTGAAATAGGGATTTTTGGTGTTTTAGTAACATGAGCCTGTGGCATATCGTTTTCCGTGTTTTTGGGCGAGGAGACCGAATATGAAGTCGATTTGACGAACGAGCAAAGAAGTGAGGTTCTGACAAAGTTTCAGCCTTAAATTCACCTTAAATTTTGGTCTAAAAACGTCGTTGTTTCGCACACAGAGTCCATTTGGGCCTTAGTTGTGCTCCGAAGCACGGCAGCCCCATCGAAATACACCCAGGGTGTTAAGGGATTCTACGAGGTTTTAGTGAACATGAGCTTGTGAGGTATCATTTTCCACGTATTTAGGGCGAGAGGGCCGAATGTGAAGTTGATTTTGACTAAAGAATTGGAAAATTGAGGTTCTAACGAAGTTTCAGCTCCCAAAATTATTTTTTTATGAATCAAAAACCTGGGAAATTGTGACTGAAATCACCATAATTTGTATAATAACTACAAGGAAGTAGTATCAACAGGTGAATCCAAGGCAAGTAAATGGCACTATCAGTGGTCTAAGATAATTTGTCAAAAATAGGAGCCTAATTCGAGATTTTTGGGGCCAAAATTTGTGGAAACCATCAAAAATAGCTATTTCATTTATTGCACGTGAAAGAAACAATAAATGAATAACCCATGGGACTAGAACTTAGCACCGTTTTTCGAATCTGTGCACCTTGAAACGTTAAAGAAAAAATTTTGAAAGGGTGTTCAAAAAATTTTTTGCTGGGCTATAATAACATAGGTGTATTATTCACAGCATAATAAACCGAGAAACACAAAAGACAGATTCGTCGGAGAATGAAAGATGGATGGGGACAGTAATAAAGAATTTGACTGACACCCCATCTGAAATTCGTTGTTACTGGCCCCCGTTTTTTTCAACTCGCGTTTATCGTCATTCAAGCAATTGCTTCGTCCTCAGGGCTAAAATGAGTGGAAAGTGCGAGTTTTCTAAATTTCAAAAAACTCCGGAAACTAATTTTTCCGGCAAGTTTCCTCGTGGTAATTATATTTTGAAAATGGGTGCCAGTAACAAGGAACACTCGTAAAAGGCTTGGCGTCTTTTATCGAATCCTATCAGTATGCTTACAAATAATGATAAGCTACTCTTGATTGTTAGTGGCGAAAAAACATTAGTGTTTCTTCAAACATTCGCTCGTTTTGCCATGCATTACGAGTACATTTTGTGAGTTAGGTAGTAGGTACTTAAGCTTACGCGTAAATTATGCTTATGCGCAAATCTTGCAACCTTCAGTCTACCTACGTTTTCATTGATGGATGAGTTGGAATCGAGTTTATTTCTCATAGTAGAGTCGATATGTATAGTATGCTCGTGTATTATATATAACTTAATTCACGACGGGAAGAACAATTACGGGCCTCTATGTCTTGTAACTCAGTTGTACTGTATTTTATGACAATTTTATTGACGCGTAGGATATTGATTTATTTGTTTATTTTATTTTTTCCGGACAACTAATTTATATAGGATATTACCCTCAACGACCCACACAAATCATGTGTTGTCGAAAATAAAATACAAATTACGGAACGCTTGTCCATAAAACTGTGAAAGATGAATGGGGGGGAAGGTCTTATCTGCCTCTGGAATGGCTCATTTCCGATAAGGGAGAATGCACTGTTTTTTTCCCCCCGAGAAGTAAGATAGAATTGGTTCAAGAATCGACCCGTGACAAGAAAAAAAAACTACGTTATCTCTTATAATTATCTCTTTTTAGCGAACTAGGAAATTCGTGACTCATTGTAGTAGCCATTATTTTCTCCAAGGAGTAGGGGTGATATACTCATTCTACTCCTCTAGAAGATTCCTTTATAAGTGACACCTTGGAATGATCCAGGAATACCTATTGCATTTTTTCGAGATGGTTACTTTCACATTATTTGCTTTCAGGCGTTCCTTCCTTACTTTCAATCCTTCGGGATTACGGAACGTCAACTACGAGCTGCAATTTTGGGCATTTTGACTTGCAATCTTGATGTTAGACTCGTTGGGCCTTCCGACTTTGTTCCCATGGGTCAGAAAAATGTGTTTAGCCTCCAGAATTTGCTGTATAGTGTTTGGTGACAGGGAAGTGCACCAGTGGTGTCATTCGCCAGAAAAACTTGTATTTGGTTGGTATAGTTTTTCATATGCCCGCTGAATCGAATGGAATAACTTTCAAATCTCGATCAGTCATCCTTACAGCGATTGATAAATATTTAGTCATAACACGTTGCTAAAAATAGCTATTATTGAGCTATTAATTTGTTGTTATCTACCTACGGACGAAGGACATTCCGACCTACTTATTTTTGTGAACGTAAGGGTCGTGTACTCTTGACTGCCGTAAAACCCCCATAAAGCATGCAACATTTAATGTGTAACGCAGATACCAATTGACTTCGTTCCACGACGGTGTCATTAGTTGTTACTTTTTATCTTCAACACGTCTGAAGATATGAAATCGTCCACCAGCTAGCTTTTCGGTCGGTCCATTATGATCGTGTAGCGAGGATTGCTAATAATAATAAATGTAGATGTTCTATTTCATTCGAAAAGGCGTGTAGGAGAAAGATTCTGTCTTATATATTATGTTCAGTGGAGAAACTTCACACTGAACATAATACACTTCACTTCACTTCGTGTAATCCAAATGCACTTCAGTTTCTCCGCGCTTTATACGGGCCTTTGCATTTAAAATACCAGTATTCTGAGAAGGGTACTTAATTCTGCCTGTTTACGAAAATATGAGCCTATTTTCAGGATATTTTTCAGCAGCTGATCATTTTTGTTTGTTCCTACCAGTACAACTTCTTGATGCTCTTCTCGTTCTCTTCGTGCATTGAGAAGAAATTCGAACTTTGTCATCAAAATTAACCCGAGCAATGCGATTTGTCAAAGTTTTTGTCAAACATTTGTCAACAATGCCATTTGTCGTCAAAATTCGGCCTCACACAGGTTTCTTTACTCGTCTTCAGTAGCCATTTTTTTGACATTTCCTATAACTCCTATAACTTCATGTATTACAGTGATTATTGTACCTTGTCGTTGCGTATAGCGCATGAAACTTACTCGTTTGCTGTGGTTGATGTGATTACCCTGAGAAGACCGATATATATGTGCATAAATGAAATTGTTACCTATCCCGTCTTGTGTACCTAATGAAAAATTCACTAAATTGTACTTTTCCTGTTTTAATGACATTTGATGATGGAAGCATCATCGAAAGAAAATTACGTAATTTGTCAATTGAGGGCTCTCGTCAGAAATGAGAGCTTGAGCGAGTGTTTCAAATATTCACAAGAACACGATATTGTAGGCATCTTTTCGTCGCGTTTAGTCTGAATAGCTATGATCGACAGGTACTCTGTGAGTTACGTAGTTATATAAGTAGGATGGGGGGATTCTCTCCTCAGTAGAGATTTTTATTCGTCGTATTTGGATATAATTAGGAAATGACGGGAGTAAGGTTTCGTCGGTAGCATTTAGGTAGCACATGCAGTCATTAGAGAATGCGCATTGTACGTGTACCTTATACAAGTGTGTCTCTGTTTTAAAATAGGCTGAAATGGTGGGAGTTTGATCCATGAATGCCGTTATAAATTAGACAACAACAACAATTTTTTAGCCACGTGAACAGTTGCAAACACCCAGTTTGTTGGATCATCGTCATTACTCATCAGCAACCTCAGTGCTCTGGTAACGTCAGTTCACCACTACCTACGTGACAAAATAACATTATTGTCGTGAGTCCCTCCCGGGAACACTCCTATCATATTAAGTTCTCACCAATATCCAAACGCCAAACTAAAGCTCCGTGAATAAAGATATGAGTGGGGATAGGCGACAGAACCCAGGGTTACTCAACCTGGGGCCCCACTACCAGCTCCCAGCAAGGAGCTGGAGGGAGAGGCCCCCAAGTACTATATAACCCCGGATCCTGGCGCTCAAGCTTCATTCGACACTTCCTCTAACCAGCTCTCTCTTCTCTCTCTTACCTTACCTCCCAGATGATCGGTTGAATACAGCCGCCTGGGAATTTCACCTCCTCTCTTCTCTCTCCTCCTTCCCCCCTTGTCTAGATGATCGGTTGACTACAGCCGCCTAGACAAGGGACCTCTCCTTCACCTAGATGAACGGTTGACTACAGCCGCCTAGGTGAAATTCCCTCATCCACCTCTCTCTCCTCCAAAGTCGTAGATGTTCGGTTGATTACAGCCGCCTGCGACTTTTCCTCACCTTCCTTCCACACCACCTCTCTCTCCTCCAAAAGTCGTAGATGTTCGGTTGACTACAGCCGCCTGCGACTTTTCCTCCTTTTCTATCCTTTACCTAAATTCACTCACTCACCTTCCTTCCACGCCACCGTGATGAGAATTTTAAATTCATCACAGTGGTGAACCCGACGTTCACTCAACCTTCTTCCTTCCCACCTTCCCACCCCATGTGTCGCCCCAGTCAAACAGTTCGGTGTCCCGCATTTTAAATCAATTTTAAATTCACAAAGTTCAGTAATTTTTGCAATTTTGGCCCACCCTCAACCGCACGGAGATCAACTCTCAAGATTCAACTCCAACGCTCAACTCAACCACCGCTCCCGCCGATATTGCAAATTTCAAAATTCAAAACCACGCCAAATTTTTGAATTTTAATTACAGAAATGGACCCGAACTCCCCGACGCCGCCGCTCCTGCGACCAGCCACACTGCAGCCGCCCGCCGCTGCGACATCCGACGCATCGGCCGACAACCCTTTCTCCACGCTCTCCCCGCCCACCTCTGCGTCACCAGACGCCGCCGCCGCCGCCGCTACAGCCGCAGCCGCCGCCAACGTCATGACGGCGTCCGCTGCGTTCCCTCTGTCGCTGCCCCCCTTCTACACGCACGACCCGGCGCTCTGGTTTTTTCAAGTTGACGCAGCGTTTTCGGCCGCCAACATCCGCAGCCAGAAAACTCGGTATTCCCGAATAATCTCGTTACTGCCCTACGAGATCCTGCTGCAGACCTCCGACATCTCCCCCGACGCCGCCGCTGCGTACGACGACCTCCGCAGCCGCCTCATCGGCACCTACCAGCCGTCGAAGATCGCCCGAGTCACCGCCCTCTCCCAACCTCAACACCTCGGCGACCAGAAGCCCTCCCACCTCTACCGACGGCTGCGACACCAGCTGCAGGGTATTATGACCGCCGACATCGCCCGCACGTTCTGGTTGCGTGCCCTTCCCCACCCCGTCCAGATGGCCCTTGCCAGCCATCTCGACGGACCCGACGAACCCCTCCTACGGCTCGCAGACACTCTACACGACTTGGCCGCTGCGGCCACCGTCGGTGAGGTGCGCACACCGCGCCACCCCCCGCCGTTCCGGGACCGCACACAATCCCGGGACCGCGGCCGCGCACCCTCCCTCGACGAACGTCGAGCCCCGTCGGCGGATCGCCGACGCGACTCGTCCGCCGACCGCCGCAGCCGGCGCTCACCCGAGCGCCGCAACGCATCCCCTCCCCGCCAACGCAGAGGGCCCTCCCCAGCAGCATCCAAACCGGCCCGCCCCACCACAACCAACTACCTCCCTGCGGACCCCCCCCACCGTTGTTTTTATCATGTAAACTTCGGTGGGGAGGCCCGCAAGTGCCAACCCCCCTGCTCCTTCGCCCCTAAGCAGGGAAACGCAGCCGCCCGCCGGTAAATCCGGCGGGCCCCCCTCCTCGCCAACACGGGGGGGACCATGCACATACCCCCCCGCCCACATTCACACAACCACCACCACCAAGCCTCGCTACCCCTCCTACGCCGCCGCCACGGCGGCCAACCTTCCGGCCGCGCCTGCAGCGCCGCCGAAAAATCCACCCCACCACAAACGAAACAACCCCTCCACGCCCGCCAACAGGGCAACCAACACTCCGGCCGCCACTCACGCCGCCGCATCCGCTTCCCCACCACGAAACGTCACCTCCCCGCCCGCCAACAGGGCAGACAACCTCCCGGCCACCACTCACGCCGCCGCACCCGTTCCCCCACCACGGAACGTAACCTCCCCGCCCGCCTCCAGGGCACAACCCCCTCCAGCCACCACCCAACCCGGGAAGAAACCGAAACCTACCCCTCCCAAACCGGCCAAACCTCCCAACAACCCACCCCGCGTCTCTTTCGCGGAGGACTTACCACCACCATCACACATCCCTACCTCCACCATCAAACAGAACGCCCTCCCGACCCACCAGCGACTTTTCCTGCGCTGCGGGAAAACTAATGTCCCTTTCCTGGTGGACACGGGGGCGGCGCTGTCCATCTTCCCTAACAACGTCCTCCGTCGTCAGGCGCGCTGCTACCGGCAGCTTCTCTACGCCGCCAACGGTACCACCATCCCCTCGTACGGGACGTACCGCTCCTCAGTTCACATGAGCGGGCTCGCGTACGAGTGGGAGTTTACCGTGGCGGACGTGGAGAAGGCGATCCTGGGGGCCGACTTTCTAGCCTATTTCGGTCTCCAGGTCGACGTCCGGAACGCGCGCCTGATCGACCCCGCCACCAAAAAACCCATACCCGGCTTCATCCACGCAATCAACCACCCCCCCACACAGTTCGAACGCCTCCTCCTCAACTACCGTCCCCAGCGCCGCCCCTCTGCACACATCTCCACTGTCCAGCACCACATCGAGACCACAGGACCACCCATCACCGCCAAAGCCCGCCGCCTACACCCCCTGCAGTTGTCGAAGACCCGCCAACACTTCGACAAACTCATCGCCGACGGTATCATACGCCCCTCAAAATCCCCTTGGGCTTCTCCACTCCACATCGTACAGAAGCCCAATGGGGATATCCGCCCCTGCGGGGACTACCGTCGGCTCAACTCAAAAACTACACCAGACCTCTATAATGTTCCCCACCTGCGTGACTTTTCGTCACATCTCCATGGCGCCACTATCTTTTCCACCCTTGATATTTCGCGAGCGTTCCACCACATCAACATCCACCCCCCCGACGTCCCGAAAACCGCTATAATTACCCCGTTCGGGTTATTCGAATATGTGAAGATGGGCTTCGGATTACGGAACGCCGCGCAAACTTGGCAGCGCTATATGGATAGTATCTTGCGAGGCCTGCCTTTCGTATTTTGTTTTCTCGACGATATACTGATCGCCTCCAAGACCCCCGAAGAACACCTCAACCACCTACAGCAAGTCCTCAACATCTTCTCCACCGAAGGTCTCCTGGTCAACACAGACAAATGTGTCCTCGGCCAACCCTCCGTCCGCTGCCTCGGCCACCAAGTATCCTCGGACGGCATCACACCCCTCCCCGACAAGGTCCACGCAATTCTTGACTTCCCAGAACCCCGCACGGTCACCGAGCTCCGCCGCTTCCTGGGTATGTTAAATTTTTACCGTAGACACATAAAACACGCCGCCCAACATCAACAGCCACTCATACACGCCATTCCCCAACCCTCCAAGAAAAATGATAACCGCCCCATCACCTGGACCCCACAACTTTCCGCCGCGTTCAAAATTTGTAAACAGGACCTAGTAGACGCCGCTCTATTGGCCCACCCCGACCCTCACGCTCCCCTCTCCATCACTACCGATGCGTCCGATTGGGCCATCGGGGCAGTGCTCCAACAGCACACCGGCGCCACCCCCCAACCCATTGGCTTCTTTTCCAAAACCTTATCCCCCACCCAGAAAAACTATTCAACTTTCGACAGGGAACTCCTCGCCATCCACGAAGCCATAAAACACTTTCGTGACTTCGTGGAGGGCAGGCAGTTCTCTGTCGTTACAGACCACAAGCCCCTGACCCACGCCCTCCTTCAAAATCGTAAGTCCGCCTCCCCGCGTCGCCTCCGGCAGCTCGAGTTTATCGGGCAGTTCACGTCCGATATTCGATATCTGCCGGGGGCCGACAACTGCGTGGCGGACGCACTATCCCGACCCACCCCTCCCCCGGCGCCGGTGGCGGAGTTGCTGCCATTCCCCTCTCCTCAATCCATCAAATCCAAACAAAACCCCACCTCCGACCCTGCCCTCTCCAACCTCATTTCCGCATCCAAGTTGGAACAACTGCCTCCCCTCGACCTCTGGTGTGACGTAACGGCCGACTCACCGCGCCCTTACGTCCCACCGGAGTTGAGGAGGCAGTTGTTCCTCCACTATCATTCCCTCCATCATCCCGGCATTCGGGCGAGCCGGGACCTCATCAAGACGCGGTACTTCTGGCCCCATATGAATACAGATATTCGTAACTGGGTTCTCGGGTGCCAGAAGTGCCAGCGTTTCAAAGTCTCGGCCCACCCGCATGTACCTCCTCAACCAATCCCCGACTCCCTCCCGTGGGAGCATGTACATTTGGACTTAGTGGGCCCCCTTCCCCCATCCGAGGGGAAGAAATACTGCCTCACGATGATCGATCGTGCCACCAACTGGGTGGAGTGCATCCCCCTCTCCTCCATCACCGCGGACACCGTCGCAACGGCTTTCCTCTCTCAATGGGTCAGCCGTTACGGTTGTCCGCGGACAGTCACGGTCGATCAAGGGAGGCAGTTTGAATCGGCCCACTTCTCCGATTTACTACGCTCCCTCGGGATCCAAAAGATCCACACCACCCCGTACCATCCCCAATCCAACGGGAAAATAGAGCGGTGGCACTCGGTCCTGAAACAGGCCATTTCTACTTCAACAAATTCCCCTTCCTGGACTAAATCCCTTCCCTACATATTGCTCAGCCTTCGAACATCCGCCCGTCCTTCAGACCAAACTAGCCCCGCCCAAAACGCCTTCAAAGACCCGCTACGCTTACCGGCCGACATTTTCACCCCAAACCACACCCCGTCAATTAACAGGGAGCCTCTACACTCCACAACACCCACAAACGACACCACATATCCCAAACGTTTTTTCACCACCACACACATGTACCTGAAAGAGCCCGGCATCCATAAAACTTTCCAACCCCTGTATGCCGGGCCCTTTCAGGTCATCCGCACAACACACTCCACCGCTACCCTGTTAATTGACGGGAAGCCCCACACCGTGCCATTGGCACGGTGCAAACCAGCCCCAGTCCTCCCCGACCACTCTCACCACACCAATCCCACACCCAGCCCTACACCACCAACACCGCACATCGCCTCCATTTCACCCGCCGGACCCCAGCGTCGCCGCCTCTCTCCGCGACGCCCCGGGTACCGGCTCCCACCGGCTCTTCCCCTTCACCGCCACCCTGGCAGTGAAGGGACCCCTCTATCAGACTTCACTAACGTGAAGACTGTTAGAGGGGGTCGCCTCCCTCACTCACACAACTCACACACACACACACACACACACACAAACACTCGCCACACCACACCCAGGAAACGGCGGACCCTCGCAACCGCCTACCACCATGTAACCAAATGTCTGTACATACTTCTGTATTTTCTGTATATACTACTTCACCTTTTGTACATACTCACCCGCCATCTGTAAATAATCATCTGCCAGCTGTAAATATTCATGCATCCTCTGTACATACTCCATCTCATTGTAAATATTATTCATCCTCCTCATCTCGCCCTTGCCGATCACTTCCCTAAACGCTAAATGTTTAGGGATCCTGACCACCGCACTGTACATACCTCGCCATCTCATCCTACTTATACTACCTTATATTGTCTACTTACTTATATCCATGTTCTACTTACTTATCATCTACCTTATGTTCTGCCTTATGTTCTACCTTATGTTCTACTTCCTTATTATCTATCTTATGCTCTACCTTATGTTACTACTAGTTTTAAGGACCGCCTTCAGCTCAACCTCCTCTGTTTGCATCGGCCCTCAGCCCCTGTCACCTTTTCTTCGCCTTCAGCACCACCAATTGTTTGCCGTAGCCCTCAGCTCCTGTCACCTTGCGCCTTCAGCACCACCTTTGTTTGCCGTAGCCCTCAGCTCCTGTCAACTTGCGCCTTCAGCTCCACAAATATTGGTTCAAACTGGGGGGACCTCTGTCGTGAGTCCCTCCCGGGAACACTCCTATCATATTAAGTTCTCACCAATATCCAAACGCCAAACTAAAGCTCCGTGAATAAAGATATGAGTGGGGATAGGCGACAGAACCCAGGGTTACTCAACCTGGGGCCCCACTACCAGCTCCCAGCAAGGAGCTGGAGGGAGAGGCCCCCAAGTACTATATAACCCCGGATCCTGGCGCTCAAGCTTCATTCGACACTTCCTCTAACCAGCTCTCTCTTCTCTCTCTTACCTTACCTCCCAGATGATCGGTTGAATACAGCCGCCTGGGAATTTCACCTCCTCTCTTCTCTCTCCTCCTTCCCCCCTTGTCTAGATGATCGGTTGACTACAGCCGCCTAGACAAGGGACCTCTCCTTTCCTCTCCTTCACCTAGATGAACGGTTGACTACAGCCGCCTAGGTGAAATTCCCTCATCCACCTCTCTCTCCTCCAAAGTCGTAGATGTTCGGTTGATTACAGCCGCCTGCGACTTTTCCTCACCTTCCTTCCACACCACCTCTCTCTCCTCCAAAAGTCGTAGATGTTCGGTTGACTACAGCCGCCTGCGACTTTTCCTCCTTTTCTATCCTTTACCTAAATTCACTCACTCACCTTCCTTCCACGCCACCGTGATGAGAATTTTAAATTCATCACAATTATAATTAGGTGCGAACCTCTCTCCATGTTATTTCAAGGATTTAAAAGTAGGCATTTAATCTAATCGGTAGACATGTAGTTCTATTATTTACTAAACATTTCATCACCCATTTCTATAATGATATTGGCATAACTCCTTAGTGGATTTGTGGTACAGCACTAATCATAGAGCTATTTTCTTGAACATTTTCGTCGTAATTCTATTTGTTAACTTCTACGAGTCTCCCGTATTTTCTGTGATTTACGGTATGATAATCGAGATTATGTAGGATAATCAGTATAGGGTACCTGTTGGATGGTATTTGTTGAGATGCCAAAGGTTGGGGAGAATGTTGGGTGCGATTTTTACTTTGATACTTCATTATTAACGTCATACCGTTATTGCGTTTCGTTTCATAATTAGTAATGACGACTAATAATAACCTTTACTCTCCGTCAGCCCTACCACCACATTTTTTGCTTCATGAAAAGTTAACGTCGTCATTACTTGTGTAGATAATAAACCCGTTTGAGGTATATAGGGCCTTATAACAAAACAAGAACTAGTGGAAGTCATTACTTTTGTTCCACTGACGTTGAACCGACGTTGAAGAGAGCGTCATGGAAGTCGTACAAGGCATCCATGAACACGGGGAAGCGGGATGACGTCACCAGGGCCTTAAAAATCCCCAACGACCAAAAATATCCCGTGTTTAACGGCCACTTTCACAGCCCCCCCTTCCTCTCCAATTCACTGTGGCATCACATCGTCATTCGTCTTGGCTACCAAAAACCTTCGGATACAAGAAGAATGAAACAGCTCCATTCACAGAAGTAAAGCAAAATATTCGATTGTAAAAAAACAAAATCGGGACCGATATTGCATTACACCTGCAGTACGAGTATATATGGTTCTTCTAGGCAGTTTTGGAGCAGTTGATGGCTGTAAACCATTTTATTTGCTCTCAACACCGTCGATAACGCATAAAATTCACTTGGTTATTGATTTTCCCCGATGTTTAGCGCTGGATATAATTATCTCCTTTCAATGGATGATGAAATAGGCGAGATGGAACAAGAGATACAGAAAGAATAAACCATGTTGTGTACATAATTTTTTGGGGGCATAATAAGTCCAACAGTCGCCAGCGTATTTATCCCTATAACAATCTAAAATTTCGCCTCAATTTTAATATAATTATGGGTTTTACGGTCAATAAAAATTACCTATCGAATTATATATTTTTTTTAATGGGTCACACTCAGGGTTTGTGGCTTACTCTTAAAACATGTGTAGAATGGAGAGTTCGAAAAATAAATTGTGTACAAGAATATGAATTGACTGCAAATTTAGGATTTTTTACTTGAATGCATATCTAAAATTTAGAATTTTGGTCCCATATGGACCAGTGTAATTTAGAAAAAATGAATTTTGGACTTGAGTGGCTTCTGCTCGCGGAATCCTGGGTTTCAATAGGCACAAGCCGCATTGTGAATTCGCCTACACTCAGAATTTTGACCCGGAGTGACAAGACTTGATTATTGAGAGCTAAAATTCGCTAATTGTATGGAAAACCAGCTTAATGTTCCGAAGTAACAAATAACTGGTGTTCATTGCAAACAAATACACAGTGATTTAGGGCAAGCTAAAATGTATACTAACTAATAGTCCAGGGAAATAGTGCATTTTGCCTTGCATTAGATGAGGTAGTTCTACTTTATTGGTATGTTGTATATGATGATTACAAATCCAAATTTACAATTCGAAAGCCCTCCGGATCGTTGTGAAATACTTGAAAACGCGGTAAATTTTAGGACTACTTCAGTTTTTAGGATTATAACATCTGAAAGGTGCGTCGTACAGAAGATTGTACTCGCACAAAAATTAAAGAGGATTAAATTCTGCGTCGAATGGCCTTCTTAAACATTAAATTTGGTTTAGCGGTTTCGTCAGAATCGGCAGTCAAAATAGGGCGTTTTTCCATTTTGACTGGAAAGTGTGTCATGATCAGTTTCACACGCCAGTAACTAAGAAACGGGTAGGTATTCAAAATAAAAAATTCCATAATAATTATAACTAAAGTTGTAAGAGCATCAAATTCTGCGCTCAGGGCGTATTTTAATTTAAATATTCAATTTAATTAAAATACGCCCTGAGCGCAGAATTTTGATGCTCTTACAGCTTTAGTTATAATTATGGATTTTTTTTATTTTGAATATCCGTTTCTTAATTACTGGCGTGTGAAACTGATCGTGACACTTTTCAGTCAAAATGGTCAAATTTGCCCGATTCTGACCAGACCGCTTAACCAAATTTAATGTTTGAAGAGGTCTTTCAACGCAGAATTGAATTAACGTTCTTTAAATAGTAATAGTAAATTCACCCTTCAAACGGTATAAGCCAAAAATTTGAGCCCAAAATTTACCAGTTATTCAAGTATTTCATATTGTCCAGGAGGGCTTTCGAGTTGGAAAACTTCGATTTGTCATGACCATTTCATCACATACATAATAAATTATGACCTAAACATCAGAACTACCTCATCTGATGCGCCTTGCAAGCCCCCTTTTGGTTTATTATTCTGTGAATAATACACCTATGTATTCGCTCAGCAAACAATTTTTATAACACCCCCTCAAAATTTTTTCTTTTCCGTTTCAAGGTGCGTAGATTCCAAAAATGCAATATCCGTCCGCCGTACGCCGTATCACGTGTACAGGCTTCATTTTCGGTCTAAAAAAAAATCGTTCTTTGGCACACATGCTCCATTTGGGCCCTAGTTGTGTCCCGAAACTTTTCAGCCCGATCGGAATATATCCAGGGGAGTTATGAGTGAAAATGTATATAAAAATATGCGCTTTTTGTGTTTTAGTAACATAGTAGTAAAATGAGCTTTTGAGGTATCGTTTTCCATGTTTTTGGGGACGATAAGACCGAATATGAAGTCGATTTTGACCAAGGAGTGGAAAATTGAGGTTGTACCAGATGTTCAGCTCCCAAAATTGATTTTTTATGAGTCAAAAACCTACGAAATCGTCTGAAATCACCATCAATTTGTATAATAACACTAGAAAAAGTGTCAACACGTGGATCAAGACGATTAAATGGTACAATCAATGATCAAAGGTAGGTAATTTGAAAAAAAAAAAGAAAAAAAAGCGTAGTACCTAATTCAAGTTTTGGGGGCCAAAATTTGTGGAAACCACCATAAATAGCTATTTCGATTATTTTACACGAAAGAAACAGTAAATAAACAGACAGCATTTCTGTAGACCAATAAAATAATAGAATAATAAACCCATGTGACAAGGACTTGCAGCGTTTTTCGGTACGATTTCCCTGTATATAATGCACACATTTTCTCATAGACCATGGGAATAACTTGTTAGTATACCAAATCCATCGTGTGCGATGAAAAACTGATTAAAGCCAACCCTTCCGTGCTTCCGTGTCTGTACGTCACCTATTCTTCAAAAGCTCACTCCGACTACACGATAAAGATCTATTCTACCCCGGACGCACCACATCACCGAGATATTTATACGTCGGTGCTCAACTAGAAAGTAAGAAAAATACGTGCATATTTGCATGTAATTATATTGGATGGTAGTAATTATAAAGGCGATAAGGTACTAGGGGTTCGTATGGGGGACGGGTGCCACGCCACCTGCACAACAGATGGAGCTGGCCGTTTTCGAGAGGTTCATGAATGAATAATACCGTAGTGTGCGTGTGTGTAAAATGTGTATGTTGTCTGTGTGGACTACGTGGTATAGTATCGCGGGGGGTCGTTTGAATGTCCCTCAGCTTTCTGCTTGGTGTAAGAAGTGTAGCAATGGGACCTTTCGAGATGTGAAACTATCAACGGTCAGGGAGACTTGGTTATGGTTATAAACCCGCTCGAATATAATTGGAAACTGAAAGGTGTCCCATGTCCATTATGTTGTCACCTACAAGCTCTCTTGCGGGTATGTAAAGGTAACCTCCAGTCGTAAAGTTTCCTTGAATTTGGCACAGTACCTTCATTTGCGGCTTTATTTGTGCGGTTGCTCTAGAATCCGCTAAAACTTCTCGTTTCAGAAAACGTCGCAACAATCACGTCGTCGGCACTAAGCCAAAACCACGAATCTGCAAAACTGTAGTTTCGAGAAATCTGACCGGAGTTTTGAAGGTCAGCAAAAAATATACTTTTACCATTACAATCAACAAAATGCTTCAGTGACTCCCTAATGGCCGTTCCTAAGGTATCCTAATTTTTTTTCCAAGCTCTATACTCAACATTTGGGGCTTAATTCAGATCTGTACTCAAAGTATGGGGCTTATTCTGTGCTCAAAATATGGAGCAGATTCGTGGTTTTAAAATTAATATAGAATTACTCACAGAATATAAACAAAATTGCGGGTAAATCGGGTTGAATGGGCCCTCAAAACGATGACCCGGGGCGGGGAAAATGGCCCAGAGGTTTAAAGAGGCAATGTTTACATACTGTACTTACGTGTTACCTATGTTGTCATTACATTTTCACGAAACGAAAATGCTGCGTTGCTACACAATGCCGAAATCGCGGAAGTACCTACACATTCGTGTTTCTGGCGTTGCAAGATTTGGACGTACAAAATTTTGGTGATCCCAGCAATGCACATCGATGATTTCAGGCTGCTAGGCAGTAGATAAGATGTTTGGCGTACGAGCAGTGAATAGAGCCTATAACAAGTCCCATGACGCATCAAAGTTAAAATGAGTTAAAAATTTAAAGAAAAAAGTTAAAGTTAAAAATTCAGATTCGTGGTATTGGCTTTGTGCCGACGACGTGTTACCTATGTAGTATGCGTTTGGGTAGTCAGAAACACGACCATGAATAGTATGGATATTATAGCATCGTACCTCTGAATCTAAAACCTCTTTACCATTCAGTTGAGAAGAGGTTAATCAAAACTCCACTTTCAGAGATTTTCCAGGAGAGCCAAAAAACGTGCACAGAGCCACGTCAGCTTTTAAAATCAAACCAACTCTATCAATAAGTTCCTTCCGCGCCCCTTAGTTTTGACACTTAATTACAACATTGTATCATTAAACCTGACCCAGTTACGAGGAAAAGTGTTTTGGAGATGTTGATTTGACTTGGACACATGGAGATGTCGAGTTTTGATAAAAACAATAGAACTTGAAAATATTTGGAAGCAGGAAAAAAACCCCAAACAAAATCTTTAAAAATCTTAACCAAACCGTCCATAATCTTGGTTTTTTCCCACGTACAAACAAAAATCTCAAAAAACAAGCCATGAACGAATCACAAAAGACAAGCTGCTGGCTGGCTGACGAAAAAAATGGAAGCTAAAGGTGCGTTTCCACCTAGCGCGCGAGCACAGATGAACGCGAATTTGTGTTTGTGCGGTTGATGGAAACAGTAAACGAGCGAATCGTCGTTTTTAGCGAATTTTCGAAGAAAAGGAAGCTATTGTTCTCGGTCCAAAATTTTTAAAACTCGAATTTCCGAAAGATTTTTATACCAAAATCCGTTTCAGACCATCCTGAATTCCCTGCCGAAAGACACCAAAAATTATATATATATATATATATATATATATATATATGTGTGTGTGTGTGTGTGTGTGTGTGTGTGTGTGTGTGTGTGTGTGTGTGTGTGTGTGTGTATGTGTCATTCCAGACGATAACTCTCGAAAGAATTGAGATAAAAAGTTCAAATTTGCACGAAAAATCTGTCTTGGCAATCGACAGGCTAAGTTCGAAGATGGGCAGAATCGGGTCACCCTAAGGGGGAGTTTTGGGGAGTTTTAGGGGGGGGGAAATTACCCATAAATTCCCAAAATGAAAAAGTCTGACAAGTGACACCTCATTTTAAAGGTTTTTGTACGCTGAACACGATGGTGAAATCAGAATTGCGATATCTCATTCCATTCTCAAACTGGAGCACTTTGAAGATGAAGGAACGTGGTTATTTCTTGAGATGTTCTTCCTGGTTCGTCTGCTCTAATCTGATAACGGAATGGGATATCGCAATTCTGACTTCACCATCGTGTTCAGCGTTGGAAAATCTACAAACCGAGGTGTTACTCGGCAAAAAATGGAACAAAAAATTTGTTACGTAGGTACCCAATATCTACTCTTCTGGTATTCAAAACATTTTTGATTTCCCCCTCCCCCTCCTTCCACCCCAAATTTTACTTTACGTAAAACTACTCCTGTTTTAATTTTGTATGGTATCAAGTTGGGAAAACATTGGCCGAAAATTAATTTTCAGAAAATTTTAGGCGGAGGAGGAAGATGCCGAAAACTTCGAAAATTCGCTCTTATAGCCATGCTGCATGACTGTGGTTTTTTCACTCGTTTTCGGCTGGTAGAAACAGGTGAGCGTCCAAACAAATTGAAGATTCATGCGTTCGTTCGCCATTTACCTGCAGATCGGGCCAGAACGATATTTTTCGTTCATTCTTCGCGCATACATTCGCTCAGCTGGTGGAAACGGTAGGCTGTTATTTTTCCGCAGCTGACCAAACGCACGATCAGTCGTTCGTTCAGGCATGTTTGCTCGCGCACTCAGTGGAAACGCACCTTAAGAACAAGAATGTTTTCCCGTGAAACACAGAAACTCTTGCTGTAATGGGAAACTGAACGACATAGTGCAGTGCAACGCGATCTGTTGTACAGACAACAAACCACTGTACCCGATCGCCCAAGGGCGTGCTGCCGCCTTTTCAGGAATCCGGGGAAACAAAATTAAAAATGAAACGCATTTCCGGCTAGTGTGGAGATGATAAGTTTTGGCAAAAAAGCAGCATACTCGTTCATGTTAAAAATATGAGGAGATTTGGGGTCGACAAATGTGATTTTGCCAGTGACTTTCCGGGTGTGGAGATGTCAGAACTAAAGTTTTGACAGACACACGTTTTTGCTATGCTATTTCAAGTGGAAATATCCACTTCTGAAACCGATTCGACCATATATGTGTAGACCATTCCAGAACCACAACAAACGCTTTTTGGCCAGGGATGGAGATGTTGATAAACCCTTCCTCAATTGAAGTTGGTGAAGGAAACAAAGGATAATATATAGGTATAAATAAAAAAATATATTATGATGAATGAACTCGGATTTCTATTGAAGAGACACGAGAATTTTATGTTTTCTCTCTATGATAAATGAACCTATATTTTAGGTTTTATTCCAAAATTTAATTTCCTCTACATTTTTACGATGCACATCTTTGTTAGATATATATGTATTGTTGGCTTTGTTGCTATGAAGTACCTACTATAGCTACTTGCCTAGTGAATTAGATTGGTCGTTACTTGGTAATACTCTTAACTACGTCATGCACTGTTAACAGACTCATTGAAAGAGGAAAACAGTAAATTCTATGGTGAGGAGGGTTAATTCTGTGTTCAAAAGTGGTGCTACATCAGTTCCCCTTATACCTCTGGGACAGTTCGGAAATGAATTTAGTCTACGTGTGGTCTTCAATTGTTTGAAACTAATTCGAAAACAAAATGTGCGAGTATCCTGTGATTCGTTGAACACTTGATCAAACATAGGCGGTGAGGTGTCAGGAAACTGAGTCATTCTCCGATGACACAACTCGCTGTCTGTTCCTCGAGTTGGTCCTTTTGACACAGATTTCTGTCACTCACAAGCTACACAATCTGATCTATAAGCTAAAATTAAGTACCTACTCATCGCAACCTTGTCAACTTGACCAGGCAAAGATAATTTCAACTTTGAATACATAATTATTTTATGTCATGATATCTAGTAGCAGGATTCATAACTGTTATGAATCATAAGTTAACCAGTTCAAATTCCCATCTTGATAATTATGCAGCCATCCATTGCACTGTAAGTAGTACTATCGATTATTAGGTCGAGTGAAATCATCTACGTCACGTTAGACTGTATCGTTATTTGTTGATATTGAATTCAGAAATCAAACTACCCACACTCCTACCAGTATACAAGGGTATTGTAACAGTGTGAAATTGTTGTGTATTTCTACGCGACCCTCAACTTGATTTCTGTTCACTAGCCTGATTAACACGACGTATATTATATTGGATTTTGACTTTTTTGTTGCAGGAGGGCGCATCTCAGGAATTGCCTGGAAAAACTGAAAGAAATGGTCCCGCTGGGTGGCGACTCGTCCCGGCATACCACCCTTGGCCTCCTCACGAAAGCCAAAAGGTTCATCAAGGTGAGAATATTTGTTTGGACTTGAAGGCGATTTTAATGAGATACTTTTTTCAAGTTATCTTTTCCTATGTGTATCCTGCTTGGCTTCTATTGACAGCAAAAATTTACTTATCCACTCATTGGTAAACTGGAGCAGCTGAAGAAGTAAAGTTTGATATTTATAATGTTGTCTTTGGTCAGCGTATTGTGTAGTTTATAAACAAAAAATTCTTCAGTTTCGGTATTCCTTATTTAAAGTTCGAAATTTTTTGTGTGCCTGCTTTGGGAGAATGAAGCAGGAAGCCATTGAGGGTCACGCACGGGAGCATCATCATATTACATTCCTCTGATTTCTCTTAATGCTATCCTTTCATGAAGATATTACAGTAATATGCCTAGCAGTACTTGGTTAGAGGTATGTGACCTTCATGATTAGCAAGTACTTTCAGTATTAGCAAGTACTTCATGTGAATGCCATTGTTTCTTCTGCCAATTGATCAATTTCAAAAGTGAAGTTTACAATGAGGAAGGGGCGTGGGTCGGAATTTGCTGCTGTTGACCTCAGAATCTGATTCGGCACCCTAAAAACCCATGTATTCCAATTTCCAGCTCCGAAATTCGAGTAGTTCGTGGGAATAAGCTAAATAAAAAACGCGTGACGTCATGATGTGTCTCCCTCTCACTCAGTCCCACGTGCGTGAGCGAGAGGGCAATACATGCCAGATGACGTCCCATGTTTTTTTCTTCCCCCTTTTCACCCACCTCTGTTCATTTCCGACCGATCATATTATTATAGCACCTTTTTGGAAAGGCCCTACAATTTGAAGGAATACAAAAAAGTGCACACCATTGATTCCTCATTACATTGTTTTGTCCTGTTGATTCCTATGGGGTTCCTGTTGGGTTGATTCCTGCTGGTTTCAACCATTGGAAGGCTGTTATAACACCAAACACAACATACCATAACAACAATATTTTACTTTAAAACCAATCAATTTAACTGGTGAATTTCTTCGGACATGTGCAGAGCCTGGAGCAGCAGGAGAGGCGAGCGGCTGTCCAAAAGGACCACCTGCAGAGGGAGCACAGGTTCCTGCGGCGGAAACTGGACTCCCTGTGCGGAGCAAACAAGCGGCGGTCCATCTCGGAGTGTTCCGCGTCCACAGTCTCCTCGACCCACTCCAACATCTCCGCCTTGTCTTCCTTCCACCTCTCATCGCCTTCGTCCATCTCTGAATCCGGTAAATATCCCAGTTTTCGATTGGTTTGGGTTGGTTTGGTTTGGGCAGTACCCGCAATAGGGCTGCTACTAGACTGTGATTGCTCTGGATGGGGCTGCTAAGTTCCTAGGATCTCAGGATATCTAATGAATAACTGCTCTGGATAGGGCTGCAAAGATCCTTGAACCTCAGGATATCTATTAAATGTTATTCATATCTGTCCCTGAGTGAAAAAAAATCAATGAATTTTGGTTAGGACGCGTTCAAGTTGTATGTAGCCAACTTAAACGAGTCCGATCCAAAATTCATTGATTTTTTCGTGTGTGTTTTGAGCTATTGAGGACTTGGAATTAGCTGACTGAGAAAAAAAAAACCACTGGTTGTTACCGCACTCGGTCTCAATTAAGTGGCAGTAAAACCAGCAGTGCTGCCAACCCGTTTATGCAAAATTTGTCCCAAAATCCACGAGAAAATCCCCAGGATGAACTAGAAAATCCCCCAATTATCCCTCATAATTTAAGATGTAAAAAAAGGAATTTTGAGCACCAAATTGATAACAAGTTTCCCATGTTGTTATTATCCTTTTTTAAACTTATTGTATTTTGTTTATTTGTTATTTTATTTTTTCAAGTAAAATGTACCTATTAAATTATAACTGACATTGTAGCAAAAATGAAACTGCTGTTTATAACCACAAGAAACTCCGATATCAACCATGGTGTTCATGATGTCAATAATATTTAAATATGTTGACGTCTAAAACAGGTAAAGTAAATCATTGAAAAAAGAAAAAATTGTGAACTGTTCGATTTGAAGACTAGTAACAGGAATTGTAAAAAATAAAATGCAAGTATGTACATACATCCAACAAAAGAGTTCGTAATAGGTGATGGGAATGGGCAATTTCTTTTCTTTTTTTTCTACGTATAGAACCAACTTAGTCGTCTATAAAATTTTTAGAAGGTACTAGGAGTCTTGAGTTGGTACTGAGTGTGAGACACTGATGTGTCATGTGCCGTTCAATCCCCACGATCTGTACATATAGAACCAACTTAGTCGTCTATACAATTTTCAGAAGGTACTTGGAGTCTTGATTTGGTACTGAGTGGGAGACACCGGTGTGTCATGTGGCGTTCAATCCCTAGGATCTGTACTGGAGGGATCATTTCATTTGTGACAGTTGCAGGGCCTTTAATTGATATTTATAGATATGGCAGTTGAAAAAATTACCTATAGAAATCAAGCGTGGTCGGCAGTGAAACTTGAAAATCCCCTCTACTGACCTCATCCCCACAAGGGTCTAAGAGCTCTGGAAAATCCCCCGAGTTGGCAGCACTGACTACCAGTCGAAATAATACGGTCAGCGTTGCCAGGTCGTGCACTCAAGCAAGTGAAATTTGACAGCACACCGTTTTTCTGGGGCAGAGGACCGCAACATTTATTCTCGGCCGCCATGTTTCATGTCCCCAAGTTCAATCAGGGCGGATGAATAAGAAATTAACCATTATACAGCTCAAAATTGATTTGCTCTGGCAGCACCTTAGTCCAGTATGATGCTATAGTGATTTTCAGAGTGCAGTTGAACTATGAAACAGTGTGTAGTTCCTGTAAATAGGTATGTATCTTCTAAAAACTGAACGTTCAACATGCCTAGGTCTGTCTTCCACTAACAGGTCTAGTACAGGAGGCAAGTGCTTTTGACGTAAGGACATCATTGTCAGGCCATTGAGTTTTATATTTAACCTGTTGGATTTATGATATATTTCCAACAGAGATGAAAAGCTGTTGAACTGCTTTGGGATATATTTCCTAGTAGCTCTAGCAGTTTCACTAGAACAGTATTCCGAGGTGATTTTCAAACTGCTGCAGAATTTAGTGGTAAAAATTGGACTATCAACAACCTACTGGGATAAATATCTTCGAAACTAGGTATAGAAATAATTCCACTACGAAATAAGAGTAATGCATCCCCTAGCTGGTAACGACTGAACCCTCCTGATTGGTAACTACGGACATTAAAATCGTATAAAAGTATCCTCATGTAGCAGCTCTGACCTTGAAGTGGCTTCAGTTGCCGCTCGTCCTAACTGGAACTTCACTTCCTTATATTTGTCGTGTCTGGCATTACTTCAAATCATTTCTTGGTTTTTAGCGAATTTTCGAAGAAAATGAAGCTATAGTAATGGCTCCAAAATTTTCAGAACATGGATTCTCGAAAAAATTTTATACGCAAATCCGTTTCAGAGTATCCTGAATTCATCCGTGGATTTTAAGAAAAGTATATTTTTATATGTATTTACCTATGTATTTAGATATATATTTTTGTGTCACTCCAGATGGCATCTGACCTTGGGTACATGATGAAAATTCCAAATTTCGCCAAAATGTTCGTATTACCAAACAAAAGAATGAGAGTTCAAAGATGAGCAATTTTCAAAAATTATAAGGGGGTCAGATTTGAATTTTTAGGGGTCAACAATCTGTAAAAACTGCTAAAAACGCGAACAATTTATCTAAAGTCACGAAGTGGTATGGAAGGGTGATAAATACAGAAAAATACCATTTCAGTTGTCAGAATTTTGATTAAGGGCTAACAATGGGATGTCGATTAACGACAGAAAGATTATATTTCGATAATGAAGATATTTTTCTCAAAAAGTAGTGGGTTAAATTTGACTTCATAAAAGTCAAAAATCCGTAAAAATGGCCAAAAATCACGAAAAATTATATGATTTTACGAAAACTGGTATGGTTTCTCGCTATATCATCTTATTTGTTTTATTTTGCAGATGAAGTCGACGTGATCGGATACACGAGCAACCAGAGTGACAGCGACGATCACTCTTCCATCCAATCGATGTCGTCGGACAGCGGAGTTGCCATGTCCACTTCCCGCCTTTCCCTCGCTGACATGCGCCACTCTCTGTAGGCGCCCCTCCCTGCCCCTCCGACACATTCATAACCTGTACAATTTCACTGTGGATGCTCAAAAAAAGCAACGGATACCAGTACCGTTTATAGCATCCATGACCACATATTCCTCCCACTCCACACTTTTTATTCCATGCTAATCCCGCTACCCCGTCCTTTTCCCCATCAAATATTTATTTATTTATAACGAAATCCAGGATTTGTATTAAATACCAAAAGGTTATTTTTTTCGAAATAAAGTTATATTGACTTATGTTTTTCTTCAAAAAAACAACGTATGAATACTGATCATGAAAAAGTTTGTCAGTCGGAACTTCGGCTACAGAACCAGCTACTGAAATCAATTCTTGGTATGTCTATTTTATGATGTTCTGCTGCGCACAATAACGTATTTTACGAGTGAAATCGTATGAGCTGTTGCTGTAACTCAACAAATCCTAGTCCAGCACTGCAGTTTCAACCATTTAATGGTTAATTAAGTGTTGATCACGATCCCTTTAAAAAGGATGTTTAGATTTCCAAGTCAAAACTCCATGAAAACTCACCATACTGCATGTTAATTCAACATCGCTCCAGCATCCATAGTGTCAGTTCACTGTGGTTGTTGTGGTTCAGATACAGTCTTCAAGATGGCCGCCTCCCACACCAGTGCCTTTTTTTAAACGAGCTGCAGTGCTTGACTATACATTTGTTGAGTCATGTTCGACTCCCATGTTTTTAGTTCCCTTAAAAATCACCCCACGAAAAACATCACGAATTTCAGTAGTGGGCCCTATACCCGCTATTCCTTCATTTCGACCCATCGAAACGACGTCATAAGTGTTCCCATCAATTCTGGCACTGCAACTTTTAAAAAATCTCCGAATAAAATGGTTGAATAGTGAAACGTTAACCAAAACATTGTTCTTTTACTGGCCTAATTAAATTCGTTTTCAAGTGACAGTGGGCCTGTTTTTATTCGGGCAAAACCAACTTAGGGCCATTCACTGCACTACATTTTCATTAATAAACTGTTCGTTTCTCGTTAGATGTTTCTAGTAGACGAATTGCTTCTATGTAAAACAATTGAAAAAATATTTTAAAAAATTGAAAAAAAAGTTAAAAAAATTAAAGAGGACAATTTTACTAGAAAATCTCAAGTTTTTACTCTTGTAAGGCAATTTTTGAGGAAAGTTTGTTTTCTCTCGTCTTGTAATATATTATTAATAAAATGTAGTAAAGAGAATCGCTGTCTGAAATGATTATTTTGATTATTTCGTTCCAAGGTTTTCATGTCAAAATGTATTGCCACTCGTTTCTTGTCCATTGTCTGATACATGTACAATTCCATAGTTGATACTGCAATATTAATTTGTTACTCTTGTATTCATTACGTACATATAAATTGATGATTTCTCATTCTGATTCCACATCATGCTAAATACATTTAAAAGGTATTTTTTGACGTGAACGCTAAGGTACTTATCGATAGTTGATTTTCGGTCCCTCAAATTATTATCATACATATCTGTCTAGAAAAGAAGTTTTTATGTCGTGTCTAAAAAAAATAGATTAGAACAATTTTAATGAAGAAGTAAAGTGAACAAAAAAAACATACTAAAATACTACTAACGAGAACCACTAAAACATCAGATCTGGGCCCTCATCTTAGTACTGGTTCAGTACATGTATAGTGTTCCATTCCCCTCCCCCCTTCCCCCCTTTTTCCTCCCAAATATTGTTATTATTCTCTCTAAATTATTCTTTTATTATTCGGAAATTTTTTTATTTATTTTAATTGTATAAAGAAAAACAATAAAATGAACTTACCCTAAATTGTTTACATTCCAAATATTGCGCTCCATGAAGATCTCTCTTTTTTTCGTTCTTTTCTTTTTTTGGAAAAAAACGTGGGAAAAACTTCCAGAAATATTCATCGATAAAAACCGTTTGTCATCACTTCATTGGCCCAGTTGAAATCATTTTCGTACAGCACCCAGTGATACGCAAAGCGACAACTACCAACCAACAATAATAAAACGAGGATTTAAAACCAAAATCAAAATTTAACTCAGGCAAAGTGACAAGCTTTAGCCTGTGGATGTTCGCTCAAGTGACATTTTTATACATCTTTTGTTCATCGCCCTCAACAAAAAACCATCAGAAGTTTCGAACGATTTTTCTCTTTTGAAAAGAAATACGAACGATGAAATAAAATTATACTTATCATGGGAACTTCAGAAAGAGAAAGAGGTATATATACTGTTTTTCTGTGTAAATAGTTTTGTTGTACCTGGATTTAATAAAAATGTAACGTTTATAATATTTAACATATTCGATTTAAATTTAAAAAAAAAGAGTAAAGAATAAACTCGACAAAAATGAGATAGATATATTTTCACATAGATGTGTGGAATTGACAGTGGACGAATGCAAAATGAAAATTGTCTGTTGGTTTGAAAACAATAATGAAGGAAAAAATGTTAACTTTTTCGAAAATGCAATGTTTGATAGGCAAAAATCGATATGTTACGATGTTTCAGTTTAATTTAATGTCATGAAACCTATTCATGTATGTTTATTTTGTTTTTATAATTATTTTTGTTTATAAGAATCAACCAAAAAAAGCAAAATGGAAAACATGTAGGTTTCAAGATTAGCTGATTTTCATTATGCCATCTTAGAACTGATACACCTAATATTCTCACGTAGTAGACGGTTGAAATGGATGGTATATCTTTAGAGAATCAGTAAAAATATGAAAAAAAGTGCAGTATTATTTGTAAAATGTTATTTTCGTGAACTTCAGACTGCGTTAACCCACAAAGAGAGAGGCAAGGACTAGTTGGCATTATTTTTTTCAGTTATTTTAAAAATGCTTTTCTCTATAGTCGCCTTTTGAGTCGTTAATTTACAATATTGGCGCTGTGTATATTTTGTCCGATGTGTACCATCTTCTATCTTCCCTTTGTGGTCGTGTAGGGGAGTTTGGCGTGTCCTTAGTGTGATGGATCGTCCAAGTACATGTAACTGATTCCTAGTTTTCTCGCGCGATGTTCGTTCCACTTTCAAAACTTAGGCTTTTACCTAACCTCTGAAACAATGAGAAATTACGTACATCGTACGTGGGATGATTAACATACCATCCTGAGGAATCCGTCGTCGAGTACTGGAGTCGAGTGCTTTCGATGTGCGGTCGTCATCTTCAGGCCATTGAGAGACTACCCGTTGAATTTATATTACCAATATAGAAAAAAGCTATTGAATTGTATGTAAGCATCGAAAGCGTTCGCCTCCAGGACTTGCTATTAGTTCTACTACAAAGGGCACTAACCCATATTCATTAAGTGGGTTGGGTTTGTTCAGTCTACCAAATATAATCTACCTATAAAAATTTCATAATGTAAGCTGAGGTTGGTTGCACGTTATCAAGTAGGTGGTGGTCTACTCAATAGATTTGTTTCCCAGTATGGAATTTTGCCCAAAAATCGAACGTGAAATACTCCCGTCTTTTGAAACAAATCTGAATTCTTATCAAATTATTATACCACCTTTATTTCGTCTAGATACATCCAGAAGTTTTGTATGTACCTACCAAGAATTTTGTCCGACTAAGTTATTTGTTATATCTTCCAGTTCAGCCTTTAAAATTCGTCTCTGCATATTATTTATTCTGTGTCGATAGAGCAAATAGGCGTCCCTATTTTGTTTGATGCAACTTTCCATAGAATTTGCATTTCTTCTCTCTGCATGAGAAGTAGTTACCTTTGTATTTTCACTCCGTACACTTGCATCTCTACTGTGTGCATGGATGCGTTCCTTTCTTTATTTCCATATTGACGGGCTGTTCTGGAGTATTTTGTCTGCAATCGAATGAACTCGTACGTTAAATTCTTGCCTTTTAAGATTCTGGTATGTACCAGTCAACTGTATGATTTTCATTTGACGGTAGTAATATCAATCCGTACTGGAAACCATCTAGGGACATGCCAACCAAACAAAATGTTTATTTTCGTTCATCATTCAGAATCGATTCCGAGCGACTCTCAATTTGAGATACATTTTAATATTTATTCGCGTTGGAACCACAAATTAAGTCATACTAATCGCCGTTCGTGGCTTGATCTCATTTTTCCCAAAAAAGAAAAGAATCTATCGACAGGGCATATTGTTGTACCTACCAATTTTACCAGTGGCCATGGTAAGGTTTTGAAAGAAACTTGATCGTTCCCCTTAATATTCTCTTCCCCTTTTCATTATGTCCATCTTTATAAATTTCGATTTGAACCATACTGTTGCCGAATCAAAACGTCACTTCTAAAAATCACTTATTTCAACGCTCACAGTGTCGGCACCTTGCGGATTTTGTTGGTACCTTTTACTGTTAGTTCTCGTTTCCCGTAATATTCCCAAGGGAAAACCAAGATCCCTGGAGTTCCGTTTCATGGAGAGATTTACCCTTGTGAGCCGATCTGTCGATAATGATCGCATTTTCTCTCCACACTCCCGCCAGTTCTTTCAGTGAAGTACCCATTCATTAACTTGGCAAATGGTGTAGTGGGTTATGTAGAAATCATACTACCTGCCTAAAGTTTTCTCCATAAAGCCTGTGGTATAACTACTGACTCATGGATACTTTAGTGTCTTTAATATTGATAATATCCATGTCTGAGATGTCAGTGGGTACACTGTGGGTGTTGAAGTAACTTCGTGATAAGGGATCATTACATACACCTCTAGAATGTTGACTCTCCAAACCTTGAAAAATTCCAATAGAAAATCTTCCTCGAGTAATACCAAAACCGGCATGTATAGCGCTATGTAGTAAGTAGAACCAAGAAAATGCATTAGAGTATGGAGAAACAAGTGGTTTACTGTTACCTATTGCCCTGTTCAGAAAAAAGCTAAATAGAAAACGAATTTTCGATATAAAATTGAAAAAGGACTTTGGTTTTGAACTTCTGTAAGCAACGTGACGGCTCTGTTGACTTTCCTGTTACGGCTGTCAGTGGTTTTTAACGTTTTGGCATATTTTTGCGGTTATTATTCAAATTTCGGTGATTATGGCGGTTTTATTCGAATTTCGGGCCTTTCTAAAAGAAACAGCGATGGTTTGAACACGATATTCATTTCTCGTTGTTTCTGCACACATTTTGAATTTTCACCTGCGCTTCTAATTTCCTAGTTTCAATCTTCTATTCAAATACTCACCGTTCCCTTTTCTTTCGATTTATTGCTTGGCTGTTTTTTCTTTCTAATTAATAGTAAACAGAGAAAAATAATTGTTTTGTTGTAATATGTAATAAACACAAAGTGGATATTTTAAAAACTGATTCTCTAATATATATATTATAAACAAAGTATAGTACGATTACAAGAAAAATAGTTCATAGTGTATACAGAAATATATGAAAAAAATTAAAACGATTTTATTGAATAAAATTTTTGATTATTTCAGTAATTGTGTTTTTTTCTTTAATGTAAATGGTCGAACTTACATGATTCGTATTCATGTGGAGAGTAAGAGTTATTTTTTCAGTGACTGAGAGTTAGCGTTACTGCTTAGCTAAGTTGACGTGTATAAAAACCAGTTAGGGCTGAGGGTGAAATGACATTTGGAGAAATGTTGACTGTGGATTTGAAATTAGCGGTTGCAGTAGTAAGTTATTTGAGTGTTCAGTGGTTTCGAGGGTTTTTGATTCGATACGAGATATTGATCTAATAATGCTCTTCATTTGAACAGTAGGGTTGTGACGTTCCTGCTGTAACAGTTCACTTGTCAATGTGAGCAGTTCCAGTTGCGATGGGTTTGATAACTGGAGTCACTTGTGTGGATACTGCGATATTGTTTCCATTCATAGTTACCGGTTCTGCCTTTCAGTTCCAGTTTTAGGGAAGACCCGCGTGGAAAGTTCCTCGAGACTTTCTTGGTCCGAGGGATCTGTGACATTCCTGCATTAACGTTCTGCTTAAAATTTGATCTGGAGCAGGGTTTTGGAATCGTCCCATGACTACGTGTATGCCACCTTTTCAACCTGCTACGTCACACCCCTATACAACAGATTTCACTAGCATATTAACTGGAGATTTCAGTTCACCCAAGATTTGCTTTATATACAATCAAACTTGTAGTAATCACGGTCTAGGTGAATTTCTCTATTTGTTATTCCGCCCTATTCCTTGCTCGACGTGACCAGTGTAAATTTTTAATTTATTTTTATTACTATAGTCCGAAAAATGACTATTACATGAATGGTAGGAGGTGAAGACATCACACTAAATGTGATAGCCCTTTGACAAAATATTATGTGGCCAGAAGTTCCATATCGTCCATAAAAGAAAAGCGCTAATGTAACAAAAATTTAAGTAATTTTTACCTTTTTGGAAAAAAGTGTACCTTTGGGAATGACAATTTTTTAATTGATTTTTAAACTTTCTGTATGCACGTGAGGTTTAATTTTGTCCTGTTCCTCTATCAAAAAAAGGGTAAGCGTTTTGGCGACGATTAATTTGGAGATCAATTTTGATACTACCTTGAAGAAAAAATTTTACATGCAAAATTTAAAAAAATGTTTGTACCTAAATGTGTAGTTGAAAAAAGTTCGCTTGTACTTCAAAATACAAACTAAAAAAAGTTTAAAAAAACAAAAGCCAAAAAAACACAATTTTAATGTTTATTAATAGAAATGTCAATTTGAAGTAAAGGAAGAAAAAAAGGTAAATTATTGCTATATTGTAACAAACAAAAAAATGTGATTTTTTGATGTATTGTCAATGTTAGTTGTCGAAGATTTTTCAGTGGACAGGAGTATTTTCGTTTCTATAATGGTGTGGTTTGCACATGATCAAGAATGACAGTGTGACCTATCGGGTAACCCCCTCCCGTATGTATAGCGTACCTATGCGGGATCAGGCGACCCGTAAAAAGGGCATGCGCACAACACACCTTGCTAGTTGCGTCTTACTTCACTTGATTTGGTATATTCTGTACCCTACTAACTTTAGTTGAAAAATGAAAAGGGGGACAAAATACAAGTATGTAACTTGCGAAAACAAGTCATTTTTGTTCTTTTTTTTTGAAAAAATATGTTTATGTATTTAAGTAGCACCTGGAGAAAAACCATGTATATTGTATGTATATAAAAAAGAAGCTCTCAGTGTTGGAATTATTGCGTACTAAACAAATGAAAAAACAAAATTAAAAAAAAAATAATATCAATAAAATGAGACGAAAAAAGTTGTAAAAAAAGGACAGAAGGAAACTCAATGTATCCTTTGTCAAGAAGGGCATTCATATTGTTTAAATTGATAGGAATACGTACCTATTTTGTTTGTAATATTAATGTAATTTTTATCGAATTAAACATGGTGTCATGTCATATCTCCTAGTTTTCTTCTCCTTATATCATTGGGTGTAGGAGAGAAATATATAGATAACTGGTGGTCATGGCCATCTACTTCAAAGGGGGTTACTAGGGTACTTCTGTACACTGGTATGCTGATATTTGCAAAAACGGTTTGATGACATGAGCTAAGTTTATCAATAACATTTCATTCGAATTTCGGTTTGGATGGATCCGTACAGTTTATCGGATATGTCAAAACGGATTTGCTTGGGGCAGCTGAGGACGAAAGTGTGTGGTGTAAAAGATGAAATTGTACAGATTTAGGCCTACAGTTTCGACATTTTATTAACACTACCAGTACATATTTTAGGTTCAGGCACAAAAAAAACATGCAAAGTCAAATGGGATTTCATGTTAGAGCACAACAGGAGACATCACGTCAAAACTAAGTATAATCATGGTACAAGACAAAAGACCTATTGAGCCCCGGAAAGGAATTTTTTTAAAAGATTAATTTGGGAGGGTTATCCTCCGCATTCGGAGGTGGTGTCCAAGGGGCAAGCCATCTGGTTGAGGAACTGTATGAGCGTGCGTGTTGGGCGGCCTGACATGTGACCTTCGCGCAGGTACGGGGGCGTCCCAGTAGACCTCATCCCTGTCCCGTAGATGTCGATGTGAAGGAAATCCACGGGAGGAGCGAATTCCTGACGATAATGAGAGGCAGTGGGTGTAATAACCTGTAGCTTTTATTAGTGATGAATAGGTTAACTACTGTACCACAATGAAATGAGGTGACTTCGCCAGGTTAGAGCTGACTTCCCCCTAGACTGATCGATGTTGAATTAAATAACATTTACTGGGGAGTGATTTTGTGCCCCAAAAAATAACCAGTGAAGAGTTATGGAGAGCCACCAACCAACGCCCGATCGACTGGGAAATAAGGAAAGAAAAATGGAAGTGGATAGGGAGAGACGAGAAGAACCTGGCGAAGGTCGGTAGGGAAAGGAAAGGACTGCTGCTGAATGGAACGCACTCATGTATGCTCTATGCTCCAGTAGGAGTCAAGGAAGTAAATATGGTATTCAGTAGCAAAATAAGTAAATATAAAGAAAGGGTTCATTTACATGCTGCAAAAATGCTTGAGCAATCAGGCAATAACACTAGTAGGTAGTATTCAATAAATCTACAGTTGATATAATATGAACCAGAGTGAGGCTCTCTAGGTGGCATCTACTTTGGCCCGGATCACCCTGGTGTTGTTCAGTGGTACACTTGCATTATTAGTAGCTTTGTTCGTGCAGTCTCTCAGATCTTGTTCAGAGCAACCCGGGCGTGTACAGTAAGGATGAGGCAAAGATTCGCTGTTCGTGCAGACCCAGGGCGAGCTCGGGGCCAAGTGAACCGATTTTTGTGCTGTCCTGGCATAGATGATTCGGTGTTCATGCTGGCCATGGGGCTTCCGAGCAAGCCCTCGTGTACCCCACAAGATGACCAAGGGCAGCTCAGCCATGCCCTTCCGTGAATGCGCCCTCGACACGTTCGAGCTGCCCATGCTCCCAATAAGCTCCAGGCTCAACCTGCTCCGAGTGACCATGTTGAGCTCACCCTACACCAAGCAGGTTTGCCTCAGCCTCAAACAACAACTGAACTTGCTCGGAGCTAGCTCCAATAGGACAGCATGAACAAAGCTATTAGTATTGTGTTATGCAGGTGGTATATTTTGCCGCTGAAGGAAGTGTGTGTTCGTTTTTTATTTTGCTCTGGAATGTTGTTATGAGAAAACGTCTAAACGATTTGTCTCCAAAATAAATCTATATTATTAACATTATTATTACTAATAGATTTATACTGTCAGTAAATATAAATTTAAGCTGTCAGTAAGTGGCGATGAGGATTTCGATGAGTCGTCATATTACAAGTAATAAATTGTTGTGTGTGAGTCATAGTTTCATCACGGAAGCCTCATGTCAGCAAAATGGGTTCTTAGAAAAATTTTGAGAGGAAGAGCAGGCCACAATAATTATCAACACGAAGTCAGAGGAAATACTGTCCTTGAAATGATAATAAAGTACTTAGCAAGAAAAATAAAAAACGAACACACTTCATTCAGTGGCAGAAAGACACCCGCATAAAATGCATTCTACTCGTAAGTGTAGTAGCACTATATGGTAAAAGCAGAAATAACTAGTCCAATGATTGTCCCAACATGAATAGCAGGAATGCTTCCAGGAGTATCGACAGGAGTGACTTCCTGCATGGTTTTCTAGCTTAGCAAACCAAGCATAGCCAGTTAGAATGGTTCGACAGAAAGGTCATCTTCTTCCAGCCTCGTATTGCTTGTAGTGCAACTTTTTATATTACACGTAAACTTGCATTATGGTTGTCACATTGTAGATAGCAGCTCCCCCTTCACTAGAGCTAGACTTGATCTTATACAGTTATAAAAATGGAGAGAATCACATAAATCCAGAACTTTTTGTCTTCTAGATAACAGCAACGTCCTTCGGCGATTGAATAGAAAAACAACCATTGATCTTGTGATGTGAATACAGTGTAATGATTGGGTGCTGAACAGAGTATGTACCTATAGCCACTGGGGTTATCTTCTCTACAAACTTTGGACCTACTGTATTTAATTCAGTCAACTTGATGGGTTTGGCTCAGGTATGTTACCAATACTATTTATGTAAAATATACCAATAATATCTATGTATTCATCTATGTAAAATATATACTTTTGAAAAAAAAATAGAGTGAGCATATACGTCGGCCTAATCACTCTGGTTCATGATGGTCCCAACATGAATAGCTGAATACCATGATCTGTGGACAGGAGTGACTTCCTGCTCGGTCTCCTAGTTTAGTAAACCAAGCAGAGCCAGTCTGAACGGTTAACAGTATCGAGATTCTTGCCTCTAGTAATCTTTCAGCCTCGTGTTTCTTGTAATACACCCTGTTCTACACTTGCATTATGAATGTCACAAATCGCACTCGTCAACAGCTTGCCCTAGAGCTACGCTCGGTCTCACACAATAGTGAAGATGGATAACACCGGCCAGAAGCTGCTGTCAACTCATGTCAACGATATACCAAATCCAAAATCATCCCAATATAATCCACTCACCATCAAGAACGCGTTGGCCATTGGAGGACCCCCTCCAAACCCTTTACCAACATTGTCCACATCGCAGCATTCAAAATCTGAAACGAGACATTAGACATGCAATTCAGGTCATCTGTCGTCAGGTCATCTATATTTTTTTCACGTTTTAAAAATGAATATTAGGTAATTATTGAGAATAACCCATGAGTATGTACCTATTTATGTTCTCAGTAAACCCATTCGAATCTGGTTCTTGTCTTTCAACAGGTGACAACTTTCTATGGGATCAAACGTGGGTGTGCTTTCATAGCCTGATTGATGCTAAGGGCTTAGTATTTATAAAAGACCTGTCACGTTCTTGGAGAAGTACTTCCATGCCGGCCACCTCCACATCCTGTCACCTGTGACAGAACCAGCTTTCTTGATTTCTTGCCATACTACTTCTGAAGATGTGTAAGCTGCGGAGGCTGAAGACGACATGGCTATCCGGGTTCCAGCTGAACAACAGACATTAATTGAGCGAGCGGCAAAGAAGTGAGTGTTACCATTGTTCATTTTGTTAATATTTTAGGTAGTCGTTTTTTAAAAATCGCCTTTTTTTGCAACTTTGACTGTGTGCTGATTGAAACTGTTTGACTAGCCTGGTTAAAGCTATTATACCAGGTGGAAGATATCACTTTAAATTGCACCGGCAAATGTCTACTTACTTCCAAGGGTACCAATAGTAATGGTTAGACAGGGCTTGAATTGTGCGGCGTAAGTTAGGGCGTCAGCTAGTATTATCCGTCCATCGTGACTTGGTTTTTCGATTTTCATCGTCCTCTTGGCCAGACCGGCCACAACGTCGCCTGGTTTCATAGCCATCCCTCCTGGCATATTCTCCATTAGAGGGATCAACGCTGTAATAATCCCGATTATTACTTGAAAGAAAGGAAATAAAATGGGACGAGAGACAGTTTGTACAATAATATTGGAATTGGAGTGATTATTTCTGTTGTCACTAATCCTGTAGTCATGTGGGCTTTTATAATACCGGTACCTATGTCACTAGAATAGCTGTTTTCTTACCATTTATGTTGACAGGGAGGCCAAGCAGAGCTATAGCTTTCATCGCTCCTACAATCACAGCTGCACCGGCCATGCTTGCTTTCATTTCTGACAAAGGGCGACACTTCAGCAAGCACAGACCACCACTGTTGAACGTTGTGCCTTTCCCTGAGAAACAGAAACAGGGTTGGAAATTTCATATTTATCATTTTAATCTAACCTTTCTTCGAAAAGGGTGTTTCAAGCCACCCTGTATAATCGTATGTGTCTCGGAGATTCTTGTCGCGGGTAAGCTTTATATGTAAACCTCTGTTCGAATATTGGATTCCTCCATTTAGTCAACTCCAGAATGAATCTCACCTACTAGGACGACCGGCTTGTCCTCCTCACTCCCACCGCAGTAGCTAATCTCGAGGAAGAGAGGCGGGTCACACGAACTGCGGGCCATTGCCAGGAACGCTGTAAGCCCCTTTTCCATGATCCAGTCCCTGTCTCTGATGTCCACTTGGACACCACAGGGGCAGAGGATCTCGATGGCAGCCTAAACAATGTGTCCTTGTTGATGTTGTCTTACACAAATCAGAGGGCGTTGTAAGAAGTTTTACATTGAATCATACAACTCTAGGGCCATTGGAAAAATTTATTCCAAATGGATTTACCAAGAATTTATTTACCTGTGCAAAAGCCATTGGAGTCATAATATTGGCTGGGGTTTCTTCAAGTTTTCTGGCAATATTTTGCGATTCTGCCCTTATCCTGCCACGGGCCCAGTTGTCACTGAAATATTAAACACTTCGCTGGTTGATGTTGCAAAAGGACCTAAGCAAACCTTCTGGAACTTTCGTAACGTGGTAAGTGGCGGATCCAGAAGTCCGTGGGGGAGAGGGATTACGTATTTACCCATAGGTATATTAAACAATTAAATTTTGATTCTGTAGGTATATAGATAAATATAATATTATTTATGTAATTGACGTTATTTACATAATTATGCATAGGTATTTTAACATCGCTAGTATTATAACTGGTGTGTTTCTTCCCATTACACCACGCGATCAGGCATCATAATCACAGTCATTCAAATAAATTACATTTATAGACGTAGCATGGTGGTGTTCCCTTCTGGGTTTTTCGGTTTTTCCCTAAGCCCTTAAAAATATTACTCCTGACCCCCCGGGTGGGAGGAGGGGGAACAAATTGCCCTCAAGGCACTTCGTTGGAGCATAAAGAATGTGTGTTTATTTCAGCTCGATCCGTTAGGCTTACGGCTGTGAGGCTGTAGCTTTGTCAAAGAACAGCGAGAACAACAAATAGAAAAACTAGAAAAATAGGGATATTCAAACTTCCATAACTCCGGCCCCTGGTGGTCCCGAGGATTGAAATTTGGGGTACATTCTCAGGGGCCTCTCGAGAATGGGTGTACGAAAAATCAACTTCGGAGATCCCCGGAGGCCGAGTTGAAGGGGATTAAAAATCCCTACCTACTTTTTCTGTTGTGTAAACAGTGTTCTTGGCGGGCTGGGCGCTCCCGTGACCCTAGATCTCAACAAAACATTGACCGAGATATAATAGGTACCATAGGAAGGACAGCAGGAGACTAGGAATTGATAATAATACAAAACAAACCTAATTACAAATAAATAAAGATAATTTCAAATCACTTGAAAACACAGACGCACAACCTAATCTTGTATCACAATAAACTTAACTTCAGTTAGGTACAGCCCATATCACCAATAGCACCAACATCATAGTAAACTCAGTCACAGCAAGTGCAAACACCAAGTGGTAGGAGGGGACCGGGATTGGAGAAAATTCATCTAAATCTAGTGGGGGGGGGCTCCCTGGATCCGCCACGGAACGTGGGATACAAAAGCTGGATAACATACGAGTCAGGATCTTCAAACAAGTCCACAGTCGACTCAGTGGATCGATTGTTCTTATGTTTCAGCTCTTGGAACTTCCAGACGCCCAGAGTTGAACCCTCAGCAGCAGAAGCTGATGAAGAAACAAAACGCCAAGTAGCATTCGGCCTTTCAAAACGTACACCTGCATAGAGTGAGTGGAATAACTTTTAACAGACAGCGTTTCGGTTTGATGTTCTTACATGCGTTTGTGAAAGCTTCAACGAATATCTTCTCAACGCCATTTTTCTGAAGGGCCATAGCGCCAACCCCAGCGGCGACACGGATGTTCTCTCTGCATTCGTCAAGGACCTCGTTCTCGTTGTAACCAGCTGCTTCTGGCCCTGCACCAGCTACTGCTATAGCGTAGAACTCCGAGCTCAAGTTGTGAAAAACTCTGACCTTCCCAAGCGTCAAATCTTGCCTATAAAAAGAATATATTTGATAACATTTTGGACTTCCGAAGTTTACAAATAGTCCGTTAGATTACTGAGGGGTCGCAATTTTCGGTACGTTCTACGGCTCCAGGCATTTTGGTGGTTGCTGACAGTTACACGTTTCGTTCAGCTAACTGTGCTAGTTACATTTTGTACTTAATGTGTCTTAAAGTTCAGGTTGCTGACCTCAAACTCTTTGAAGAAGATTGGTTGCTGATTTGCAATAATAGTCACTTTAATTATAAATGATAGTGAGTAATAATGAGTAATAGTCCTACGAGGCCCGGATCTCACTCAAATCAGAATGGTGAGTAGTACCCAAGTATTGATTTTTTCCCTCTAAATTTCATGTTTTCAGTAAATTTGTCGTAGCGCTAAATAGAAACATTTCTCATTTTTGAGATATTCAATAATTTAGTAGGAGTTCCAACAACAAAGTCTGTTTTGATCGGATAAAGTTGGTTACCTAAACCTGTCATCACGTGCGTCTCTGAAATTATAAAGTCAAATTTAAAAGCCTTTTTTTCAGTACAAAACAGTCACATTTATTGCACAAAGCACACTCATTGGAACAAACTGAACTACACCTTGTCGTGCAGCTAAAGCGATGCTGCTCTCTGATAGGAAGATCTGGAAAGTCGGTTTTGGCCTCAACCTACCGGTGGACTTTCAGACGTTGATTTTACCGCTTCGAACTCTGATTTGCACCGCATTCCTTGGTTTAATAGCTGTAGCAATCAACGTGAAACTCAATTTCAAACATCTATGAGAAAGTTGTTCTTGCGCCTCCTCATGTCTGGGACGCCCAAAAATTTCAGCTACACCATCAGCACATTTCCTGTGCATCTGCTTATCTCGGAAGCTTTGTATATGGGAAAACAGCCAAGTACAGACAAGATCTGATAGGTTATTAGGTAGGCACCTCATGTTTTCATTAACAACCCACATCGTCAGTATTATGCAGGTCCTAGGAATATATGAAAAGGCCTTTCGTACAACCAGTTCAGATGAGTTACGTACTATTAAATGGTAAACATATAATTTTTTCACCCTTTGATCAATTCCGTGAGCTTTCCCCCAGTTTCTTCGTCGAACTTCTTTCCAGTGTTGGAGAACTTCATCTCACCCTCGCGGCATCCCTCGAAAACACCAAGCACTAAACCTTTCTGCAAAAACATTGAAGACACAGAAACAGTCATAAAACCCAGTGATAAGGGTCACATTCCAACTTGTACTTCATTTTTCACCTAGGTAACTCATATATTTCCTAAAAATTAAATTTTTGGTTCTCCATAATGAATTGGGCAATGGCTATGGTAAAGGGATATTTCCCTGAACTAGTTTCGAATTTTGGTTCCTGAATAGATTTGGATGGAATTTATATTTACAAGTGTCTTATTACTTCCCAAATTTGGTAACATATTATATGGGTGTTGTTTGAAAATCTATTTTTAGGCTGGGTGTAACAATGTAACTCGCAATACTTAAGGGTCATTGGTTGAACTTAGAATAAAACGCCAAGACCTGGTTAGGAAGATACTTCACTGGTACATGCCATTTATTACAAATAAGCCTCATGGGTACCTCAGTACATGTAGGTGGTTATGGAGAAATAAAATTTAAATATCCAGAAGCACTGGCAACCGTGGTCCGAGTTCTGACCCCGGACAATGGGGAGGGCAGCAGGCCTTCAGTTGACTTGCCGCCCAGTTGATGGAGGCAGGTTTGGGCCTCTTCTGGCCTTGCCATCAGGCGGCTTCTCTCCTCCCCATTAAAGGTTTGAGTTCAGCTCCGGGCCCCACGGCGCCCCCATGGTCGGCCAGCCACACGCTGAGCAGCCGTTCTCCTGAATGCGGGCCATATAAACGCTCCTCCTGTTAGGGCTCGTGTGGTCATCCATTCAAGTATGAATTCTGGATAGCCCACCCTTTTTAGATCTGCTGATGACCCACTATACCACACACCGCGCCAGGTAATGGTTGCGCCAGTCACCTTTATCTGGCCAGGCAGGATGTCTGCCAGTCCTGCTGCTGCTTGCAGCTGCTCATCCACCTGGTACTAGCGGATCTTGGCAGTATTGACACCAGCGGGGGATCTGGATCCAGAGACCACAGAGATATCAATGATGAAGGCCCCTCTCGGTGTCACCACCAAGAGATCTGGTCAATACCTCCGCTCCACTAGGTTGAAGTGGGGCTCAAGCCACACCGGCCATCCTTTGTGTCATGCATAATCATGCAGTAGGTCCAGAGCAGCATTATGATGGGCGCACCTAGGCCTCTTGCACGAATACAAAGCTTCCCTACCTTTGGTAGTGAGGAAGCAAAAAACTCACATGCAGAATTAAAATGGGGAAGCAGGTAATAGAGAACACTTAAGTTTTGGGTTGGGAGGAGTGAAATTCTCAGCCTTCAGAGTGTATAATGTACCATAAACCTTAATAATATGAGAAATTTGATTGTGCCAATTGAGTTGAAATGTTGGATCCAAGTGCAACCCCAGGTCCCTCACATCCTCAGCAGGCTCCATCCACCCAGTGGTTAGAAATTCTCAGATGTGACAACAATCAGCAGTTAGCAACTTGGAACTAATACCATCTCGTCTTGGGGTTCAGTATTAGAGCATTCCTCCCAGCCCAGTCAGCGATATAATTATATCTTAATTAAAATCTGAAATGGCTGACGAAATGTTCAGGGGCTGATAGAATGTAAGACAGGGCATCACCAGCGAATAGGTGACCGGAGGACCTAGTAAATACATTGGGGATATCATTAGGTAAGAAAAGTAGCAAGTTCGGTACCTACGGAACTTTCACAAACAGCTATCTAGGTAAAGAAGGATCTGCCTACTTATTAAGCTCGTCTGAAACTAGCTATTTTGTTCTGTGTTCTTGGTTCAGCGAGTGGGAAAATGCCCAATAACCTGTAGCTAGATATCTATAGAAATAATCTCGAGGGAGTTACTTGGCGTGGTACAAAAAGGTGCGTTTCTATGACTGTACTCGATCAACTCAGGAACTCACAACTCACCTTATACTGAGGTGAAAATCGTAAATGTTAATTAGCAAACCTTTTCGATTCCTTCAGCACAAGGGTCAACTTCAGTGCTCCACCACCTCCTCTGCCACAGTGGCCGCGATAACCTGAGTAACGATCTTCTTGACATGATCCCATAAATTTGGACTTGTGTCTCTACTACTACCAAACTTCAAATTTAGTGTCCCATAAAATTTTGCCGATGAAAATAAATTTAAACAAAGTGTTGGTTGATTTTTTCTTGTGTGCTAAGAACGTGACAGGTGTTTCATCACATATTATTTTGGTTTTTATAAGGGATTTTATAGAAGTGGAGTCGTATGCTAATTTTAATTAAACTAAACATAGCTTTTAGTTGCAACATGAAATGGCTGCTCATCACTAGGTATAAGATTCGTATCTATTCACATATTTTTGTCCAGGCTATGTATCCATGATTTTCTTTCAGTGCTTTTGAATATGTATCCATGATTCATACTGATACTTTGAACCGTTTTAACACACTCTAATTTCACATATTTCGACATATTTTCAAATATTTCATTTATTGAAAGGCGTATTTTTAAATATTTCATTAAATGAGACACCTCTTTTAAATTTCAACTGTTTTTTCAAAGGTTTGAAGAATATCGCCATTTGCGGGTGGTTGTAGGGAGGTGTAAACAGTATTTTGCATTACATTATTCACTGTTGAAACTCATTTTGGCTTGGACACTCCGTTTTCTGGTGAGAAATGCCGCAAAGTTCACACTCGAATAGACGAATTGAATTTATTGCTAAGTATCTACGGGAGTTTCCGGACGGTCCTACGTATTTACACGATTTATTTTGACTCCAGAATTTCTACCCATTTTTACATATTTCAGAAAATGTTTTATACATTTCACATATTTCAAAAAAATAAATACCTACATATTTTAGTTACATATTTCGCATTTTTAAATACATAAAAATCCGGTCCCTATTCATCAGCATGGGAGAGTAATGTTACGAACTACCTACTTAATAATTAAATAATTACCAATCATTATCACTGTTTTCTCTTGAAGAAAGATAATTATTGTGAAGAGAGCGCGATGCCCAAACCAAGTTTCCACGACCAGCCCCACCCATTTTGATGGGAGGCCTGCAAGTCGTAAAATTAGCAAACACGACTCCAATCATGATACTGGGGTGGATAAAGATGCTTCGAATTTTAACAACCTTCCATTTCCTTCTTTCTTATTCTTGTTCCAATTATAGGTAGATACATAACAGCTAGTTGTTTCTAAGCCATCAATGATGGAGACTGGAGATATGTACCCACCATTTCACTCGAACATACATAGGTACATAAGTAAGCAAAAAGCCATCAGTTTTTAACCGTCTTCAAAACATAGGAGGTTCTCAGTTCGACCTGTTCCTATGTTTGCCCAGCAATTATCCCGAAACTACCTGCTGAACCGATTTCGATTAAGTAAAAAAGCTGTACTGGGCCAGTACCTCTCTTTGATTTCTAATGCATTGACAGACACTGCACGATTTGACGACAGAAAACAGCCTGCCAAAGACTGGATGCCCCAGTAATGATGGCATCAGTACTTGAAAGCATGAGGTATATTACTGGGCTAGTACCGAGTCAGTACTGGATTGCACTATTGGTGTTGGCACAGAAAAGTGTAGGCATGTGGGTAGGTACTTACTTAATAAAATAAAATAAATTATTTTAAGAAAGTTACTAAGAAAAACACACTAAAAAGTTTAAGTACTTCATAAACACCTTTTCGAAACGTTTTAATTTTTTTAAGTAGGTAATCTGTTATCGCACTAAAAAGCAAAAAAAATAATTTAAAAAACCGACTTCAAAAAAGGTGCACAACACTAAAAAGTAAAAAATAATTTTTTGTGCTCAACAAACGTAATTTATTCAAAGCCAATGCCAACTAAACTGAAGCCAATGCGCCAAATTTCAACTAAAAACCCACTCAGCCTTCATATTAGGTTTGTTAACAGTGAGCATCTGACGGCCGTACCCGTCAGAAAGGAGTTCGGAAAGGTCTTTTTGGACTGTATGCCAGTTTTGGCAGATCGCTCACTGTATGCCTTCTCGAGTCCCAACCATTATTAAACTGGAACCCTTCTCAAACGCTTATTAAGATGGTATTGGATCAGGGATGGTTTCTTATTGGTTGACTGTCACTTACTGGATCATGAATGGTGGTTGACGGTCAGAAAGGAAGTGCATACAAACCTATTGTATTGTTCGATTTTCATACATTTTATTTGGAATTAGGCGGTCTTCAAAAATGTTATTGCACTGGCTTTGAATAAATTACGTTTGCAGAACATAAAAATTACTTTTTACTTTTATACGTTTCTTTGAAATCAGTTTTTTTGAAAACTTGTTTGTTGACATCATTCATTGAAATCAATTAAATTAGCATATGAGAATACTAACAAGAGGACAGACTTGGCTGGCTGGTTATACCGTGGCAGTGAAGTAGAGGGCCCAAGTAGATAGCAGTGTCTGTGCTATGGTCTCTAGCCCTTGTTTATGGAATGGTGTACCTACTAATGTGGATCTATTTGTAACCTCCAAAGTACTACCTATGCATCATAAACGCAACTGAATTTATTGTGACAACTGAGTAACCCCAATCGGCTAGTATATCTAGTTACACCTACATTATGTACACCTACGTTATGTAAGTCAAGTTACACATTTGAAAACTGCAAAGTTCTGAGTATCGATGTATTTCAAAGGCATGAGCATGGTTTCCTCCGTCTGGTAGAAAATACGGGTTCTTTGAACTGCATTGCAGATTTGATAGTTTCAGCTCCTGTCTTGCTGATTGAATCCTGGTATTCTGATCTTTGACTGACCTGAACTTCGTCTTGAGGCTCTGAAAGTGGTTAAGAGAATTATGCTGTTTGTAGCAAACTACATTAGAATGTTCCTACAAAATTACCTACTACGTAGGTAGGTGTAAGCCACACTGTTATTAACATTTGGATTGAATTTTGTTCGTGTTGTATGTGGATGTGTACGTTTGGATGTGTGCATGTGTACGTGTACAAAGTAAACATGTGGTTGTGTACAGTGTGAACATTTGTACGGTTAAATCGAGGTATTTGTACGGATCTGTACGTTTAAATCGAGGTTCTGATCTGGTATTTTAGGGCATTCGAATCATCCAGAAGTCCAGAACTTGAACGAACGGTCCTGTATGTAAGGTAACTTACCTACCTACTTACCGAAAATTGATTCGAGGATTTTTTTTGTTCTATACCTTTGTGGAAAGTTATTTTTCTTGGTGCCCCAGCTTCTTCAACTTTGATGGCAATGTTTCTGAACTTGGTCGGATCCTGGTAACTGAGGTTGTCCAGCCCTGTCTTTAGCATTGCCACTGGTGTAACAACCGGGTCATCGTGGTCTGCCATCATTGGACGATAAGCAACGACTGGGAAATCTGAAAAGGCCCCATTATTACTAAGTAGGAAAGTAGTCGTAGTAAAGCGACCGGTAACCGAACAGTAACTTCTTGAAAACTTATTGTAATTAAGCCCATTAGGGCCTCAATTTTTGTGGTTATAACGTGACCATCTGACGGGAACCACGAGAAAGGAGTTCAGCCGTTAGCAGTGACTCTTGGGACTGTATAGTATCCATGACCGGCTGTTCGCAGTGTTTTCCTAACCATCTAAAGCCAGTTTTCTGATCGTCATTCCAGTACACAGAAGGTTTGTTCGGGCAGTGCCTGAGCTGGTCCTGGATCGAGAGTTGGCTGTTCGACAGTACCGGACTGTTTGGGACTAGTTCTTTGGCTATTTTTGAAGACTATTATCCTGCACATGTGTCTACTTCAGCTTATGTGGAAGGTTACTATGTTTCTGGTTGTCCGTTCGGAATTATCACCACGCGTTCAGACAGACACAGTTCTGGACTCAATCCTGGATGGTTCTATCCCCTAACTTTCATAATGCAGTTCCATCCTGGACAGGTCTAGGACTCTGAACAAACCAAGAAAGTAGGGCAGACGAGAAGCCGATGCACTGCCTTCTCAATCCCAACCATTATCAAACTCAAACCCTTCTCAGACACTTATCAAGACGGTACTGGATCATGGATGGTTTCTTACAGTTTTCTAGGAGTCAGCTAGCCGTCAGAAAAAGCCTATGTGAACAAAGCTATGCCTTCAATAACACCCTCACTAATACTACCCTCAACTATGCCTGGTTTCAACTTACTCTTTTTATTGAAATTCAGTTGATATAGGGATGCCACCACATCTTCGGAATCAGTGCAGGGATGTTCGATAATTTCTTTTTCCAAAACAGATCTCTAAACCAGATGGAAACAATTACAGTTGATAGGTATCGTGTTTCAGAAAACTAACTGAAAGACTCAAAAAGGGAGGAGCATAATCTTACCTAGGTACACCTGATCATCACTACAACCTCCAGGTTGTATGGGACTCAAACCACACTAAAACTTCACCTACCTTTTCCCTTCACTCGGCTTTGTCCTTGGTCGTTCTCTTAATTCTAACCTTTGTCGGTTCACACTCCTTATTTTTTGCCGTTCTCGCTCTTGCTGCATCTTCTACAAGCTGCATACTACGAATTACTGGGTGGTACGAGCTATCGGAACTACGAATTGGGGTGGGGGGGGGGGGGTGAAAAATTAGAATTAGAATTAGAAAAACTTGAATTATGGAAGGATTTGGTTAAAATTAAACTTATTCTTCAAAATTAGGGACACAAACAAATGAATATGTTGTCAGAACATATACCAGTATGAATAAGAAAAATAAGGGGGGGGTTTCAAGAAGTCTGTCTTCTTCTGGATCATCATTATCACCAACAAACAGTTCAACATTGAAAGGTCAATGAAATGAATGTTGATTGGCTAGAAGTGTGGTAATGCATGACTGATTACGAATTATGGAAGTTTTCAAGGGGCCAAGCTTTTGGTTGAATTACAGAGAACTACGAATTATGGGGGTACGAATTTATGAAAGTTCCACTGTAATATATTTTAATATGAGATTCTGTTGGACAGGCAGTCCTGGACCGTTCCAGACAGTTCTGTCCAAACCATGCCCCCTCCAAGCCATCCTTTTTGTGTGTTTGGACAGTACCAGGACTGGTCCTAGATCCAGAGTTAGCTGTTCAGACAGACAGGACAGGACATTTGGGACTAGTTCTGTCAGTCCTGGATTTTTTCAAGGACTGCTGATCCTGCACGCGCACTGGGCGCTTCTACCCGCAGCTTATGTGGAAGGTTACAGTGCTTCAGGTTATCCATTCAGAATCATCAGTGTGTGTTAGGACAAACACATTCTGGACTCAATCCTGGATTTTCTATCCCCTCATTTTCAGAACACAGTTCCATGCTGACTCGTCCAGGACTGCCTGTATGTATGATGCCAATGTATGATGCCATCAGAAGAATGGCAATGCAAATATTAGGTAGTGGGTACTCATTATCAATGAAATCATGTTTGGGCAAACCTGTGCAGCCACAGCAACCATCGCCTCCCTGAAAGCATCTTCCTTCATCTTAAGGTGTCGGGCTCTGGCAAAGTGCGGTGACCAGGAGTGCCGGTCGCATTGGCAGGGTTCCAGCTGGATGAGATTCTTTTTGCCATCGCCTGGCGGTGGTGCAGCAGGGCAATCTGGAGGTTCTCTAGGCCTGTCAAAAACATTAGGGGAGACATAGGTACGGGGTACGTCTGGAGACCAGGTCTGCACTGTGGTTTGAGATCATCCACCAACAGAGAGCAGCACTAAGTGCCCACGCACTGTCCTGTACTCCAGAGCTGTTAGCAACTACCTACCAACCTCACTCAAATCTAGGTTCACATGGGGTGGAAATCATGTACAGCAATCCGGAACAGCAACGTGTTCACCAGAATTTTTTTCGCAGACGTTCACATGGCATGGAGCTGGAATCATGACCAATCAAATGTCGAACTCTAATATGGCCATGGCCAAACAACCAAACGCGGGAAAGGTTTGCAGATCTGGCAAGGTTCGGGCAGTGGAAAATATCTGGAGATTTTCATATAGTATCCAGTATTGTGTTGCCGTAATCCATTTTGCGCTGGACAGCATTCCAGAACGATTTACCATACCGGATTGCCACCCCATGTGAACCTGGCTTAACCATTTTGTAATAAATGTTGTAGTAAATAGAGATAGCTATGCTGCCTCTTTTAATGAGAAAGAATTTAGGTGGGTAGGTAATAAAAACGCATTTAACTTTCTTCTGGTATTTTACTTTCTGTTATAACCTCCTCCCATGGAGTTCCAAGTTTGCCGACCTAGCTCCAAGTCAACCTTCACAGATTCTCGACATTTCAAGCTTCTTCTGAAGGTATGTACACCGTACTTACCTACTTCAACCTATGTTCAGCAAAGGGCCTGTAGGGATGACTACCTACAGCTTGTTCATATCTAATGATTACAATTTACAAGCCACTCTCTCTTTACCTACTAAGAGGTAGGTACCCTATCCAAAATAGTAACAGGTAAAATCATACTTGAATATGATAGGAGCGATGTATGGCCATATGAAATCCCCTTTGTAAACAGTCATGAAAGGATTGTCCATTGTGACTTTATTGTGTTGTTCCAAAATTTGAACGTTTCAGGAAAATAATTGTGGTTATGGCAGAGGGGAACTAGTGTCTAGGCAATGAATTTACAGATGATTCAACGACTGGAGAAGTAGAAACGTGAAGAATATGTAGGTACCGACCTACCTCGTGTTGGAATGTATGGTTTTGTTGGAAAACGGTAAGTAGATAGAGTCTACTCTCAAAAGGGACCTTGAAAAGAGTTCGAATTGCTGGGAGTTCGATTTATTGAATAGTTAAAAACACTACCTAGGTATGTTTCACGCATAAAAAATATACTTACAGGCACCTACGATTAATTCGATTTTTTTTAAGGGGGCCACTTATGTGACATTTTTGGCCATATGCAGTTTTTTGGTCCTCTAACATCGATACATCGTTTGCGATTGAAAGGAACCTCGCAACCTCAGTAGTTACGACGCGACGTGAGAGCATTCTAAACTACCATGTAAGCCACCTAGTCCCTTTCAAAGGAGATCTGATAGACAATCCTGTCCCAGTACCCACTTTTTTTAACGAGGGAAACAGTGGGAAAATCTTGAAAAATACTTATGCTTTGGAGGGTCCGCACTCTGCAGACGTGTGAGGTTCAACTCATTAAAAACCCACTAACCTTATCCTCTTGACCTAATCCACCCCGTAATCACTTGTTCAGCATTACTTCAGAGTGGGGTCGATTCTGATGTCTTCTTGTGGTCTTCAGTTTATTCTTCACCTGAGGAACGGGTCATCCCTGCAGAGGGGAGACTTGAAGAATACCCCTGCAGTAACCCTGCGTGTCGTAAGAGGCGACTAAAAGAATGGTGGATGGAAGGATGGGTGGAATGGTGGACGGTCAAAGGAATGGTGGATCATCCAATATAATCGGGATGAGGCTGTGGTAATATATACTGAGGCGTCTGGTAAATCGACCAGACTATATAGCTTTTTAGCAGCCGACCTATGGGAGGGAAACCCTGATCAAAAATGACCTGGCCCTCCAGGTTGGGGGTTGGGTGTAGGGCTAACGACCCTACCCTGTAAAACTACTAATGTTACGAAAACTCGAGGACAAATATCACACCACAATGCAAATACAATGATGAACTCTATCAGCTGTACGAGGATTCTGACCGTGAAGTTGGGGAGGTTAAGGTGGGCTGGCCATATTCTTCAAATGGATGGCAATGATCCTACTAAGCAGCTCCTACTCATACGCCCTAACGGTACAAGGAAGCGAGGAAGGCCTAGACTGAGATGGAGCCATAATTTAGAAGAAGACACAGCACGGCTCAGGTGACTACGACTGGATGACGAAGCCACAAGACCATTCTAGCTGGAAAGACGTCCAAGGCCAAGACGTGGGAGGCCAAGGTCCACCCTGGGCTGTAGCGCCATTTAGTTTGGTAGTTAATTAGTTAGTTACAAACAGGTCGTCCAGCTTCTTTGCCTTGAGGATTCGGACTACTTAGGACATGATCTCTCCCAGGTAATCTTTCCGATCATATTAGTTGGTGTGATTTCACCCTCCTCTCCTTCTAGATCTCCCTTTCCCTGATCCATCTGGTGCAGTGGAAAAAAGTGTGTTCGGCGTCGTCATTTGGCACATTGCAGTACCAGCACTTTGTGGTGTCTGCTAGCGCCCTTCTGTGCAAATAGAACCGGAAATATCCATGGCCCGACAGGAACATTGTAATGTATAAATCCAGTTTCCTGTGCCTCCTGTCAAGCCATTGTAGCACCTGTGGGATAAGCACGCGGGTCCGTACCCCCCTGTCATCAGTTTCCCACTGCTGCAATGTTATTTCGTCTTTCTTGATAAGGGATTTCGACTCTTCAGTGGATCGCTCTAGTTCCTACAGGTTTTTTGCGTATTCCCAACGTTTGGAACATAGGTAGCCGTTGAAAAAAAGATTCATTATGTTAGTACCTATAATTGTAGTGTAATGTACCTAGGTTAACTTGAAGAAAGGATGAATGAATGCAGAAAAAATAACTGCTTGGAATCTAACTACATACCTACATAATGTTGTACTTAGCTTAGGTACGTACCGAGGACTAAAACGTCCACCAGTTCGAGTAGGCAGTATAGCTTCCTCTTGAATCACATGAACGTATCGAATAGTTGTGTAGGTTCATTCTGTGGACAGGTGGAGTATCCGTGCATGATTTTGAGATGGGACGACCTGTCATCCAACCTGCGCGTACCCTCAAAATTTCAGATCTTCAAGCGCTTACAAAAAAATGGCCCACGTTTCATGTTCGCGCATGCGCAGTCGGAAGTTACAGTACGATTCCATTGAAATTGATATGATAGGTATTATTCCTGATCGACCCTCCCAAGTGTGCACATTTCAACAGTAGGTATACCTACCAACGATAACGTAGTTAGGGCGTTTCGCGTTTGCGCATGCTCAGACGAAAGTTGCAGTACTTTTTCAATGATTTTTACATGCGACTACTTATCTGTGACTCCCAACCCGCACTACCTAACCTAAAAGTTTCAGCCCATTTCGACCATTAATTCGGGTAGTTATGGGCGTTACAAGGAATTGACTATAGAGACAGACGGAACCAGAAATGTCCTAAAACGCAATATGTTAGTGGAAATTTTCACTTTGGAGGACAACATTTTTTTAAATGTCAACCTCGCATACCGAACATTAGATTAAGCTGTAGACTGTAGTGACCATATTTGAATAAAAACATATTATGAAAGGCAAAAGAAATATGTAAATATTGTTTAAATTGGTGTACTGTTCGAATAATCGAGGAATTCGAATTAGTTAACTTCACGTGATAGGTAGGAGTAGTAGGAAGTCTACTACATTTTTCATACGATGAAGAAACACGATCGGAAAACTTGACAAGGTCGATCGGGGTTCAGTGATCTAGGGATAGGGATTAGGCAATGGAGGGCACATTTTCCAACCTCGAGAAGAACATTTGAAAAACGGCAAACAGAAATATAATGTAGTCAATTGGGATCAAGAGGTAAGTAGTTCGTTCGATGAAAGAATGTGAATTTATATATTGTGGGAAACAGACGAAAAAAAAATAATGTAGTCAATTGGGATCCAAGAGGTAAGTAGTTCGTTCGATGAAAGAATGTGAATTTATTTATTGTGGGAAACAGACGAAAAAAAATTGTGTCAGAAGTGGGATTCGAACCCACGCCCTCAGAGAGGACCAGAAGGCTCAGATGTCCGTACATATGGACAAGGGTACTCCTTGAGTCTGGCGCCTTAGACCGCTCGGCCATCCTGACAACTACAAGCTCAGAACGTAAAACGCACTCTTCCCGTCTTGCGCAATCAATAGTGTTTCAGGGTTTAGCGATCTAAGCCACATTTGTGAAGGTGCAGAGTGCACCTACTGCTAAATAAATTCCTGGCAGAGTACTTCCTACCTACAGGTAAGAATAAGGTGGAACTCATGATCCTACCTAATATTTATTAGGTAGGATCATTATCTATTTGGTGCAAATCAAGCAGGTAGCTTCCCAACTAGAGGCTCTGGAACTAGACTCACCCATAAGTAGCCAACAGCAAGTATTCCTACTGCCTAGGTAGTAGGTTAAATGCAAATTACGTTTTTGTCTATAGTTGTTTCTCCTTCTATGAGACGTGCAAGCAGGGTTGCCAGCAATCTGAAAGTCCAAACCAGGACACTGGGATTTGGAACACCTAAATATATGCGTTTCACCACTGCTTTATTGAGGTAACAACTTGTATAATAAAAACTGTATTACTTTGGGTGTCTACCCCTGGAATAGATTTTTTTAAATCACACTTATGTAGAGTTAATAGTTAATACCCTATCAGGAACTTGAAAAGTCGTATCACATTCGGGTGTCTGCCCCAGGAACTAGAAAACAGGGTCTGTCTCATTTGGGTGTCTACCCTAGGAACTAGAAAACGGAATCACATTAGAAAACGAAATAATATTATAACACAGTATAAAATTTGGGTGTCTACCTCAGGAACTAAGAAACGGAATTACATTAGAAAACGCAATAATATTTGGGTCTCTAATACTGCAGGAACTATAAAACATTTAAAAAATTGGGTGTCGACCCCAGGAACAGAAAATGGAATTGAATTTGGTTGTCTGCCCCAGGAACAAAAAATGGAATATCTACCTAGGAACTAAAATTTGAATTCACTTTCCGCCTTTCTTCCGCCATGAATACTTCTGATCAGACCTTACGGCTTCCAAAATCTTCTTCTCTGAGCTGAACCTGTAGTAGGTACAGGAATCGCAATACAAAATTATGAGGACCTTACATTGAGCAAAACCAGGACATTTCGCGTCCTGGTAACATTTTGACCAGGACCCAGGACAATTCTTCCAAAAGCAGGACTGTCCTGGTGAAAGCAGGACGTGTGGCAACCCTGCGTACAAGTGTACATTTGTTTTCCTTTGCGGCTATTATGAAACATGTGGTGAATTCACCTCCAAGTTGGTTTTATGCCCGGTTACAGCTGCACAACTCTATTTTCACCAGTTTGGCATCGCTTGACTCGCCAATTTATTATTATATGACCTAAACACTACTTTGGTCCTGAATCGGCTGCCTCAACTCTCACGGAACCTTATCTCACTGAAAGACCCCAATTTGGCTCCCAAAAACCCAAGAGTTCATCTCTTTTAAATTTAACTTGTGGTGTTCCCCAAGGTTCTATCCTGGGAAAACTACTTTTGCGCTACTCATTGACACGCCAAACTCATTCCAGCTGCTTCACGTTGCGGATGAGGCCCAAGCCTATGCACATCAAAGACCACCCTACCACTATTTCCTCCCTTGATGTATTTTATCCCGCCTAAATGATAAAGCACTTGTTTTAAATCCTAAAAAATGTAGGTAATTTTTTTTCAAACCCCTATATAAATGATCAGCTAACTTCTACTCTACTAATGAAGTCCCATGCCATACCACCCTCTAAAACAGAAAATCAAGGTCTCTTCATGGAGTTCGCATGTTTCCATGACAATATGGCTTTGCTGAGAAAGGCGAATTTTTCAATTATTATGGGTGCCCTAGTAAAAAGGTGCTTAGTTGAGTGGCACCAAACTGCCAGCTTCGGGGACGTAGCTGTCCTCCAACACACTCTAGTACATTGTGATGACTCTGGTTTTGATTGAATTTTAAATGTAGTCAAATTTGGCTTTAAGGAAAATGTGACTCAGAGTTGGATTTTGACTGGGTAGGAGATTTGGAAGAGAGAGGAGCATGAGGGATTGTATCCGCGCGGTTTGTACCTCCTTGGATACGCCTCCGGGATTTAGGTTAATATTCACCCGGTTTTCACCTCATTGAATATTGGGATAGAAAAATATCCGTGGGTTTGCACCTCCTTGGATATCTCGGTAAGGAGTCCGCGGGTTTGCACCCGGTTTTCACCTCGTTGAATATCTAGGAGAATACTCGCCCGGTTTTCACCTCGTTGAATATCTAGGAGAATACTCGCCCGGTTTTCATCTCGTTGAGTATTTAAGGATGTTCTCGCCTGGTTTTCACCTCGTTGAGAACGTAGAGGGAAGGAGAAGGCTTAGTTGGTGATGAGGAGGTATGGTTTGAGAGAAGGCGCTTGTTGGAGAGAAATTTGATGAATGTCCAAGCTAGGTGAGTTGGGCGCTCTTTATTGGCGCCTCTGCCCTCCTCAGGTCCCATAGGAACGACCGTTGGAGGGAGAGCTACCTGGGCCGTGTCCCTTGCACTGTGTAGCTCGGCTTCTCTGTTGTTTATTGATAAAAATTTTAACGTATATCCAGGAGTGTTATACTATAATGGTGGTACCCATTACATACATAATACTACCAAAACGAATACTGCCATTGGCTTTGTTCGCACTGGCTTTTCCTGACGGTTAGCAGACTCCTAGAAAACCGTAAGAAACCATCCATCGTTTGAGTTTAATAATGGTTGGCAACCGAGTGAATGATCAGTTTCTAGCCCGTCCTGTACTGGAATGACAAGAAAACTGGTGTTGCATAGTCACGAAAACACTGAGAACAGCCGGTCACGGACACTATTCAGTCACTGCAAACAGCCAAAAGCCTTCCTGACGGTCAGATGGTCACTGGAAACAAACCTTATAACCACCTACAACATCATAATAATTTTTTATATAATTAAATGTTTGCTATTCTTTTTCCTCACGTTTTACATGGTTTTGAATTTTTCATGTATATTCCCATGCACGTTGCCATTAATAATGTCTAGTAGATAGACTATGAAGGATCAAAAGGCTCATCAGTACAACAACGAATAGTGAGCGCTTCTTCTTCACCTCCGAACTGGACGTGAAATTGCTTTTTTTTTTAAATTTGAGCAGACGGATGTGGGTGATGACTCTTTCCGTGATGAAAGCACAAATAACGTAGGATTCAGTACTGCTGTGGTAGAATAACTGTATAAACTAACCTACCTAGTTCGTAGGTATACCTACCTTACCATATTATGATCCAAACATTAATTCACTCGTTGGTAAGCTACAAAATACAATGGCATTTTAGTGCGATGGCCTCAACTACATGGTACAAAGGTAGTAGGTACCTACTACATTATTACCGGGGCATCCGCAGACTATTCTTGTCGTCGAAGCACTAGAAATCAAAGAGTATAACTATTATTGGCCTAGTACAACTTTTTTACTTCTCTCATTCGAAAAGATTCATCGAAACCGGTCCAGTATTTTCAGAATAATCGCTAACATTAAATGTACAACTTTTATCGATAGAATTAGAGCAACGCGCCACCTAATAAAATGTGTGGTCCTTTGAGGTATTCCTACCATGCCATGTGCTTACCATTGTACCTTATTCACAGTAACTAACAATTTGTAGGAATATCAGCAAGACCATGTCAACGTTCATCTTGCTTTCAGCACTGTGTGAGCATTCTAACGAAAACCCAAATCAACTTCAAGGATACGTTAAATTCATTGATGATCATAAGCCAGGTCACCTTTTCCACTCACAAGAAACAGTCAATTTCATCATGTTCACAGAGAGAGGTCCTATTGAGAAAAAATAGGGCTCAATATTAGGAACTCAATATTCAATACACTCGGATGAGTATTCTGCTACAAACCCAGAGTTGAAATTATTCAGAAAAAAAAACGGGAGTGAGAAACGAATTAGTCGAACTTTAATAAAAGTTTATATTTAAAATCATATACAAAGATTACGCTGGATCTTCAGCTTTGGTTGCTCTCGTGTATATAACCTGCGAGTGGTGCTTGACAACTTGTTTGATCATCCCTGGAAAAGAAAAAAACCATTAGTGGTGAAATTGACAAACGTATCGGCCTAATTGCTAGAGAGGTTAGAAAGAGGGGTTTTTGAAATTATTAAAACGCTCTCGCTTAACTCGTATAATAATGTTACCTAAAACCCAGCATTTCAGTTGGAAAACAGCAAGAACTGGCGTATTATATAATTTAAAGTATTCTGTAGTGTTCAGATGGCGTACCTGAACTCTGAACACACTGTACCTACAGCATCACTCTGTGGCTGAACACACTGGGTATACGAGTTAGCAAGAGGTATGTTCCAGCCAACACGAGTTTTCTAGTGAGTTCTGTGCACAAAAACTGTGTTCCAGCCACATCAAATGTTGAAACCGTTCACTGTGATTGGTTGTATCAATAGTGTTCCAACCGCCTCAGGCGCGGGAACGGGAACCGAGTTCTCTGAGTTTCGTAACTTTTCACGCTCTATCGGGGATGAACCCCGATAGAGCTGAAGATAACCCTAATGGAAATGGAACCTTCCCCAAATCTCATTTCCCTTCAACCTTCATGTTAATCGATCTTTCGTCACTGTGGTACCTACTCAGCTATTTTTTGGCTCTAAAATCATTTCAGTTATTGCGCCAAACTGCGATGATTGCTCCAAGGTGTTCCAGCCGATGAGTTCGTGAACTGAAGCAGTTCTAAAACTCATCCCCACACTTCAGAAAAACTTAGGTTCTGGTTTTTGAATAGTTTAAAACCGGTTCTGGCAGCTGGAACATACCTAAGGTCCCAGTTCCAACTTGGTATGTCTTAACTAATTCAGAACTGATAAGCAGAATACAAAGAACAGAATCCTTAATCTACGACTGACAAGGTGATGATAGTGAAAACGTTCACTGCTCTCTCGAACTGCCAGTTGTGAAGTAAACTGCCAGTTCTGAACGGTTACTGAAAGCTCCAGACCTTTCCAAACTAGTTGATTCGGTCCGAACAGCCAAAAATGGTCGTGGATAGTGACGAACGGGGGTGTAGTTCTTTACAGGTCCCATTTTCAAACCAAAATATCTCCAGTGAAAAAGTATGTGTCAAAACATTATGACTAGTAATGTAACTGGAGGAGGAGCTTATATTTTACTCATGTATTAGCAATGTAACATACACACATCTTTTGCAACTTACGAGGTCTGGATGCCTCTGCTGAACCATTTCTCTGGTGTAAACGTGATATCAAGACTTTATTGCCAATTATCTTACTGCATGTTAAACCGGGTACACGGTTTCAACGGACTAGTGGAGAAGTTATGACACACGCCGAAACGCCCGAGGAGGATGGTGAGAATGAACGATTTGAGGAGGATGTTAGCGGATCTAGACACGGGTCCCACCTACCAGGAAAGCATACAACCTCCCTACCTATCCTTTTCGTTTATTATTCTGTGAATAATACAACTGTGCATTCACTCACCAAATTTTTTTTGACCACCTCAATTTTTTCCCCCAAGTTTCTAGTCTGAAAAATGGGTTCATTCGCACTAGGCCTTAGTTGTGTCTCGAGACTCAACAGCCTGATCGGAATATACCCACGGGTGTTATGGGTGAAAAAAGTTTTTTTTGTGTGCATGTTTTATCGAGTAACATGAGATTGTGAGGTATCGTTTTCCACGTTTTTTATCAACGAGCGAAGAATTGAGGTTCTAACAGTTTCAGCCTTAAATTTACGCTACATTTGGGTCTAAAGTCGTCGTTCTTCCGCCCACAGGCTCCATATGGGTCCCAGTTGTGGTCTCAAGCTCGGCTGCCCGATTGGAACACACCCAGCGGTGTTATGGGTGAAAAAAATGGGTGTAAAAATAGAGGTTTTCGAGGTTTTTGTTGTTGATATTTTACTGAACATGAGCTTGTGGGGTAGTTTCCCATATTTTTTTGAGCGAAGACCGAATATGAAGTTGATTTTGACCAAAGAGTGAAGAACTGAGGTAGTAACGAAGGTTCAGCTCCCAAAATTCGTTTTTTACGAGTCAAAACCTGGGAAACTGTCTGAAATTACCATAAATGTGTATAATAACACTATAAGTAGTATTAACAGGTGAATCAAGACAATTAAATAAATGACACTATCAATTATCAAAGATAATTTGTCAAAAATAGGAGCCGAACTCGTGTTTTTGGGGCCAAAATTTGTGGAAACCATCAAAACTAGCTATTTCAATTATTGCACATGAAACGGATCGAGCTGAAACTGCACACATTCTTCATGCTCCAAGGAGGTACCTACCTCAGACAATTTTCAGGTGTTTTACTGGGGAAAAAAAGTTTACTTCAACAATGCAAAAAGCCCCCACCTAACAGCATTGAAAGAAATTTCACGGTTTGGGGGGAAGAAACAGGGGGGCCTATTCACTAAGCCATGGAGATATCTCTTTTCGGTCAGACTCTCTCTTTTGGCCAGAGATTTTTATAGTACCCATGACAGGGTTATTTAGTAACTTCTACAAGAAAGAGTTGGCGGCCATCTTGACATTTTCCATCTCTTTCAGAGAGACACCTAATTAAGTTTCTTTTCTCGAAAGAGTCTCTCCTCGCCTGTTTGATAGTGATATCGTGTATCATCCTTTGTTCATCCACTCATCCACTACCACACCGGTCATTTTGGTTTATTATTTTCAATAATGAACCATTGGAATCGAGCATGAAAAAAAAAAAAAAATTCTTACCCCCCCTCAAAATTTGATGGTTTACGTTTCAAGGTATGTAGAAACCAAAACTGCAATAAAAATATTTCTGTCTGTCCGCCGTACGGGCCACTTTTCTTAGTTACCATGAAAGAAAATTGATGAAATTCGGGTTATAGGTTCCGTTCGCTGTATAGTTGGTCCTCGAAGCTCGACGTTACTGTGAGTCATCTCTAAGGGGTTCAAAATAGGGGTTGAAATTTTCAAAACGCCTATACCATTTTTTTACGTGAATATTTTCACGGTTTTAAATAGTTCTTGAACTTGCGAGTTTTTTAAGACCATCCGGAGCGTCGTACGTCCAGCCGTTCGTTCACAGTAAGGCCCCGAAGTTTGCACCGACAGGCATTTTCGACTCCAGTGTGAATGAAATTGTATACAATTCAAACCAAATCTCGTAACCAGAGACGCGCCCACAATAGGAAATTTGGCGGAGATGAAATCATTGCTAGGGATCACCTGATTATATTGGCGGAGTATGAAGTCGAGTTGGTTGTTCTGTGATATTATTTCATTTGAAAAATGATGGCTCTTTTGGAGTTTGTTGGTAGGTAGTGAAACTTGAACAAACGTTGAAGTATTATTGATGGGTAAATTATTACTACGGTAAATCATTACACAACGGTTCATTATACCATCTACGTAGAAGGGGCTGGAGTTTGTTGGTAGGTACTTTCGCAACTTTTTTCACTCCTCATCAACAATTTCTTTTCAGAACTTCATTATGTGTGTTTCTTTTTGTTAGGTACTGTTTGTCATCGGCAGAATTATTTTAGCAACATTTAACTCGTGATTTAGGTAGGTACCTAGTAACGAGTACGGGGTTAGGTACTAACCTAAGGAGGGTCTGCGATCTACATAATATGTATAGAATAGTACATATCATATTATATAGACGGGTTATCTATACATAGAGCTGTTATCTGTAACGGAAGGGTATTCTATACAAAATAATAAACCGTTGTGCAGGGATTTGCAGCGTTTTTATGTGTTTTTTCATCTCTTATAGGTAAGTCGATTGTTCATTAAAAATATATACAACATCATCGACTCATGAGTAAAAACGTCAAAGTACGGGTTAAGAGCTATTCAGTAAAATGGGCGAACCCGGAAGACACTGGAAGAGACTGTTTCCCAAAGGGAGACTTCCTATCCCAGGAGACTTTCAAAACCGATAATCTCCTTCCACCATCTTTTTGTCCCTGGTTTCTACATCAATCCTCTCCAGGCCCCCAGGTTTCTACATCAATCCTTTTTGCGGCTGAGGTTTGGGGGGGGGGGGGGGGGGGTAAATTTTTACAACGGTGGTTTTTGAAGGGATACGTGACAAGTCTCAGATCTCAACAAAGTGTGGTCTTGAACAGCATTGTAGTACTGGCAGTTATTCTTAACGATACACGGACAGGGAGAGTAATACCACCCATAGTAAATGGCATAATCGATAACAATTCTCGATGTTCGGAACCTTTCACGAATCCAAGAAGCCTTTCCTTCTGTATGTTATATATGACACCCTATTAACGCCCATAGCAATTCAATATTATAAAACCGGGCTCGTACTGTTAACCATCTCCTTCTTCGTTGATCCTGCAACCTTCATACACACGCAAAATAAAATCAGCGTGCAGGGCCGTGAAGAGGCTCACAGCTGCTGGAGGAACCACGGAGCTTTATTTTCACATCTGTGTGAGTATTTGCAGACACGGGCTGAACAATTTAGACGCGCTGGAAAAGTTTCTCGACATAGTTGAGACAGTTATTCCTCCAAGAATTCCGGAGAAATGCCTGGCGAGACAAACATGGGCGACTCGATTGAATCGTAAAATTGAATTGTAAACGCGAGTTTGTAGTGAGGACCTCCGTGGAACTTTCACATTAGGGAAATAGTTCCACTACCCACACTTTGTATTTGTCAAAAACACACGAGGTTTTATAGAATAAATGTAATTAATTAACTATTAACGCATTATAAAGATTCTCCATTCACATCACTAATCAACTGCTGTGATAACCTACTGTTTAATAGGGAAAAAGAGTTGTTATTGAAAGGTCTGGCGTTCTTGGTCTACTGCATATTCAATTAGTCGGTTGGTACTAGACGGGATTCAGCCAGAATTTGATGTAGTTCTTACACTATTTTATTATACATCGACGCTTCAGGCCCTCGAGTTGAGCCCATAATCGGGATAAAACCTACGAGCAATCATCATCATTATTATTACGTACACCACAACAATCCGAAGATAAAAGTACACACAAAACGAACATGAAATAAATGATAAAATAAATGCAGAATGTCAGCCTTTCCGGAGAAAGTTGTTAATGATATATTAAATTTTAAATTATGTAATAAAACACTACTTATTTCTCTCTCTTTTAATATATCATTGACAACGTTCTGCGTAAAGGATGACATTCTAGTTTTTTTTTTAAATCAATTCATTTCAAGTTTGTTTTGTGTCGACTTTCATCTTTGGATTGTTATGGTGTAACTGCAATAGGATTGTTTGCTCGTAGATTTTATCCTGATGACAGGCACAGCTTGGAAGCCTGAAACGTACAAAATAAACGAATAAAATTATTCAAGAATTACATCAAATTCTGGCTGAATCCCGATTAGTAACAACCGATGAGTTGTTGAAAGATTGTCGATTTCCACTAATACACAAAAAATATAAGTAAGGTTATGCCGGTTTCGGTGATCAAAACATCGTCAGTAACAAACAATAACGATGGTTTGATCACCGAAACCAGTACAACCGTATATTTTTGTGCGTACTGGTGGAAATAGACCACCTTTCAACAACTCCGTTTTAACATGGATATGTTTTTGCCCTGGGGAGTCATTCTAAAATTTGCGACCGAAAAAAATGCAACGCTGCAACCGATAAACAATTTGGAGATGTGCGTGTGTAGTTACCGACAATACCCAGCGAAACAATAATGAAACTATCTCCACATCTACGGATTATACTAAACAATGGGGTATGCGCAGTTAGTTATATTATTTTTTTAAATGAAAGTAGATTCCATCCTGAGAATTCGACACCAACCGCACTGTAAGGCCCTGAAGTTGATGATAATAATCATGCATGGCTGTATGAAATCGAGTTGGTTGTTCTGCGATATTATTTCATTTGGTGAATGAGCACAAACAATTTTATTGAACGAATTGGAAGGTAGCGATTGGAAGGTAGCACCTAAAGATGTGCCTTCTAATAATGAAATGATGATGATGATGTTGGAATTTGTTAGATCCGAATAGTGGTCGTCTACGTGCAGCTACATAAAGTAAGTACCTAGTGAACGAAAATACAGCGCCCAAAAACATATGAATGATTCAATGTTTTTCCATGAAGTGGAAAAATTTTCTTGAATTTTAGCCGTAGGCTCTAAGCAGTAAGCATCCGGGGGTCCAGGGGGTTCATAGGTTGGTTGTTTATTTGTTCCGTAATATTATTTGTTTGGAAGGAGGGTTATTTTGGATTTTGTTGATTTTTTTTAAATAAATTATCTTTGATCATTGGTAGTGCCATTTAATCGTCTTGATCCACCTGTTGACACTTTTTCCAGTGTTATTCTACAAATTGATGGTGATTTCAGACGATTTCCCAGGTTTTTGACTCCTAAAAAATCAATTTCGGGAGCTGAACATCTGGTAGAACCTCAATTTTCTATTCTTTGGTCAAAATCGACTTCATATTCGGTCTTCTCGTCCCCAAAAACATGGAAAACGATACGTCAAAAGCTCATGTTACCAACATGTTGCTAAAACGCAAAAAGTACCTATTTTTACACACATTTTCACTCATAACACCCCTGGGTATATTCCGATCGGGCTGCAAAGTTTCGGGACACAACTAGGGCCCAAATGGAGCATGTGTGCGAAGGAACGATTTTTTTAGACCGAAAATGAAGCCTCTACACGTGATACGGCGTACGGCCATTGCATTTTGGTTTCATTATGAAATGGGTTTCCACGGTTTCATCGCGAGTGATTTAGTTCGTTTTAATGAGACATTTTGATCTGAAACCCCACGAACGGTTCAGCTGCTTAGATAACGGGAGGATGGAACAGTTCACTCAATGAAAGGCCGCAAAAAACATGATTCGATAGTCATGGTAAAACGCAAATAAAATAAAGTCTCCGAGGTATAGCCACCTCACTTGAACGTATAGAATAGTTGGGTAGGTTAATTTTGATACAGGACCATCTGCGATCCAACCCGCGTGTACCCTCAAAATTTCAGCTCTCTAAGACTATTTTTCGCGTAATTAGAAGCGTTACAAGGTAATGGTCAACATTTCATGTTCGCGCATGCGCAGACGAAATTTACAGTCGGATTCCAATGAAATTCATACGGAACTCTCCAAGTATTATTCCTGATCGACCCTCCAAGTTTGAACTCATTTCAACGATATTCAAGGTAGTTATGGACGTTTCAAGTATTTCACGTCTGCGCATGCGCAGACCAAATGTACAGTACTTTTTCAATGATTCTGGTATGGGGCTATCTGTGACCCAACCCGCACCTACCTTCCAAATTTCAGCCCATTATTTCGGACAGTTATGGGCGTCACATGGAAATGACCATAGACAGACACACAGACAAAATGTTCCTGGATGTCTGAAACGTAAAATGCTAGTGGAAATTTTCATTTTGGAGAACATGCATTTTTTTCTCGACACTTGGAGGAACAAAAACCTTCCCTACCATCGGTAGTGAGGAAGCTAAAGTGGATAAGCAGGTATGATTCAAATGAAAAAGTAATTATGTAAGAAGGTAATTCACGTTTCACATCACTGACTGGAGCTAGGTTCACATGGAGACGCAGGCTGGACGTGCCGGACGGCAGTCCAGCACGGCTGCGCGTTCTGCAATGCAATTGGCCAACGCAAAATGGATTATTGCAACGCAATGTCTTGGATACTATATCAAAATTGCCAGATATTTTCTGCTGTCGGATCCATAGCCGTATCTGCGCAGAGGTTACAACACACACCTCTCCTGTTTGGTTGTTCAGCCATATTGAAATTCGACATTTGTGGTTGATTTTGCAGTTTCGAGTTCGAGCAATTGTTTGTTTTTTGCGTTCGCGTTTTTTATTATTCCACTGCCATGTGAACTCCTCCGCGGCGAAAATATCGGCAAACGAGTTGTTGTGCCGGATTGCCGTCTGGAATAGCGTCTTCATGTGAACCTAGCTTGATAGTCTGATTGAGATGGGGAACCAAAGAATATTAAACCAACTCTGTTTCCATGGTGACCAAGCCAGTGTTTCAAAATCTGAACTGTGAAGCTAGGTTCACATGGAGACGCAATTCCGGATGGCAATCCGGCACGGCAACGCGTTTGACGGAATTTTTGCCGCAGAGGCGTTCACATGGCAGCGGAATCATAACAAAACGCTAACACAAAAAACAAACAATTGCTCGAACTCGAAACCACAAAAACAACAACCACAAATGTCGAATTTCAATCAGGCTGACAATCGAACAGGAGAAGTGTACACAGTAACCTCTGCACAGATACGGCAACGGATCCGACAGCGGAAAATATCTGGAGATTTTGATATAGTATCCAAGACACTGCGTTGAAATAATCCATTTTGCGTTGGCCAATAGCATTGCAGAACAAGGAGCCGTGCTGGACTGCCGTCCAGAATTGCGTCTCCATGTGAACCTAGCTTCATTCTATGAAAAGAGTGAAAGGAGTAAACTGGGGTGAACTATATTCAGGAATTTCCCTTCCAACTTTTTGGTGCATCAATTAGGTAATTATCGGCAAGACGCGGGCCGCATTCCTTCGTTCTCCTCCGTTGCAGTTTAGGGCCACACAAATATGAGGCAGGTGCCGCATGTTTGAGACGTCTGTTGTAAAAGAACCGTCAAAAGTTTCACATTAACTGCTACCTAAACGTTTACTGGTGATGATTATTAGAGTTATTATTTCACCTTTGTTGAGAAGCTCGGTAAGCGCACGCCTGGCGAGGGATCCTCGGACTTTGAGCCTCTCACTGACGATAGAGGGAGTGATGAGCTTGTAAGACAGGACTTCCTTCAGGAGTTTGTCATAAGTGGCAGCGTCGAAGAGGACCTGGTTGTCGAGCTTGTCGCGTACTTTTCCTTTTGACCACTTCTGCTCGAAAACAAAACAAGGAGTCGTTAGCGAGAACAGTTACTCGAGATACATGAACTACACTCCCCCACTACACTAATGCAGACGAATCAAGTGCCATTCCTGAGTTTCTAAACGAATAATCTGCAAAAACATCAAATTCATGCCACTCCCGGTAACAGTACATCTGGCGCACGAATTGAATATGCGCAGCCTATTCAAATATCGTCAGTACCTACTTCGGATCTGGTCATTTTCGGTAGAGGCAAGATCCAAAAGCGGAAAGTATGAACAGCCCATTCATTCAAACCTTGCGAAGGTAAGTCCCGTAACTTACTGGCTAGTACTTGTACTGGTCAAGTTTCAAGTGCTCCTTGGTGAGATGTAACAGGGAAAAATGAAAATAGGTTCAACTTCAAAAGCTACATACATCGATAGATATATTCATGTGAAGTTAATTAGGTACCAGTTACTCCAGTCAATTATACAAGAAAAGATGGTGAAAGGAGTACATAGAATCCATCATTGTTGAATAAACTGTCATTTTCGTCCAAAAACGTAAACCGGAGAAAAATCATCTCAAAACAGCATCATTGGACTTCAACGCATTCAAGGGGTATTCATATTAGATAGGTAGATCCTTTATAAAATTATGGCACTTCAGATGGTAAATCAGTATCACTCTGTCGCACTGTGATCTTGGATCACCACTGGGCGAATCACTGTTCAAAACTATCAACCCCAAACTAAACTGACGACATCGTTCTGCTTGATATAATTTGGATTAAGTTAAAGGGTTGCGGTGGTAGTTAAGTTGGGTTAAGTTTAAAAATAAAAAGAATTTAGAATGATAAAGAATATTTATAATAGTGGGGGTTTCGTGGTCTCTAAGGTCTTCTAGGACAGGAATTGCGAGTTGGATAACAACCTGATCCCTGATTGTCCACGCCCTGTCGTCAATAGAGTTCTCGTACTAATACTTAGATCTAGCAATTGATTAAAGATTAAAATACAGTCAAATACTAATAAACAGAATCCAACGAAAATCCTACGTAGGTATTCCATAAATCCCTAAATATACTCAGTTAAAAGTTTTAAATATAAATCCCCTAATCACATGCTGCCATTGCTTGGGGTTCCTTATATATATCCAACAAATTAAAAACCAGAAATACAACGTGTTCTCACTTCCCCACAGGACCAAACAGCTCGCTTTGATGCAGGCGTCCTACCAGGGACCCAAACTGTTAAACCAACTTCCTAATAATTTAGGCTGGTAGGGTGAATTTGAAAAATGTGGATTTGTCCAATCCAAAACAATTAAATACATAAAATGTTACAAAGACTTACATAGTTCCTTCCCTTTCATATTTTCTGTTTTCATTTTGTATTTTATAAAACTTCCACTTATCGGAAATAATCATGCAAGTTGTGCTGACGTAGGTGCACACCTCTATGGGATTTGCGCTCAATTTTTTTAATAAGTAACCTCTTTTTTTTCCTCTGGAAGTTTTTGTACCACCTTTTCTATTTTATGTAACCACATTTAGGTGTCTTTTGAACAAATAAACCAGTTATGAAATCTGGATCTGACAACGTTGACACGCCATGTAATGACCTGGAGGTAACGGCAACTGATTTCCTAATCAAATCTCTATAAAATCACAGGGATCTAGATACGGTCAATGATCTAAAATCAATCCACTTATAAACCCACCAAACAAGGGCAATCAACGCCTTCAAATGGGGTTGAGAGAAGGAGGTTATGTTCGCCACATGGGACCCCATCACCACAAAATATTAAGCGAATTGTCGAAGATTCAACCCGGATTTCTCAACATTTTTATCGTTCAAATGCCAAAAGAGAGCCTAAACTACGCACAAGTCGAATTACACCACGGAATCCAAAGAATATCTCACCTTCTTCTTGGCCTTGCCACCGGATCCTCCTTCCTTCTTTTTGGGGTTTTTCGCCGGCTGTTTGGAAGCACCTCCCTTCGCGTCCTTCTTGGGAGGCTGTAATAATTGAAAAGACGATAATAATCTATCGAAAAACTATTGAAAATATGAATAATAACTGGAAATAAACCAAGAACGACCACTCACCATGTTGCCTTTTCAATACAAGAACACGAGACAAGGGACGAATCGAAGATGGCAGCTGTCAAGTCGCCAACACGCCAGACGCTTCACACAAAATACGTTGCACTGGTGTAAGAAAGTAGGTAGAGCTCGTTCACAACGTTCGATTACGGGCAGACAATCTAAACAAAAAGTCCGTAGAACTACTTACAAACGTCAACGATGGGCTACCATGTACACCGCTAGCCTTATCGCCACAACTTCTTACCAACTAAACAAAACAAACACCAAAACTAATCACCTACGACGCGTCGAAATATAATATTTTGAAGTGAAAGGATATTATAATTAATTTTTTTAAACAATTTGGTTTTCTGTTGATTCAATCAATAATTATTATTGTTTAAAAAACTCCCGCAATTATTGTGTATGGATGCTATACAGCTAAAGTGTCAGGGGTCTCCACTCCAGCAAGGTGCCGCCTTTTATTCAAAACTTTGTGAACTCGGTTGGTATTTGGTACGTAGATCAATATAACTACTAATATAAACTGTAAATACCTACATTATTTCAGTAGGGTGCCTACCTACCTACATAGGTATTTTACTATTGAGTTCCTACCAAGTATTTCACTGGTTGTCATGGAAATACATCAAAACATGCCAACCATCGACCCGCTCTCACCTCCTGGTTCTCATAGTTCATTCAGAGCCTCCGCATGAAAGAAAACTTCTTTTTGATCGCTTTTCACCGCACTTTCCAAAGGGGTCACTTTGTCAGGTTGAAGTTTTGCCCATTTATCTTAGTCCATCAAAGGCTTGTTGGATCCATATATCTGTCGTTATTGGCGTTTTCATTAATTCCGTTGAAATGTCGAGTTCGCCGGCGCAGACGAGCCTCCGAAGCGTCGGAAGTCGGATATCCCATTCCCGACAGCCGAGCAACGAGTCGACCCCTTCCAGGACACCTGGTGAGCTATTACATACCTAGTTATTGTTCTATTAATAATGAACAAGAGAATAAGAATTAACTAGGCACCTACTACTGGAAGATGAAAATAAAACGCTGCAATTTCTTCTGCCGGTACCGTTTACGTAGGTACCTACGTATGTTATGTATAGCTATAGGTTCCTTCAAAACGTTCGTTTTTTTCTTCCTCAAAGAATATCACATTTTGAAACAGGCCCACTGATGGTTTTCCAAATAAATTCCAGGTCATGGAGTCCATATGGGTACCACCGTAATGGTTTGGCTAGGAGTCAAGGACTGTCATGACAGCAGTTGAAAGGTCTTACGTAAAGCTGCCGTGATATATGAATTTTCCTTATATTCCCACCTTCGTTGAATTTGTAGATGAGTTGAATAGGACACAATCCTGTTTGTCGCCTTGTAATCACATACTTACATAGGGACTCTAACCACAAATAATGTAACCAGTAATAAACAGGCACCAGAAATGATGGCCTAGGTACATAAGTGCCTTATTTGATTAGTTAACTACGTTGTTTTCGGTTCAAATTTTAATCCTTATTGACAGATTTGGTAGACAAAAACGCTGCCAATTATTACACGACGGTTTATTATTTACCTATATATATGCCTCTTCTGAGTGGATCACTGTTCTCCGTGGTCAACACCTACTCTCTGCTCCCCCTCAGGAAAGCCCTAAATCGAGTACCTACTGGAGCCAGCCTGGGAATTACAGTTTTCTAAAAAGCTCGGAATTCAATAATTAATTATTTGTTGTTATTCATGCGCATAACGTTTGTTCAAGTTATAAAACGTACCTTTCAAATAAATCCAAAATACCTTACCATCATTCTTCAAATGGTCCTTGATTATAATCAGTTGTTCCCTAGCAATAATCATTCATCATTCATGTTGAAAGATAATTATCTGGGGCGGGTTTATACTGCTTCATTCACGATCATGTTGACGAAGCTTTTTGGTGCAAACTGGTCGTACAATGCTCCAGGTGGTCTCAAAAAATTCTTTAGTGCGAGATCAATCTAAAAACGTAAAACGTATTACCCTTCTAGTGGAAGTTTTCGAGCTACGGCGTTCTGGAAATTTCAACCCCTATTTGTCACCCCTTAGAGATGACTTACAGTAACGCCGAGCTTCGCGGACGGCCCCCAAATGGGACCTACAATCCAAATTTCATTAATTTTGGTTCATGGTAACTAAGAGAAGTACGATGTACGGCGTACGGACAGAAAATTTTTATTCCATTTTCGGATTCTGCGTAACTTGAAACAGAAACCATCACATTTAGGGGAGTTAATTTTTTTTCAGGCTTCACAATTGAAAATAGTAAACCAAAATGCGATACGGGGTTCTGTGATCTATTTACGTAAATACCATAAAACAGGGTAAGTAAGGGTCAAAACGTCAATATTTCAGTTATTTGGTTCTGAAACGCGCTTGCATTTAAAATAAATCTAATAAATTGGAGGATCCATGCCTTCCAGAGGTACGTGTCTGTCAAGACAAGGATATGCAATGACTTTAACCAACAACAACCTTATCTCTATTATCAGCCGTTCTTTGTATCCTGCTGAACTTTGCTTAGCTAATTTAGCTAATGTAGCCAATTTTGCTAATAGGGATCTGAGAGTTCGACGTTCCTGAGTTGCAACGCAAGTTTTTCCCGTGTTCAAAGTGATCCTCTCTGAACTTTTGTTTTCTTCAAAAACTGTTTGAAAATTGCGTTCCCATGCAGAGCATTATGTAATAAACCGCGGCGACCCCCGGTCAAGGAAGGAGAAGGAGAATTAGGGTGCCATCGCATTTAATTTGTAATTTTAATGTACTGTTGTATTATGGGGCCCTGCCCTAAAACAGTGTTAATAAAGACAGTTTAAAGGGTGAATGTGTCACGGAATCCTTATTATCCACGGCAAGCGCTCCAAAACAAAAGTTCAGTAAGGATGTGCCAAAGAGGATGTAAAGAGACAATTATTTTACAATATTTTAAATCGCCTTAAAATAAATTTGGAGGCCCCCCCCCCCTCCGACTGATATTTTCTTCAACTTCTATTAATAATCGTAAACTTACTTCTGTTAATTCGACTGCTAGGTATTTTCTGGTCAAAATTCTGTTCACTTAATGTTCAAAGAGTAAAATTTTCAATAATTCTTGGTTTTATTTATTTATTTTATTTTTTTTAGAGAATTTTCAGAGAAAGTAAAGCTATTGCAGTAGATCTAAAATGTTCAGAACATGAATTGCTGAAAACATTTTATAGGCAAATCCGATTTTGTATTTTTAAACTCCAACTCCCTTAAAAAAAATGGACTTTTACTGCTAAAACTCCCTGTAACCCAATTTGGCCTGGCGGGAAATAAGGGTTTTGTCCTAAAACTAAATATTTAAATTCAAACAGACTTGATGGATCAAAGTTAGCGGTAGGAAATGATTGTACAGACTGAGAGACTCTGAAACAGAACCAAATTTTTTGTTTTTAGAAAATGTAGAAGAGGTGTAAATTAAAAAGAAAGTTGAAATTTGACCCTTATTACCCGGTTTTACGGCACCTAACCAAAAATTAATGAATATTAATTTTTTTAAATCGTATAAGTAATATTAATAATATTGTTACCTAACTGAATATTAATGTGAATATCAGGCTTAAGAAGCAGCGCATTGACTGCTAACACGAAAATCGCTGGTGTATTAAGGGACCTTGAAGAGGACATCGTCAACTCCACAGTAGCTCTGCATATGGGGTCAGGTAGGTGGTAGTATGGTGGAATAAATAATGATAGAATGATGTTTATACACATTTTATCTCAATTTTACTGACAGGCTGATATCGACTTGCTGCAAACCAACTGATGAGCTAAACATGGGGGTTGAATGGACCAGTCCCAACATGTTCCTGCCATGGTGCACCATGTCATGTCAATTTATTGGTTGTTTAAGTTTATCTGGCTTGCTAATAAATTAATCATCCCAATAAGTAATATTATTCTGACCAGATCTCCACTCGACAGAGAAGACTTCACACCTATCTGGGACCGAGAGCGTTTACGTTGAGCACAACGGCCGGTTCACGAAAGCACCAAAACAAATGTTGGGAGAATACCAAACCAAAGAGACATATCTCAATGATATATCAAGGTAGAGTGCAATCTTAATACTCTTTATTATCAATTCATAATTAATTTATTGTTTTTCCCGAGAAATGAAAAAGTTAATACATTGGACGTTAAACTATCAGTGGCTCAATGGTAGGCACGTAGGTACCTATGCGGTTTTTATGTCTGCGCCTGTGCACAGCTGCATCGTAACGTTCATAGGTATTAGATTCTCTTAAATTAAAAACTACAAACCAAAAAAATCGGCAGTGTAAGGCTATGTAACGGCAACTGCAATGAAACTTGATATTCTGTAGGCCCTACCTATCGCCTATTTGCTTTAGTTTTCGTTTTCTTAATAGAATGAAATTTAAATTTGATTTGTTTATTAAAAACGTTGGTTTCTTTCAAATAATTTGTTTTTTCCCCTTATTATAAAGGTCTGAAACGTCTCCTCTCGATACGGCCATTTGGATGCAAAAAACGTGGTCTAAAATAGCCAAGTTGTGCTTGGGCTTCCTAGGCGGACTATCTCTTGTGGAGCTAATCTTTGTAAGTAATTTAATTGATCAACTTGACAATTGGTATTGTAATAGTTCAGTTGATAGTTTCAACTCAGCTGGGCACTTGTTGGCTAAAACCACGACAATTATTTCCTTCAGGTCGTTCAGTTGATGCCTTCGAATCCATCGATGAGACAGAAGTTCTTCGAAATATACCCATTTATGGACCAAACGCTGAGCGGTCTGATGCTGATATTCCTTACCTTGAGTTTGGTTGTTCTTTTCGACTGGTAAGAATGTAGTAGGATCAACCTACATAAGTTAGTACCTACCACTTATGATCACCTAAGGATCTGGTTAGGAGTCTATCAGTGCTGATGTAAAGCGGCCCTACCTGTAAGTGCTACCTGGAAGCCCCACGAAACAAAATAGGGTAGTTATTCCAGTGAGTTTACAAATAATATGATTTTTGGAATATTTTAGTTTAAGCAACTGTGAAAAGGACTTAGTGTGGGAAAAGGTGTAATATAAGGAAAGAAAGGCGAAATAAAGACATCATATGTGTAGAAAAAGCGTGGGTTCTACGTCTGTGTCATGGCTGGGCTGTATGTGTGTGTCCGCGTGTGTAAAAGTGGTAATATGTGGTTTATTCGGGCAGACAGTCCTGCTACCAGTCCAGGATGGAACGGCTTCCGAAAATGAGGGGATAGAACTATCCAGGATTGTGTCTGTCCAAACATGCGTTGATGATTTCAAACGGATAACCTGAAGCATTCTAACCTTCCAGATAAGCTGAAGGTACATAGAACATGGTTCCAGGTGCTGAGGGGCATTGAGTGCGCATATGCAGGATCAACAGCCCTCGAAAAAATCCAAAAATCATGTGGACAGACAGTCCTGGACCGTTCTATCCAAGCCACGGCCCTTTTTTTGTGTTCGGACAGCGCCAGAAGTGGTCCTGGATCGAGAGGTGGCTGTTCAGACAGGCAGTCTAAGACCATTCGGAACTAGTTCTAGCAGACTTCGATTTTTTTAAGACTGTTGATCCTGCACAACTTGATGATTCTACCTTCAGCATATGTGGAAGTTTGCAATGCTTCAGGTTATCCATTCGGAATCATCAGTGTGTGTTCAGGCAGACACAGTTCTGGACTCAATCCTGGATGCAGTTCCATCCTGGACTAGAACTGTTAGAACTAGTCCCGAACGGTCTTGGACTGCCTGTCCGAACAGCCAACTCTCGATCCAGGACCAGTTCTGGTGCTGACCGAACGCACAAAAGCGGGCGTGGCTTGGATAGAACGGTTAGGAATGGTCTAGTTCTGTCTGTCCAAATATACCATCTCTGCGGTCAAGGTCTCCACTGTCTCTGCTCATTCTGTCTAACCTTACTTTATCGTTTAGTATTATTTAGTAATTATAGTATTTATTTACTAAAGTTACTTTATTATATAGTAATGTTAGAGGAAACTTCAGCTATTCCATCTTGTTTATTCCTTTTTAATTTGCCCCCAGTACTAGGAGGTACTGTATTATCTCTACATCACGGCCTGCCTCCCCCCCCCCACGAACCTACCTGATTTTTGCTGACCCCAAGCAATATACGGGGGGGGGGGGGGGTTACTGGAGTCCTACCCCTATTCCTACAGCATACCTTTCCTGAGATACCAACCTTTCCTCTATTGTAGCAAGAGAAATACCTAAGTCCAACTTCCCTTACCTATCTGGATAAGCTGAATATTGTGTGCTTAGCTCAGCTTATGCATAAAATAATGTAGAGAGTGAGTTCATCTGACTTAGTTGGAACAAGTTTGGTGGGAACCTGTGGACATTGCTGCTTGCCTATGTTAGCTTAAATAACTACGTACGCACATTTGGTCAAAATTCCACTCAAATTCGTAGTGATTTTCAACGTTGTAGGTACCGATTTTCAATCTCAATTCATAATCTCGCTCATCTCATTACACATTTCAATGCGAGCATCAACTGACAAACATAAAAAACCTACGAGTTGTCGTAATGGCTGTAACGTTCATTGTTGTTTAGGATCGATCTTGGACATTTTCAAATGGTTCACGTCGGCGAGTCGTTGACCTTCAAGAAAATCGTTTTGATCATCGTTCTCCTGTTTTCGGCGTTCGTACTCCTCCTCTGCAACCGCCCGATGGACGACTCCTTCTACCTCCACGAGCACCCGTTCAGCAATTTCTCTTACAACCTCGTCAAATACGACACTCAAGTAAGCCTGAGCATTGGCATTAATATAGAATTTCAAGAGTTTCTACTCTAGCCGGCCTACTATAATAATGACTGCCTGGAATGTAGTCTACCAGCAGGGGCGTTGCCTCCATAAGGCCACTTGGGCCACTGCCCCGGCACCCAAAAACACTATGAGTAAAAACAACTCCAACCATTGTTCAGTTGGCATTTGAATTTCCCTCCGAAAGACTGTACCTAGCATTTTTCACAAAGTTCAACACCGACTCGCCAGATTTCTCTGGCTATGGATATTCAATATTCTAGTAGAGCATCCATGGTGATTCCTTCATGTTAGCTCCATAGACCAAGGCATGTTATGGGAATAAAGCAACAGTAATCGATGTCCTGCGATCGAAATCAAAACCTAGGCTCCTGAAACTGACAGGTAGGTCCTGGGACCTAGTGTTCCCATGGCAACTGAGAAAATGGGCTGTCCGCGCATGCCCAGATGAGTAAAAAAGTTGTTCGCCACGCCCACTTTGGGTCCTGTCCCCAGAATCTGATTTCCACCCTGAAATGATTCATTTTCACAATCCATTCGATCCCTTCAATTTGTCATCTCGATATGAAATGCTTCTTCGTCTTCTGATTTGTTTTTGTTTCTCGTGAATCACATTCCCTTTCTCTGTTGAGTCTATTGACAGTTCTCAATTTTTTGCGTCAAATTTTGTGCGTTTTGCGTGTGGTCTGGTTCCGATGACAGACAATTATTTGCGCCATGATTTGTGTTCAGTCAAGTCATCAGACGATGTCTGGGAAATATGAAGAAGCAATGATCAAGAGAAATTTAGTGTACCCACCTAGATCTTTGACTATCTATTTCTGTCATTTATAAACCCGGATCAAGTAGCATCATAAGCAGGGGATCTACTTCTTTAAATTTGTCCTTTAGTCGCCACTTTCAGCCTTTAAACAAGTGTTCTGCGTTGATTTCAGAACCTTAAACATGTCCTTATAAACTGGGAGTTCCTCTGCGTTTGGAAGGACTGCCTTATTATCCTCGCATGGATCCTGTTGATCCTTTCGAAAAACGAAGATCTCTTCCTCCTTCATCTGCTCGCCATGAAGAAATACGACTACCGGCCCGAGACCACGTTCAAGACCAACGGAATCGCATAATTTAAGATTATATCGCTATTCGACTTGTGACATTGCTTTACTATACCTACGTCATATACAGTGATTTTTATAAATATACCCAGATAGATATCGAGATATGGTTTGTTCCTGAATGGATGCATAGTTTCTTTCCTATCATTATTTGTATTTGTGATACCTTCACGCATCACGTCCATACACAATAGATATCAACCTTTGACTTGGACTAAGTAGGTCCAGTATAAAAAAACCAGTCATGCAGCATGACTTAATGAGCGAATTTTCAAAGAAATATTCGAATTAATGGCTATGGTTTTGAATAAAGGAAAACTTCGGTCTAAAATTTGGTTTTCTATGTATATTCTCTTCGTATTTATTTTAATTTGTACGTTTTGTCCATCCTGATTCTACCGTTTGTTTATTACGTAATTGTACTAAGTGCTTATTTATTTGATCGCTGTGGGTAAATTCAAGGAGTTGTACTAATCGTTTGCCTCCCCCTTTTTTGCTTCGAACTCTCGTCTTCAATTAATACTTCTCACATATTTCAATCTGACCACTCTAAGGGGGTGGGGGGGGGGGGGGGGGGGGTAAGAGTTTAAAGATTATCCTAGTTTTGGGTAATTTTTGCGCACTTTAAATGCTCTAATTTAAGAACGGATTTAGATATCTAAAATCCGATTTCACTATCGTGTTCAGCGTGCAAAAACCTTTAAAATGAGGGGTCACTTGTTAGAAAATAACATTTTGGGGATTTTTGGGTAATTTTTGCGCACTTTAAATGCTCTAATTTGAGAACGGATCAAGATATCTAAAATCCGATTCCACCATCGTGTTCAGCGTGCAAAAACCTTTAAAATGAGGGGTCACTTGTTGGAAAATAACATTTTGGGGATTTTTGGGTAATTTTTGCGCACTTTAAATGCTCTAATTTGAGAACGGATCAAGATATCTAAAATCCGATTCCACCATCGTGTTCAGCGTGCAAAAACCTTTAAAATGAGGGGTCACTTGTTAGAAAATAACATTTTGGGGATTTTTGGGTAATTATTGCGCACTTTAAATGCTCTAATTTGAGAACGGATCAAGATATCTAAAATCCGATTCCACCATCGTGTTCAGCGTGCAAAAACCTTTAAAATGATGGGTCACTTGTTGGAAAATAACATTTTGGGGATTTTTGGGTAATTTTTGCGCACTTTAAATGCGCCAAAACCCTCCTTAGAGTAGGCCAATTTCGCCCATCTTCGAACTTAGCCTTTCGATTGCCAAGATAGATTTTTTGTGCAAATTTGAGCTGTTTATCTCAATTCTATCGAGAGTTATCGTCTGGAGTGACACATATATAAATATATATATATATATATATATATATATATACATATAAAAAAGTGTTAAATTTCAGGAATCGTTTTAGAATGGTCTGAAACGGATTTCTATGAAGAAAATTTCCAAAAATTTATATTATTTAAATTTCGAAGCCATTGCAATAGCTTCATTTTCTTTGAAAATTCGCTAAAACCATGCTCAAGATTTCTCCATGAGGCAAGTGTAGGTGAAGTACCAACCACTGTGAGGCGTGGAGATTTTTTAGTAATTTGAGGGCAAAAACTATGTTTCACAGAAGGGCCTTATTAACGATCAGGTGGGACAGTAAAAGTCTAATTTCGATTTGAAATACTTTATGAGGAGCTTTCTACAGCCCTCTGGCTGTCATTATCAACCATCAGGTAGGATTCGACAGTAAAAGTCCAATTTCGATTTGAAATACTTTATGAGGAGCTTTATACAGCCCTCTGGCTGTCATTGTCAACTCAGAACTCGAGGACGAAACGTCTCAGTGAGGCAGGCAGCAATTGTAAAAGAAAAGTCCGAAAAAAAGTGTTGCCTTATTAACACAAGATCAAGGTCCTTAGTCTGGCATACAGTATCATTATTTACTACCAATTTATTACATTATTCCTAATGTGAATATTCTATAACAATTTTCGGTTATATAGATTGATTTATGTTTACCCCTTGTTGGGCTTACGACGTATCGTACTTACCTACCTACCTAAGCTTACCCCAAAACTCTCACTCGAGCATTTTTACACAATTATTTACTTGCATCGTTATGCTGCTAGTTTTGGTACCTACTTGCGTAAATAATTAAATCCGTTCTCATACATGTTCAACGCAATGATCTCTTGAATGTCCAACGTACCAACGTCATTCAAGAGATACAAGAACCATTTCAACGTTATAGATGCTTCGTGTGGAGTTGATTTAGTAATTTTCTGCCTATTTATAATTTTCTAGCTCTAGTCCTTAGCTCGCTGTCATAATAAAAAAATCTTCCTGAATAGTGGGGTTCAAATCTCCCGAGAACTTACTCAAAAGAATGTTTCAACTGTTCTTGATCGCTTAAGGATACAATAGGCCTAAAAAGGGCAGCTCTGGGATCAAAGAACGAGCCTACCTCCTGTTCCCTGAACGTCCCAACCAGACCCCCCCCCCCCCCATTAGCGTTTAAGCAAATTAAATGGGGATGTGAAAAAAGTATCAAAGAGCCCTTTTTCTCCCTAGTTGTTCCCATGTTCTTTCGAGGATAGAAAGCTTTTATAGGACCAACGCTTATTGGGTTGGTCTCTGCAGGGCCACGGATGTAACCCCCCCTCCCACCGTTTCAGAATCGTTCTGGGAAGTAGCTCTTTGAATTTTAGCTATGACGTTGGAAATATCCCAATTTTGTTCACGGGCTATTTACAAGTGTGGGTTGGAGAAGGGCCTTATTGCCATTTTATTTTTCAGCCGGGAAGGATCGCTACCCTTCAGCGAAAAACCGAGTTATTGAAAGGTTGCCTATTTCCACTAATACACGAAAAATACACTGTTATACCGGTATAACAGGCAACCTTTCAATAACTGCGTTTTTATTCTTTGAAATGGGTTTCCACGATTTCATCGCAAGTGATTTAGTTCGTGAAGGAAGAAAGATCTTGAGGACGTTCATCTAAGTAGGCACCCATAATCATGAATAACTCCGGAAACAGCAATTCCTGTTGACTGGCGTTTTTAACGGATCGCTACCCCTTTTTCCGACAAAAGAACCTCCCAGGGAAATCAGCGGTGCTTCCCTAATGCTGCCGGGTATCAAGTTAATCCTGCACCCCAGACCAGTCTATCAAATATTCAGACCACCTGAACCGCCACCTCACCCCTTGCTTTGCCTGCAAACTCAAAACTCAGCCGAATTCTGGCTGATCCGTCCGGCCCCTACCGTTTCGTACAGCCAAATTCCCTATCAAACATTCAACGTGCAGCTGGCTGCTCTTTCACGGTGGAGGGTTCCACAGAATCGCGTTTTCGAGGGTATCGCGGCTCTTTACTGTTTGATAATGATAGAATACCTGCGAGTTTTTGCATTCGTATAGGCACCCACCACTTCAGTAGTAGATACTCGTAGGTATGTAACTTGTATAATGTATAATGTAGGAATACAACGTAGGTATATTCACGTATTCTTTAATTTTTCCATTTAAAAGTAAAGATTGAGATGATATTACTGATTTAAGACTGTTCACAGAGCGTCTCAAGTTGTCCACCGTCAAAAAACCCACCCGGCCCCTTTAGAGTAAATTTTCATTCAGTTTATTTAAGTATGCAATTTTTTCAAAATTAAGCACCTAGATCTTTCGCAATCTCAAATCGAAAAGGACAAAGTGACCTTCAGTTTATCAGCAAAGTAAGAGTGGGGTATACAACTTGAAAACCACAAATTTTTAACCACACCTCCAGTTAGCGGTGATGTGATACATTTTGTTCTTATCAGTAACAAAACCTGTTCATTTTCATGTTTTAATTTCGAAATCCCGTCATTTCGGAAACGTTTTGTGATCACCGCAAGCTGGAGACAGTCCTAAGTCTGTAAGTGGGAAGGGAGATTTGTGTCCTGTGTTATTTATTAGACAGTTTTTGTACATTCCGTCATCTTTACGCGTTCAACCGTGGGACTGATATGCCAAGATGATGCGGGAAAACGGACCAGTGAGCCTCAAGCATTCTCCAAGCATTCTCCACACGTATTTGCGTAGTTTTTCCCGTGTACGTGAAGAAGTAGTTCTTCCCGTGTGCCCGAAGAGGTAGGTACACGTTACGGTAAGAGAATGCTTCGTCCGTCTTCCCTTATCACCATTTCCACGGTTGAAAGTGTGAAGATGATGAGAAGTACCAAACTCTGCAAATTATAACACAAAGGTTTATTATTTACCTTTATAGATGCTCCTTCTGCGTAGATCACTGTTTTCTGTGGCCAGTACCCTCGAGCTCCCGCCAGGAAAGCCCTAAATGGAGTACCTACGGAGCTGGCCCCAGAATTAAAGTTTTATATAAATGCACGGGATTCAATAACTCAATCATTAATTATTTGTAGTTATTCATGAACCATAAGGCAAATAATAAACCGTTGTGTAATAATTTACCGTTGTGTAATGATTTACCCAATAATTTGTTCAAGTTACAAAAGTACCTATTAACATAATCCATCATTTTTCAAATGAAACAATATCATAGAACAACCAACTCGACTTCATACAGTCATCCGTGATTATAATCAGGCGCTCCGTAGCAATGATATCAGGGCCGGATTTATACCGTTCGATTCACGATCATGTTGACCAAGCTTTTCGGTGCAAACAAACGGCTGGTCTTACAATGCTCCGGTTGGCCACAAAAAATTCTTTAGTTCAAGATCAATTTAAAAACCTCAACAAAACCATACCCATTGAAAGCTTTCGAGCTACGGCGTTCTGAAAATTTCACCCCCTATTTTTCACCCCTTAGTGATGACTGACAGTAACGCCGAGCTTCGAGGACCAACTAGACCCCAAACGGGACCTACAAACCAAATTTCATTAATTTTGGTTCATGGTAACTAAGAACAGTGCTAAGTACGGCATACGGCGGACAGACAGACATTTTTGACATTTTCTCTGGCACATAACTCGAAAAACGTTACACAAAAACCGTTACACGAAATCGTCACGAAAATTTCTGATGATTTTCGCTTACAACCGATTCGTTGCTACGGAACTTTATCTTCGCCAGTTATCATCGTACAAAAATCGTTCACCACTCGTTGGATAGCTCTCGATTTACCTAACCATACTACGTTAACCACTGCAGACTGCGTGGCCAACAAGCTGCGGTATGAGCGTGATTGTTTAAATGAATGTTTACGTACATAATACAGTGGAGTCCGGCTAATCCGAACTAATTGGGACTGAAGGCTGTTCGGACTAGGTACCATTCGTTGGAAATCTTGACCAAAACATAAGAGCGAAGTACTTGGTGTGGGTGCGGGAGGGGGCGCTAAGACATAAAATGTCCCTCGTGGTTGCGTACTTGTACGGAAGCTGTACCCACCGTTTGTGTTTTATAATGTTTCTCATGGTAACTAAGAATTTCTTTAGTTATTATGTGTCCTTACGGACAGTATCTAACCTTGTTTTAAATTGCATTTTCGGATTTTACATACCTTTTACATACCTTGAAACGTAAACCATCAAATTTTGAGGGGGGTTAAAAGTTTTGTTTTTTCATGCTCGATTCAAAAGTCCAAAACGTCCTAGGTCCTAGAGATCCAAAAATGGCTTGTATTGTAATATAACATCCCCTCTAGCTTTATTAAAAATGAATCATTTTCCAAAACATTAATTATGGTGAATTTTCTGTTTTTCTAAAAAAACCTCTTCGGAACCTTTTGCTGGTAGCAATGGGTAAGCAACATAAAATCGCAAGTATAACTTCTATTTTGATTTTATTTAAAAAACAAAGTTATGAAACCATAATTCAAGTAAAATTGAGCATCACGGTATGTTATATACCTGTCATTATTATTTCTGCTCTCAGTGATGCTCAATTTTACTTGAGTTATGGTTTCACAACTTTGTTGTAAGATTCACAGTTAGTTAGTAGGTAGGTACCTACTAACATAATTCATGTTAATCACAGTTAGTATGTAACTTAATATCTCTGTGAACGTATCAATTACTGTCTGTAGGCGACTTCATTCTTTCTCTTGAAAGTGGAATCTTTGCCCCACGGTGTGTGGAAAGTTTTGCCCCACTAGAGGACACTGGTTTAGGAGTGATTCCCAACATTGTTGTCAAGTACTTGAAATCCAGTGGATGGATTTGAAAGGTCGATTATCATACAAAAATAGGAAAATGTACCCAGAACTCTTCTTAAATTCTCTCTTACGTCTAAAAACAATCGAAAATCGCGTAAAATAACATCAGCAGTATCAAAAACGCACTTAGGTGCCTCATTTTCTATGCCAGAACACAATCTGAACCTCTGAACGCCATGAGGTTGGGTGAGGCAACGGATAAGAAGGAGACGCAAGCGCTGCCTACTTGATTTCCCACCAAATTATTCCTGCTTTTTCTAAAATAACGCTAGTGGGAAAAAAACTACAGGATAAAAATAGCCTATTTCCACGTAAACTAGCAAACTGTAGACCGGTTTCGGTTGTGCCCCCACCCCGACCTATCCTATGAATGATTGATCTCTGGTTTGAATCGTAAAACTTAGGACGCAATACCTTCATTGCTATGAAACATCATCTTTATAAACTCCATATCGAGAATATTGAAACTAAAAGAATTTTTCCCTTCTTATCGAGAATATTGAAAATGAAAGAATTTACCCTATCCAGAATTTACCCTATTTATCATAGGTACCCTATTCAGATGTGGCAAAATTCTTTCATTTTTCAATATTCTCGATATGAATTTCATATAAAATAAACAGCCTGATTTTAAATCGTCATAATCTTTCCCCTTCAAATGCATAACAGCGAGATGAGAAACGGAGGCGAAGTTCTGTTAATTTTGGAAGTAGTGAACGTAGGCAACCAAAACTCCTCCACAAAACTGAAATACGAGTATGTTTGTTATCATTGGAATCTACATCTAAAACCGTCCACATCCCTGTACCCGGGAATAGCAATTTTACTGCTTTGAACGAAGAAAAAAAAGAGGGGGCAGTCAGAAAGCGCGTGTTTGATTGCTTCAGCTTCAATACCTAAAATAGAGTGGAACAATCCAGATTCCAGCGGGCCGGGAAACAAAGGTCGGCTCTCAACCTGGATGTGTTGTGATTCCCGCGAGATCTCGGCTCTTTTTAAAAATGTTCCAGCGCAGTGGAATACAACGCATACATACCTACGACAAACTAGCTGTTTTTGGATTTTTTGGCGCCACGCAGTGGTCCAGAGCGCGAAAAAACTCGATTTTTACAAAGTGAATAAAGCAAAGGTCTTTATATTCCAAAAGTAGGATGGTCAGGGGTCACATATTGATGGAAGATAATAATTATAATCGTCAACGCGTTATACATTTAAGAATAGGCGAATTAAATCGGCTGTAATTATAATCCTTGATTATCGCTCCTAATAATCGCAAGATTCAATTTCTGCTAAAATTCCCGATAAAATCGGTAAGAAGCTGGAACATTTTTTCCTTCATTCTTTCTAGTTAAAAATCACTAAAACCAGAGCCAATAAAATTTTTGTACGCTTTCTGGAGGTTTCCTTGATTATCAAATTTGTACACGAAAAATTCCATTAAGTAATTCCGAAATTGGAGTGTAACTAATGAGCTCAACCAAGCTCCGGTTTCATTTTGGTCTGTAAACAATCAGTAGACCTTACTTTCAACAATGAAAAAGGTTTTAGCTGCGGTAGATTGCGGTACGTGTTTACAGATTGTTTTAAGTGGGGCAAGAGCCGTGTACAAACATGTCAACGGTGGTATGGGTTCATTTCTATTGCACTCGCCGAAATCCCATCACCTGCCGAATCGGTTGGCTTCTCGGTTTTTGCGCTACCATCACACGATAGTGAAGTTCATTTATAGAGACACTGTGGACTTATACCTGAACACTGAGAGAAATTGAGAGAGGTGCTAGGAAATCCTGAAAGATAGTCGTCCAGATCCCTCAACTGATTTGGAAGAAATGCGTAAATACTGTCTAAAAACGTGTCTTCCACACAATATACAAATGGCTTGAAGCAGGACGCAAAAAAAGTCGTTTTTTCACGAATAAGTCAAATCAAGATGGTTGAGTAAGTCATAAATTACAGGACAGGACAGTAAACAATTTGTTGATTTGCTGTTGCGGAGACAGAGCTAAACAAATAAAAATAAAAAAGTTGCGAGAGTCGCATTCCGATGAATTAATTTTAGCAGCAGCTGAGGCAATTCAAAAAGAAAATGGACATGAGTTTAAAGGTCCCTCCTTTAGTCCCGAAAAAGCTTTTGCGATCATGATTGACGCAACATTGTCAAAGTACCAATACATTACCATTCTTAGGAAATCGACTAAGGAGTTAGGATACACCATGTTTTCTTTTATATAATCAAGTATTGGAAGCAAAAAACGAGTGCTACCCTAATACCATCGAAATCAATGAGAGTTCTGCCAATGTCAGTTGCAGTCATTACTGGACCATACTACTACAACTGCTAGTATCGTGAGTGAGTGACCTTCAACTTTAATTAAAAATTTAATTGGATATTTGGTATATAATAAACCAAAAGATAGTTACCGATATTTTCAAATGACAGAATCAAAATCCAGGCAATAAAGAAGGTGTCAATATCGAGTGCGTATCACTAATTCCCCACAATATTCTTTCTGATTAAGTTTTAGGTCTTTGATAGTGGTTCAATTCAACTCAGCGCCCGGAAAAATATGGGAAACTATTAACAGCAGAGTAATTTTTGTGAGTACTGAGGGGTTTTTTTCTCTCGCAAAATGGGCTGTTTTGGACTGTGTGCCACTGTCTTCGTCTTGATACCAAAACCTACGTATAGACAGTAGATCCTAGAAATATTTGAAGTTGTAAGATCCCACTATTACCGGTTTTGGCTCTTGCGGCGCCTCTCCTTGTACCTATCCCCTATTTATTTTCTCTGCTAATAATGAGGAGTACCCAAGACGTCTGTTTATGTTAATTTACGATTTTCAAGAATCCCACCTAAGAATTTTGAGACCAAACGATGATCCTACGATGAATAGTTCTTTTTCTATGAGCTTTCAAAGTTGCTGCAACAAGTGACGTCATTGCACTCCTCCCGCCTGGGCGGAACGCCCTTGCCCAGTGTGACGTCACTAGTTGCCGAAATTTTGAAAGCTCATCGAAAGAGAACTACCTATTCATCACAGGAGAGTGCGGTTGGTCTCAAAATTCTTAGCGAAGCCGGCCATGACAGAAATCATGAATACTCCTCATTGTCGGAGTAAATAAAAAGGACCAACGCCGTTCTTCACAGCCTTTTCCGTTGATTTCAAAAATGACAAGTACTTGCCTACCTGTTTTGTTAGATTTACTGTTTCCCAGCAACTTTCCCAATTTCGTCCAATTTCAAGCAATTTTTAGAGGAAAACTCAATTTTTGATCAGTTGTTTCAAGCAAAAATATTTTAAGCGCTCTAGCAGATAGGTTTCTTCCAGTTTGTGTATTGGTTTTCGATGATTTTGTTAGGAAGCAATTCAAATGCTGCTCATCTTGAAATATTCGAAAAACTTGCGATCGTGTTCATGTGGAATTAATAGTCTTCAAATCCGCCATGCGTCCACATTCCCTTCTTTTTCTTCGTAGGATCGTAGGAGTCTGTTCCTCCTCCTCCAACACACCCCTGTCATAGCCAAATCTTCGAATGAAAAATGGAAATTCCCCATGCTTGCAACAATGTAACTTGATCACAACTAACTGACCCAAATAAGTCGGAAATCTCGTCGCGGACACTTTATTTAGGTAGGGTACGTAGGTACCTTATAATATAATAACTGCAAGCACCCAAAACACAGACTCGGCACTCGGCTCTTTCTCTTCACGTTCCGTTCAAGTGCCTATATAATCAATCGGGAAGACTGGAAGAAGTCATCAATCCGGCATTTGTAGCATTTCTTATAAATCCATGAATGATATTATGTATTATAAGTGGTGTAGGGGATGCCATCATCTGTCAATTGGCTGTTAGGTGAGGGAGAAGATAATAAAATTTAAAAAAATATGTATTATGTCTACAGTGTCTAAAATTATTATTATGTATATGTATAACCTATGTCTGTGGTGTGGAAATTGACCTGAACGACCTATTTACAGTCCAAATGTTTAACGATAAATATAGCCAAATATATTAAGACGTCCTTTGTATTCAAACCGGTTCCCACCCGTTCATAGTCTTGTTTCGTTGAAAGAAAACATCCCAACGGCGGAAACTGAATGGGAGTATTCGGGTTCCTGTAGATCTCTAGTTGCTAAGTCCAAGTGCTCAGTCGTAAACGCTCAATATCAACAAGAATCGGGAATTGGGAGATTATTTACCAGCCTGCTCCTCCTTATCTTTAACAGGTGTTTTGACAGACAGTTGAAAGCAAATAGCTTCATCACTACTCAACTACTGGATTATTCCCAGTTCGTTGCATTGTTTGAAAATCCGTCCGAAAGGTTTCCCTTGAATGCCAGTTACAGTCCAACGATTGTTGAAAAGTTTCAATTTTCTGATGTTTCTTTGCTGACCAGTACCGTTCGTAGTTATAGCCTCTCTACTGTTAGTCTCATTGATGAACATCATAAATTCCACTGATTTGGACCTTGAACTGTGTAATTTACAGGTTCATTTTGGGCTCTAAAGTTGCTCCAAAAAGATTCCATGGAGCACAACGCTGTCATTCTGCTCTGTTGCTATCATTTTTCGAAACCCATCAACTAAATTCACGAATACGTACTTACCACCTGCACACCTCATATGGGTCACGAGAATGCTAATTTCTCGTAATTAGGCTGTCTCTCTGTATCTTGAGACGATCAAGTATTGTACCTTCCTACCTACATTTTGTGTTTTTTGTTAAGCACAATTTTAAACGTGTTGTTGATTGATAGTCTCCAATGTAAATATGATCAAGGTACCTGTGCTTACAACAAACTCTACATTTTACAATCCAAGAAGCTGCTAGCTGAATAATGAAAAAAATTGCTGTTATTTTTAGCCGTCTTCAGAAAGGATCACCTTTTCGAAACTAAAAAAATTGTTAATACCTAATTGATCGCACTAAAAAGAATTGGATCCCCCCCCCCCCCTGACTTTAAAAAAGCTGTATGAACTAAAAAGTAGAGCATACCTACCTATGTTTTATGCTGAACGAACAAAACAAAATTTTTGAAGTTGGCGCCAAATTTCAACTAAAATAATATATATAAAAATCAAGGGATACAAAAGGTTTGTTCGCAGTGACCATCTGAAGGTTATCTGAGAGAAAGGCGCTTTGCCATTTGCACTGATTCTCAACACTTTTCAGACTGTATAGCATGACCAGCTGTTTGCAGTGTTTTCCTGACTATTCGAAGCCAGTTTTCTGACGTCATTCTAGTACAAAGAATTCAGGGAGGACGAGAAATTGACCGTGCACTGCCTTCTCGATTCCCAACGATTATCAAAAAACTCAAACCCTTCTTATGACGCTTATCAAGATGGTATTGGATCATGGGTGGTTTCTTACGATTTTCTAGGAGTTAGATAACCGCCAGAAAAAGCCAGTGCGAGCAAACCTAATATGAGGCTGTGAACGGGGTTTAAGTCAAAATTTGGCGCCGACTTCAAACATTTTGTTGTATCGGCTTTGAATAAATTATGTAAGTTTGATCGGCATTAAAATTATTCTTTACTTTTGGTTTATTATTCTGTGAATAATACACCTATGTAATCGCTCAGCAAAAAATTTTTATAACACCCCCTCAAACTTTTTTCTTTTCCGTTTCAAGGTGTGTAGATTCAAAAAATGCAATGTCCGTCCGCCGTCCGCCGTACGCCGTCCGCCGTATCACGTGTACAGGCTTCATTTTCGATCTAAAAAAGTCGTTCTTTCGCACACATGCTCCATTTGGGCCCTAGTTGTGTCCCGAAACTTTTCAGCCCGATCGGAATATACCCAGGGGTGTTATGAGTGAAAATGTGTGTGAAAATAGGTACTTTTTGCGTTTTAGCAACATGTTGGTAACATGAGCTTTTGAGGTATCGTTTTCCATGTTTTTGGGGACGAGAAGATCGAATATGAGGTCGATTTTGGCCAAGGAGTGGAAAATTGAGGTTGTACCAGATGTTCAGCTCCCAAAATTGATTTTTTATGAGTCAAATACCTGCGAAATCACCATCAATTTGTAGAATAACACTAGAAAAAGTGTCAACACGTGGATCAAGACGATTAAATGGCACTACCAATGATCAAAGATAATTTGAAAAAAAAAAAAGATCGTACCTATCTAATTTGTGTTTTGGGGGCCAAAATTGGTGGAAACCATCAGAAATAGCTATTTCAATTATTTCACATGATACAAACAATAAATGTACAGTCAACATTTCTGTAGAATAATAAACCCCATGTGACAAGGACTTTGCAGCGTTTTTAGTTTTATGCAGCTGTTTTTGAAATCGGTGTTTCGTTTTGTTAAAATTTTAAAAAATTAATAAAACGCGCTGAAGATTATGGTGACGTATAGGAGACTAATTTGACTGTAGTAAGCAGCTACAAACGTACACGGGTGACACTATGCTTCACATAAATCAAAAAACGCTGCAAAGTCCTTGTCACATGGGTTTATTATTCTATTATTTTATTGGTCTACAGAAATGCTGGCTGTTTATTTATTGTTTCTTTCATGTAAAATAATATTGAAATAGCTGTTTCTGGTGGTTTCCACAAATTTTGGCCCCCAAAACTTGAATTAGGTAGGTACGCTCCTTTTTTTTTCAAATTACCTTTGATCATTTGATTGTACCATTTAATCGTCTTGATCCACGTGTTGAAACTTTTTCTAGTGTTATTATACAAATTGATGGTGATTTCAGACGATTTCGCAGGTTTTTGACTCATAAAAAATCAATTTTGGGAACTGAACATCTGGTACAACCTCAATTTTCCACTCCTTGGTCAAAATCAACTTCATATTCGGTCTTCTCGTCCCCAAAAACATGGAAAACGATACCACAAAAGCTCGTTTTACTACTATGTTACCAAAACACAAAAAGTACCTATTTTATACACATTTTCACTCATAACTCCCCTGGATATATTCCGATCGGGCTGAAAAGTTACGGGACACAACTAGGGCTCAAATGGAGCATGTGTGCGAAAGAACGATTTTCTTAGACCGAAAATGAAGCCTGTACACGTGATACGGTGTACGGCGGACGGCGTACGGCGGACGGACATTGCATTTTGGTTTATTATTCTGTGAATAATACACCTATGTAATCGCTCAGCAAAAAATTTTTATAACACCCCCTCAAAATTTTTCCTTTTCCGTTTCAAGGTACGTAGATTCCAAAAATGCAATGTCCGTCCGCCGTACGCCGTCCGCCGTACGCCGTAAGCCGTCCGCCGTCCGCCGTATCACGTGTACAGGCTTCATTTTCGGTCTAAAAAAATCGTTCTTTCGCACACATGCTCCATTTGGGCCCTAGTTGTGTCCCGAAACTTTTCAGCCGGATCGGAATATACCCAGGGGTGTTATGAGTGAAAATTTGTGTAAAAATAGGTACTTTTTGCGTTTTAGCAACATGTTGGTAACATGAGGTTTTGAGGTATCCTTTTCCATGTTTTTGGGGACGAGAAGACCGAATATGAAGTCGATTTTGACCAAAGACGTGGAAATTGAGGTTTTACCAAAGGTTCAGCTCCCAAAATGGTTTTTTTATGAGTCAAAAACCTGGAAAACTGTCTGAAATCACCATCAATGTGTATAATAACATTAGAAAATGTGTAAACATGTGAATCAAGACCATTAAATGGCACTACCAATGATCAAAGATGATCTGAAAAAAAAGCGTACCTATTTCATGTTTTGGGGGCCAAAATTGGTGGAAATCATCATAAATAGCTATTTCAATCATTCCACATGAAAGAAACAATAAATTTAACAGCCAACAAGAACCTCTAGAACTCCAATAGAATAATAAACCCATGTGACAAGGACTTTGCAGCGTTTTTGGAATCTACGCACCTTGAAACGGAAAAGAAAAAATTTTGAGGGGGTGTTATAAAATTTTTTTGCTGAGCGAATACATAGGTGTATTATTCACAGAATAATAAACCAAAAGAGGCTGACTCAAGGAAGTGTGCTGACAATCATGGTCAAAATGTTGGAAATATTCAAGTTGACAAAAAACACACCTTCTTGATTTACCTGTGGGTTACCTACCTATTTAAATCCCTTCTACGTGGCTGACGTCTGGACGCTTGCTGACACGCACCTCAAAATACAGAAAAACTCCCTTCTTCCCCGTTAATCCTTTAGTGGGAATAAAAATCACCCTCCAACATTTGGTAAGGATAAGGCAGATGCAACCTTCTGTTCACTGCCGTCCAAAGCAAGAAAGCCGTAGGACAAGGAATTCTAGTTTTGAGAATAACGCAGGTAAAGTTTTTAGGCTGTAAAATGGGCATTCTTCAATACCTATTGTGATGAATTTAAAATTCTCATCACGGTGGCGTGGAAGGAAGGTGAGTGAGTGAATTTTGGTAAAGGAGAGAAAAGGAGGAAAAGTCGCAGGCGGCTGTAATCAACCGAACATCTACGACTTTTGGAGGAGAGAGAGGTGGTGTGGAAGGAAGGTGAGGAAAAGTCGCAGGCGGCTGTAGTCAACCGAACATCTACGACTTTGGAGGAGAGAGAGGTGGATGAGGGAATTTCACCTAGGCGGCTGTAGTCAACCGTTCATCTAGGTGAAGGAGAGGAAAGGAGAGGTCCCTTGTCTAGGCGGCTGTATTCAACCGATCATCTAGACAAGGAGGAGGAGAGAGGAGGTGAAATTCCCAGGCGGCTGTAGTCAACCGATCATCTGGGAGGTAAGGTAAGAGAGAGAAGAGAGAGCTGGTTAGAGGAAGTGTCGAATGAAGCTTGAGCGCCAGGATCCGGGGTTTTATAGTACTTGGGGGCCTCTCCCTCCAGCTCCTTGCTGGGAGCTGGTAGTGGGGCCCCAGGTTGAGTAACCCTGGGTTCTGTCGCCTGTCCCCACTCATATCTTTATTTACGGAGCTTTAGTTTGGCGTTTGGATATTGGTGAGAACTTAATATGATAGGAGTGTTCCCGGGAGGGACTCACGACAGAGGTCCCCCCAGTTTGAACCAATATTGGTGCTGAAGGCGCAAGATGACAGGAGCTGAGGGCTACGGCAAACAAGAGGTGGTCGCTGAAGGCGCAAAATGACAGGAGCTGAGGGCTACGGCAAACAAGAGGAGGAGCTGAAGGCGCAAAGTGACAGGGGCTGAGGGCCGATGCAAACAGAGGATGAGCTGAAGGCGGTCCTTAAAACTAGTAGTAACATGGTAGATTATAAGTAGGTAGATGATAAGTAGGTAGAACATAAGGTAGGTAACATAAGGTAGAATATAAGGTAGATGATAAGTAGGTAGAACATAAGGTAGGCAATATAAGGTAGAATATAAGGTAGAATAAGTAGGATGAGATGGCGAGGGTATATACAGTATGATGGGAGCAGTGGTCAGGATCCCTAAACATGTGGCATTTAGGGAAGTGATCGGCAAGGGCGAGATGAGGAGGATGAACAATATTTACAAGGTGAAAGTGAGCGGCAAGGGCGAGATGAGGAGGGTGAACAATATTTACAATAACGATATTTACAATGTGAAAGCGAGCGGCAAGGGCGAGATGAGGAGGATGAACAATATTTACAAACATGATATTTACAATATGTACAATATTTACAACCTTCGTGCAAATTCGGGGAACAAAGCGGAACGGGGTGACGGGAATCCGCCGATTCCTGGGTGTGTGTTGGGTGTGTTGAGTGATAGTGTGTGCGTGAGTGTATTGTGTGGGGGCGGCGGTTGCTCCGAGCTCGTGGCGAGGCGGGCACGGCGGAGCTCCGAGTTCCGGTACAGTGCGAGTGGATGAAAAAGACACTTGCACTGTCCCGGAATCTCAAGGCCCCGCCGTGATTGCTCATAGCGGGGCGGGGGATTTGGCCGCCGGGACGAGGGGAACATGGGGACGCTCCCTCCGTCCGTTTCGCCGCCCGGGCCGTTTCGTCCCGGCGGAAACTATAGTGGATATCCCCGGCGATGGAGGGGGGGGGGGAGGGGGTGTCGGAGGGGGTGAAGTTGAGACGGGGGGGTCGAAAATCGAAAACGGGGGGGGTGGTAAACTTGGCGGGGTTGCAATTTTGGGGGGGTTGGTGATTTCCCGTTGGATTGGGGATGGTACGGGGTAGTGTGGATTTTGAGGATGCCGAGGGAACGTAGTAAATCGGAAAAGTGGGCGGACTCAAACTGCCTCCCTTGATCGACCGTGACTGTTCGCGGACAACCGTAACGGCTAACCCATTGAGAGAGGAAAGCCGTTGCGACGGTGTCCGCGGTGATATTTGAGAGTGGTATGCATTCCACCCAGTTGGTGGCACGGTCGATCATCGTGAGGCAGTATTTTTTCCCCTCGGACGGGGGAAGGGGGCCCACTAAATCCAGATGAACATGTTCCCACGGTAGGGAGTCGGGAATGGTTTGAGGTGGGACATGGGGGTGGGCCGAGACCTTAAACCGCTGGCACTTCTGGCACCCCAGAACCCAGTTACGAATATCTGTGTTCATGTGGGGCCAGAAGTACCGCGTTTTGATAAGGTCCCGGCTAGCCCGAATGCCAGGATGGTGAAGGGAGTGATAGTGGAGGAACAACTGCCGCCTCAGCTCCGGTGGGACGTAAGGGCGCGGTGTATCGGCCGTTACGTCACACCAGAGGTCGAGGGGCGGCAGCTGTTCCAATTTGGAGGCGGAAATGAGATTGGAGAGGGCGGGGTCGGAATGTGGAGTTTGCTTTGATTTTAGGATTTGTGGTGAAGGGAAGGGCAGTAACTCCGCCACCGGCGCGGGGGTAGGGGTGGGTCGGGATAGCGCGTCCGCCACGCAGTTGTCGGCCCCCGGCAAGTATCGGATATCGGACGTAAATTGCCCGATAAACTCGAGTTGCCGGAGGCGACGCGGGGAGGCGGATTTGCGGTTCTGTAGGAGGGCGTGGGTCAGGGGCTTATGATCGGTGACGACAGAGAACTGCCTGCCCTCCACGAAGTCACGAAAGTGCTTGATGGCTTCGTGGATGGCGAGGAGTTCTCTGTCGAACGTGGAGTAATTTTTTTGGGTGGGGGATAGTGTTTTGGAAAAGAAGCCTAGGGGTTGGGGGGTGGCGCCGGTGTGCTGATGGAGCACTGCCCCGATGGCCCAGTCGGACGCATCGGTGGTGATGGATAAGGGGGCGTGAGGATCGGGATGGGCCAATAGAGCGGCGTCTACTAGGTCCTGTTTGCAAATTTTGAAGGAGGAGATGAGTTGGGGGGTCCAGGTAATGGGGCGGTTGTCATTTTTTTTGGAGGGTTGGGGAATGGCGTGTATGAGTGGTTGTTGATGTTGTGCTGCGTGTTTGATGTGTCTGCGGTAAAAGTTTAACATACCCAGGAAGCGGCGGAGTTCCGTCACGGTGCGGGGTTGCGGGAAGTCACTAATGGCGTGGACTTTGTCTGCGAGGGGTTTGATGCCCTCGGATGAAACGTGGTGGCCGAGGCAGCGGACGGAGGGTTGGCCGAGAACGCACTTGTCTGTGTTGACCAGGAGGCCTTCGGAGGAGAAGATGTCCAGGATCTGTTGGAGATGGCGGAGGTGTTCTTCCGGCGTCCTGGAGGCCACCAGGACGTCGTCGAGGAAGCAAAAGACGAACGGTAGGCCTCGCAGGATGCTGTCCATATAGCGCTGCCAAGTCTGTGCAGCGTTCCTTAACCCGAAGCCCATCTTAACATACTCGAAAAGTCCGAACGGGGTAATGATGGCGGTTTTCTGGACATCGGGGGGGTGAATGTTGATGTGGTGGAACGCCCGTGAAATGTCGAGGGTAGAGAAGATATTAGCGCCATGGAGGTGCGACGAGAAGTCCCGTAGGTGGGGAACATTATAAAGGTCCGGCGTGGTTTTCGAATTGAGCCGCCGGTAGTCCCCGCAGGGGCGGATATCCCCATTGGGCTTCTGCACGATGTGGAGTGGAGAAGCCCAAGGGGATTTTGAGGGGCGGACGATGCCGTCGGCTATGAGTTTATTAAAATGTTGCCGGGCTTTAGATAGTTGCAGGGGGTGGAGTCGTCGGGCTTTTGCTGTGATGGGGGGGCCGGAAGTCTCGATGTGGTGTTGAATGGTGGAGATGTGGGCAGAGGGGCGGCGCTGGGGGCGGTAGTTGAGGAGGAGGCGTTCAAATTGCGTAGGGGGGTGGTTGATGGCATGTATGAATCCGGGTATGGGTGTTTTTGTGGCGGGGTCAATCAGGCGCGCGTTCCGGACGTCGACCTGGAGACCGAAATATGCGAGAAAATCGGCCCCCAGGATCGCCTTCTCCACGTCCGCCACGGTAAACTCCCACTCGTACGCGAGCCCGCTCATATAAACAGAGGAGCGGTACGTCCCGTACGAGGGGATGGTGGTACCGTTGGCGGCGTAGAGAAGCTGCCGGTAGCAGCGCGCCTGACGACGGAGGATGTTGTTGGGAAATATTGATAGCGCCGCCCCTGTGTCCACCAAGAAAGGCACATTGGTTTTCCTGCAGCGCAGGAAAAGTCGCTGGTGGGTCGGGAGGGCGTTGGGTATAATTGCGGAGGTAGGTACGTGTGTCGGCGCTGGCTGGTCCGCCGCGAAGGAGACGCGAGGCGGTTTCTTGTCGTTCCGGAGGGGGGGAACGGTGGAGTCTGCAGGGGGGCTGGCCAGTTTGGTAGGAGGAGGTTTCGCCTTGTTCCGGGGAGGGGGAACGGCAGTGGCGGGCTGTGTGGTGGCCGGAGGGGGTTGTGCCCTGGAGGCGGGCGTGTAGGTTCCGTTCCGTGGTGGGGGAACGGACGCGGCGGCGTGAGTGGCGGCCGGGAGGTTGTCTGCCCTGTTGACGGGCGTGGAGGGGCCGTTCCGGGGTGGGGGAACGGGAGCGGCGGCGTGAGTGGCGGCCGGAAGGGTGGTTGCCCTGGTGGCGGGCGGGGAGGGGTTGTTCCGTTTGTGGTGGGGTGAGGGAGTCGGCGGCGCTGCAGGCGCGGCCGGGAGGTTGGCAGCCGTGGCGGCGGCGTAGGAGGGGTAGCGTGGTTTGGCGGTGGTGGCTGTGTGAATGCGGGCAGGGGGGGGGTATGTGCATGGTCCCCCCGTGTTGGCGAGGAGGGGGGCCCGCCGGATTTACCGGCGGGCGTCTGCGTTTCCCTGCTTAGGGGCGAAGGAGCAGGGGGGTTGGCACTTGCGGGCCTCCCCACCGAAGTTTACGTGGTAGAAACAACGGTTGGGGTGGTCCGCAGGTAGGTAGGCGGAGTTGGTGGGGCGGGCTGAGTTGGATGCGCGCGCAGCCGCTGGGGACCGACCCCTGCGCTGGCGGGGAGGGGATGCGTTGCGGCGCTCGGGTGAGCGCTGGCGGCGGCGGTCGGCGGACGAGTCGCGTCGGCGATCCGCCGAAAGTGGTCGACGGCCGTCGAGGGAGGGTGCCCGGCCGCGTTCCCGGGATTTTGTGCGGTCCCGGAAAGGCGGGGGGTGGCGCAGCGTACGCACCTCACTGACGGCGGCCGCAGCGGCCAAGTCATGCACGGTGTCCGCGAGGCGCAGGAGGGGCTCGTCGGGACCGTCGAGATGGCTGGCCAGGGCCATCTGGATGGGGTGGGGAAGGGCACGTAACCAGAACGTGCGGGCGATGTCGGCGGTCATAATCCCCTGCAGCTGGTGTCGCAGCCGCCGGTAGAGGTGGGAGGGCTTCTGGTCGCCGAGGTGTTGAGGTTGGGAGAGGGCGGCGACTCGGGCGATTTTCGACGGCTGGTAGGTGTTGATGAGGCGGCTGCGGAGGTCGTCGTACGCAGCGGCGGCGTCGGGGGAGATATCAGAGGTCTGCAGCAGGATCTCGTAGGGCAGTAACGAAATGATCCGGGAATATCGAGTTTTCTGGCTGCGGATGTTGGCGGCCGAAAACGCTGCGTCTACTTGGAAAAACCAAAGCGCCGGGTCGTGCGTGTAGAAGGGGGGCAGCGACAGAGGGAACGCAGCGGACGCCGTCATGACGTTGGCGGCGGCTGCGGCCGTAGCGGCGGCGGCGGCGGCGGCGGTGTCTGATGACGCAGAGGTCGGCGGGGAGAGCGTGGAGAAAGGGTTGTCGGCCAATGCGTCGGATGTCGCAGCGGCGGGCGGCTGCAGTGTGGCTGGTCGCAGGAGCGGCGGCGCCGGTGAGTTCGGGTCCATTTCTGTAACTAAAATTCAAAAATTTGACGTGGTTTTGAATTTTGAAATTCGCAATCGGCGGGAGCGGTGGTGCGTTGAGTTGAGAGTTGAGCGGTGAGGTGTGGGCCAAGAATTGCGAATTTACACTGACTGGTTGAAATTTTGAATTTAAAATTTGGGACACCGAACTATTTGACTGGGGCGACACATGAGGTGGGAAGGTGGGAAGGAAGAAGGTTGAGTGAACGTCGGGTTCACCACTGTGATGAATTTAAAATTCTCATCACGGTGGCGTGGAAGGAAGGTGAGTGAGTGAATTTTGGTAAAGGAGAGAAAAGGAGGAAAAGTCGCAGGCGGCTGTAATCAACCGAACATCTACGACTTTGGAGGAGAGAGAGGTGGATGAGGGAATTTCACCTAGGCGGCTGTAGTCAACCGTTCATCTAGGTGAAGGAGAGGAAAGGAGAGGTCCCTTGTCTAGGCGGCTGTATTCAACCGATCATCTAGACAAGGAGGAGGAGAGAGGAGGTGAAATTCCCAGGCGGCTGTAGTCAACCGATCATCTGGGAGGTAAGGTAAGAGAGAGAAGAGAGAGCTGGTTAGAGGAAGTGTCGAATGAAGCTTGAGCGCCAGGATCCGGGGTTTTATAGTACTTGGGGGCCTCTCCCTCCAGCTCCTTGCTGGGAGCTGGTAGTGGGGCCCCAGGTTGAGTAACCCTGGGTTCTGTCGCCTGTCCCCACTCATATCTTTATTACGGAGCTTTAGTTTGGCGTTTGGATATTGGTGAGAACTTAATATGATAGGAGTGTTCCCGGGAGGGACTCACGACACCTATTTTTCAATGATTTTGTTTTGCAATTGATCCAAATTTAGTTTCTACGTCTGTAGCAGCAAGGCGCATAAATTTTGGAAGAATACACAAATTTATGAAAGCAATTGTTTTTCTTCATTGCAGAAGATGAGGTAAATTTTGCTTCAAAAAACGGTAGAGAGTATGCTACTGCTTTTCTTCGTTGGACGCTCATGCTACGGTTGTTTCCTACTTTAGTAGTTGGAGTTTTTTCACCCCTTTCCCAAATATAAAAACAGTACCTTTACTTTTCCTTGTAAAATACGACTTACCGCGATGTGCAAGCCACCAACGGTCGATCGCTCGAAGCTTTTGGCGCTCATCACAAAATTGAAAAACGGTACCACCTGACGAATTCAGACAAATATGAGCGGGATACAACAAAGAAAAACAGTACTGTCCTGGTGACCATTAAATTAAATTCACTGTTCCAATTAATTAACATCGTAGATCTGGGATCTGCGTTTCCACCACTACTGCGTTTCATCATTGGAAAACCATCAAAAACTCGAAAAAACGTAGATGTTTTCCTTGAATAACTTTTTTAAGGAAATTTTCCCAACTTCCACAACTAGAAATAAAAGCAGGTCTTTAAGATACGAATCCAGCCATACCAAAATCTCTAAATTGGAAAAAATCGAGTCTACGGCATTTTTTTTTACTACGGAGGGCAGAACACAGATTCTGCTGATTCCTAGCCATTTTCATGTCACAAATGTAGGGCCCATTGCAATATGGTTTGCAACTGGCCCCCTTGCTTTTCATCGCTCGTCCCAAAGTTAATTACTGCAGTTATTCTCAAAATCCCAACAAAGTTAGCGTTGGGCCGGTGGTCCGTTTGAAGTTTTCCAACGCGTAAAAACTCTCGCTGTTGACTACCAACTGTTGCCACTTGCCGTGTAGTTTACCCTTGAAAAACTGTTGATACTTCCCTCTGTACAGTCTGCGACTCAGATATTTTCCGAGTAAAGAACATCTCGTACGGAGAAACGCGTTTATAAGCAAAGGGAATGAGAAACGATGTTTAAACATTAGGTAAAAAATAAATAAAAACGATGGTGGGGGGGAATAAAGTTTTTCTTGCCTTGGAATCCTTTTTACCTGTCTTTCTAGGCGGCAGAAAGTCACTCTCCTGGGCATCAGAGGGTTCATTATTTGTCTCCTGTTGTCGCCTCTTTTAAGTGCCAGGGTAAAAATTGGCTCGCCGTTCATTTGGAAGAAAAATGACAATGACGGGAGGAGGATTGGGTCCGCGGAAGGTTCTGGGAGTATGGAAAGCTGTGCTTTGTTTTGGTTTATTATTCTGTGAATAATACACCTATGTATTCGCTCAGCAAAAAATTTTTATAACACCCCCTCAAAATTTTTTCTTTTCCGTTTCAAGGTGCGTGGATTCAAAAAATGCAATGTCCGTCCGCCGTACGCCGTCCGCCGTACGCCGTCCGCCGTCCGCCGTATCACGTGTACAGGCTTCATTTTTGGTCTAAAAAATTCGTTCTTTCGCACACATGCTCCATTTGGGCCCTAGTTGTGTCCCGAAACTTTTCAGCCCGATCGGAATATACCCAGGGGTGTTATGAGTGAAAATGTGTGTAAAAATAGGTACTTTTTGCGTTTTAGCAACATGCTAGTAAAATGAGCTTTTGAGGTATCGTTTTTCATGTTTTTGGGGACGAGAAGACCGAATATGAAGTCGATTTTGACCAAAGACGCGGAAATTGAGGTTTTACCATTGGCTCAGCTCCCAAAATTGTTTTTTTTTAGTCAAAAACCTGGAAAACTGTCTGAAATCACCATCAATGTGTATACTAACATTAGAAAAAGTGTAAACAGCTGAATCAAGACCATTAAATCGCACTACCAATGATCAAATATGATCTGGGGGGGAAAAAAAGTGTAGGTACCTATTTCATGTTTTGGGGGCCAAAATTGGTGGAAATCATCAGGAATAGCTAATTCAATCATTCCACATGAAAGAAACAATAAATTTAACTGCCAACAAGAATCTCTAGAACTCCAATAGAATAATAAACCCATGTGACAAGGACTTTGCAGCGTTTTTTGTATGAAGAAGGGCTTTTAAGGATCCACTATTTTCAGTGGGCAATACATCATTAGCTAGGGATAGGATTTTTATGTATTTAAATATGCGAAATATGTAACTAAAATAAGCATTTTTTGAAATATGCATAAAATATTTATGTGAAATGTATTTTTTTGAAATATGTAAAAATCGGTAAAAATTTTGAAGTCAAAATAAATTGTGAAAATATGTAATACTATTATTATTTAACAGAAAATAAAATATAAGAAACTTTTAAAAACATCATCCGGAAACTCACGTAAGTACTTAGTGATGTTCGAGTTTGAGTTTCGTGGCATTTCCCACCAGAAAACTCAGTGTCCAAGCCAAAATGAGGTTTCAAAAATGAACAGTGTAACGCAAGATAGGTACCTACTGTTTACACTGCTCTACAAACACTCGCAAATTGCGATCTTCTTCTAAGCGTTGAAAAACATTTGAAATATTTGGAAAAATGTGTTTCAGTCAATGAAATATATTTGAAAATATATAAGTAGGAAATATTAGCGAAATAAAGTGTGTTAGTACGGCTCAAAAAGTAGCACTATGAGCACAGCTAGTTGAAAGTCTTGGGTACAGAGCACAACAAATTTTTTTTTGCGAATACTACCCCTAGTCATTACATTCCTAGTTTTTAACAAAGTTATTTAAATAGCTACCAGATCTTCGAAGACCACAGGAGCTACATATTATAGGTATTTTAATAATTTCAAACATTCTTTAGTAAAGCAGGTACCTACCTACCAAACTAGTACATAGTAGCTATAATTATTCGTATAACATTTGTTCAAGTTGCAAAAGTACCTATCAACAAAATCCAAAAGAGCCATTCTTCAAGTTAAATAATATTATATTAATTAATTTTCACGTCAACACGATCGTGAATGAAACGGTATAAATCCAGCACAGATTCATTGCTAGAGATCACGGATGGCTGTATGACTCTACTTCATACAGCCATCCGTGGTCCCTAGCAATTATGTCTGTGCCTGATTTATACCATTTCATTCACGATCATCATTAAGCTTTTTGGTGCGAACGAACGGCTGGACGTACAAACTTAGGTATTTATTAGGTAATCTATGTACCTATTATATTATTATGTGTTAGTAGGTAGGTATGTATTATATTATTAATCTGACGGCTGTTTTGTTGTCCTTATGCAATCTGACGCAGTCCAATACGCAATAAAGAATCTATGAATCTATTGAGGACATTAATAGATTCATTAAAGATTATCAAGACCAGATTATTAAAGTTTGAATAATCTTGAATAATAAGTTTTAATAATATTAAAGTTTTAATTCCCAAGATGAAGGTGACAACCTGTTGCCGAAAAGTACCTACCAATTTTCCACAAATCACAAAACTTCAGAAACAACTCAGGTCATCCTATATTCATTTTAAATTATGGAAAACTTTGTACACCGCGAATAATGAATAGATTATTCAATCTTATTTAATTATTAGGTATAACTTAAATCACTTGCGGCTGAGTAGTCGAAATCCATAGCAAAAAACTACAGGATAAAAATAGAATAGTCTATTTCCACGTAAACTAACAAACTGTACTGATGATGGTTTAACAACCAAAACCGGTCTACAGTTTGTTAGTTTACGTGGAAATAGACTATTATATTTTTATCCTGTAGTTTTTTTTAAATTATTAGGTGTTTTAGAATTATTCAACAAGTAAAAGCCCATGAAGGTTGGCAGTTTTATCTGGGAAATTATATTTTGTAGCTAAACAAGAGCTAAATTGACGGCCATGATAAGTCCGGACTTATGGTGATAAGTCCAAAATGGTGAGGTTGAGGTTTCTTGACAAAACATCTGAAGAGATGGCCCGCAATTTTCGGTGATTTTCTGTAGGGTTTACGTAAAGTGGTTTGTGGTGCGGAGTATGTTTGTGAGATGGATGTAGCGCTTTCTCTGGATGCGAGTTCTGATCAACTGCAAAATACTTTATTCTGCGAATAACGAATAGGCCCTTTCGACGTGGAACGGCTCTTTCATCTAGGGACCTGCCTCATAGACTCGTACTTCACAAAGCTCTCCATCTCAATCTGTTTACCCTTAGAACAGGTGGGCCGGTGATGGACAAAGGGCCAAGACATTGCAAGGGAATCTGATCATGCGCAGATGACGTAAGTCGATAAACCCACCTCGTGACATTTATATTCATATACCTCCTCTATCTACTTAGACCCCGCCGAGGAGGCCGAGAGAAAACCCTCCGTAAACCAAATTTTCTACCCTCGTAGTGTTAAGGTTCCTCACTTGAAGGCGGATGTAGCAATTTCGCGAGTTGTTACCGAGAGACCGCGTATCGAGTCGAGGGGACTTGGGTACATTTTTTTTCATGCAAGGACCGAAAAATATATTGCGTAGTCCACAACTCACAGCTTAATGCGTACAACGAAGAGGTGGGGCCAGCAGTGGATACTGCGGTTCTATGTACTGTGGTTCCTACATATTGGAGGCATCCGTCAGTATTTCAATCTGAGAAACATCAAATGGAGCCCTTTTTTGCCTAAATATTTCATTACGGGAACAAACTTAATTTCAAAGACGCAAATTCTCTGATTCTCAGTCCACCAGACCATCTTGAGAAATCGGCGTAAGAACACTTGACATTTCCCAGAATTTTCAACCAATTTTGAATTCGGCGAAATGCCCATAATTTTATTTCGGCTAATTTTGATCGATTTGGTATCATTTTCGAAAGGTTTTTGCATGCTGAATTGAAATAAACCACCGCAAAGTCGGTTGGATCCGACCAAAGACGAGTAAGTAACTGGTTAACTGTTGTTTAAATGCTGAAAAACGTGTCCGGAGAGCTTGAAATATGCATGTACCTACCTACCTTCTGTTTTCCATGTTCTCCGGCAAATATGATTTTCACTGGTCAAGTCGAGTCGGGTTTGAATTTCAATATTTTTGTCCATGCTAATTCGAATGAAAGCGCTCCCATGCCGGTAGGATTAACCGTTTTTGAGAATAATGCAAAAATCGTGTGGGAAATGCTAGAATAGTGGCGAAATGCCCTGAATTTCATTTTGGCTACTCGTGATCGATTTTGGTACCATTTTCGAAAGGGTTTTGCTTGCTCAATTGAAATAAACCATCTTAAATTCTTTCGCCAAGTCGAAAGGATTAACCCTGGTAAGTTTAACTGTTGTTGAAGTGCTGAAAAACTTCTCCGTCGAAAGCTTGAAATTGGCTGTTTCCCTGCTGCATTTATCTCGAAAACGGGTGGTTTCATTCGATTCTGCATGCAAAAAACGCTGCGAAGTCCTTGTCACAAGGCTTTATTATTCTACTGGACATACCTGCAGAAATATTGGCTGTTTCGTCCATGTACAATAATTGAAATAGCTATTTTTGATGGTTTCTACCAATTTCGGCCCCCATAAACACGAATTAGGCTCCTATTTTTGACAAAATACCTTTGCTCATTGTTAGTGCAATTTAACTGTCTTGATTCACCTGTTCATACTACCTCTAGTGTTATTATACAAATTTATGGTGATTTCAGACAATTTCCCAGGTTTTTGAACCATAAAATTTGGGAGCTGAACCTTCGTTCAACCTCAATTCTTCACTCTTTGGTCAAAATAAACTTCATATTCTGTCTTCTCCCCTAGAAAACAGGAAAACGATACATCATAAGCTCATGTGACTAAAACCGCAAAAAAATCCTCGAAAACCCGTATTCTTACACCCATAACACCCCTGGGTGTATTCCGATCGGGCTGCCGAGCTTTGGAGCACAGCTAGGACTTGAATGTGTTCCCAAATGGATAACCAAACCGTGTGCGGAAGAACAACAATTTCATAACATCATTTAAGGTGAATTTAAGGCTGAAACTTAGAAACTCAATTCTTTGCTCGTTGTCAAAATCGACTTCACAATTGGTCTCCTCGCCCTAAAAACATAGAATGGCCGATCGGGCTGCAAAGTTTCGTGAAACAACTAAGGCCCAGATGGAGCCTGTGTGCGAAAGAACGAATTTTTTGAAGAAAATAAAGTAGTATACGGGTGATGCGGCGAACGGCGTACGGCGGACGGACATTGCATTTTTGGAATCTACGCACCTTGAAACGTAAAACAAAAAAGGTTTGAGGGGGTGTTCGAAAAACGTTTTGCTAAGCGAATACATGGGTTATTATTCATAGAATAACAAACCAAAACTACTCAAAATGAAACCCAATTCGAACAAGGAAAATCGCATTTACCAGAGGACATGGCTAGCAGAAGGCTGGTAGTTACATACTTCAAGCATTCCGGACACGTTTTTTCAGCATTTCAACAACATTTAACCTTACCAGTTTATTCCTACCGACTTGGTGACGGTTTATTTCAATTCAGCATGCAAAAACCTTTCGAACATGATAACAAACCCGATCACAACTAACCGTCATATAATCCAGGCATTTCCACACTTTTTTGGCGTTTCACACAAGGTTTTCGTAATTAAGCTGAATTTTTCTCGAATACGGTTAATCCTACCGGCATCGGAGTAGTGTCTTCCGATTCAGCATTGAACATCCATTTGAAAACTACACCCCACTCGATCGGAACGTGTAAAATTGAAATTATGGGTATTTTCCCCCCTTCTACCACACTCACTAAATTTGTATAGCCCCTTCATTTCCGTAAACCCCATGCCAAAAGAGATTTTTCCACCAATTAATGTACCAATTTTGGTTTATTATTTTCAGTAATGAACCATTGGAATCGAGCATGAAAAAAAATTCTAACCCCCCCTCAAAATTTGATGGTTTACGTTTCAAGGTATGTAGAATACGAAATGCAATAAAAATATTTCTGTCTGTCCGCCGTACGCCGTACTGGCCACTTTTCTTAGTTACCATGAAACAAAATTGATGAAATTCGGGTTATAGGTTCCGTTCGGGGTCTAGTTGGTCCTCGAAGCTCGACGTTACTGTGAGTCATCTCTATGGGGTTCAAAATAGGGGTTGCAATTTTCAGAACGCCGTATCTCGAAAACTTTCGATAGAAGGGTATGGTTTTTTTTTACGTTATTTAATTTGTCTTGAGCTAAAAAACATTTTTGAGACCACCCGGAGCATCGTACGTCCAGCCGTTCGTGAGCACCAAAAAGCTTCGTCAACACGATCGTGAATCAAACTGTATAAATCCGGCCGGGATATCATCACTAGGGAGCACCTGATTATAATCAAGGATGGCTGTATGAAGTCGAGTTGGTTGTTCTATGATATTATTTCTTTTGATAAGTGATGGACTATTGGATTTTGTTGGTAGGTACTTCTGAAACTTGATCAAAACGTTGAAGTATTATTGATGGGTAAATAATTATTACACAATGGTAAATTATTACATAACGGTAAATTATTACATAACGGTAAATTATTACATAACGGTAAATTATTACACAACGGTAAATTATTACAGAACGGTGAATTATTACACAACGGTTCATCTACCAAGAAGGGGCTGGATTTTGTTGATCGTTGATCGGTACTTTTGCAACTTGAACAACCGTTGAAGTATTATTGATGGGCAAGTTATTACACAACGGTTCATTATACCTTACCACGAGGGTAGGTATTGACCACAGAAAACAGTGATCTACGCACAAGGGGCATCTATTTCACTCCACATCAACAATTTTCCTTCAGAACTTCATTATTTTTTGCGTTTCTTTTCGCCATTTTAGTTACTGTTTCTCATCGACAGAATTATTCATCACTAGGGACGCGCTCACAATCGGGAATTGGCCCGAGGCCGATATAAAATCATTGCTAGGGATCATCTGATTATAATCAAGGAGTATGAAGTCGAGTTGGTTGTTCCGTGATATTATTTCATTTGAAAAATGATGGCTGTTTTGGAGTTTGTTGATAGGTACTTTTGCAACTTTTTTCACTCCACCTCAACAATCTCCCTTCAGAACTTCATCGTTTGCTTTTCTTTTTGCCATTTTAGGTACTGTTTGTCATCGACAGAATTATTTTAGCAACATTTAACTCGTGATTAAGGTGGGTACCTAGTAACGAGTACCTATTTCACTCCACATCAACAATCTCCCTTCAGAACTTCATTATTTGCGTTTCTTTTTGCCTTTTTTAGGTAATGTTTGTCATCTACAGAATTATTTTAGCAACATTTAACTCGTGATTTAGGTAGGTACCTAGTAACGAGTACGGGGTTAGGTACTAACCTACGGAGGATCTGCGATCCACATAATATGTATAGAGTAGTACATATTATATTATATAGACGGGTTATCTATACAGAGAGCTGTGATCTGTAACAGAAGGGTATTCTGTACAAAATAATAAACCGTTGTGCAGGGATTTGCAGCGTTTTTCTAATTCACAACCTATTTTTTTTAAACTAAAGCTTGTTTGCTTTTTTTAACCCACTGTTTGCCAACAAAACGCCATTAACCTTTATCTGAAAATTCTGAAACCTACTAGGTACTTATTACATAAGGCCGTCCTTAGCTACTTGCTGTAGTAGGCATCTACATTTAAAGTCGCCTAGTTTGTGACCAATGAATGTGCCCGTATTTTGTGGCTATAGCTTCTCCATTATTATAATCTTGGTTCAGCAGTAATTTTCTGTTTAGGTGTACAGTCTTCTTCTTGACTTAAACACGGCCTGGGGCCATTCCCTCAACTTTTCAAACTAATAAGTCCTCCCCCCCCCCCCCCCCCACAACATCCAAGGAAGGATGAAGAACCACTTTTCAGGGCGTGCCTCCGGTGGTGAGGCCAACTTTGAACGGGAGTTCCTGAGGAGTTCCCTTACACAAGGGACCCGTGTCACGGGAATGTAGTCTGGGGGTATTTCGACCTTAATTAAGAGATAAGGGTTCGGGAGACGGTGAATGTAGGTAGCTGAAGATGCGTGAACAACTTGTTGCACTCGGGGAGTCTCTACAGCCCGCTGCCTTAAAATCTGATAAAACTCCGCTTCCGCCTGATCGGACCACTCAGATTTCGTGAATACGGCGAAAACAAGTCTTGATTGAATAAAAACTACAATGAGCGGGATTGAGCTACAAATTGTTCATTATAGCGCCCTTGCATCATTACAAAATTTTATTTAATTCACATCAAACAAATTCCAGTGATTCACCATGACCATATCAGCGAATTTTAAAAGTTGGCAAGTTTTAGATACTAGGTACTTATTTCTCACAAATTTCAGCAATTTTTGACCCCCCAAAAAACTCAAAGTAGACCCAATTTCCTAGGCAAACATTTAATCTAAAAACATATTTTTCTGTCTAGAGCTCTACACCATGTTTTGTGAACTCATACCAATAATTTATACCGTTTGTACCAACTTTTCGCGGCTTTTGAATCCAAAAATCTGGCATTAGACCTAATTTTTTACAGCGAAAGAATGTTTTGAATACCTAATATAAACCGTATGATTGTCCTTTGGTGAATTTGTTTTCAAAAAAATTTATTATGTTACTAAATGAGATTAGGGTTTGATTTTATGGGATTAACAAAGCTAAATTTCGGTGCTGATTTCGGATTAGCAAAATTTAACATTGGTTTTTTGTTGCATTTTTTGAAATCACGCGGTTTCTTCTCCTAAATTCGCTATAGCTGATTCCGCATTCTTTAAAATAATGGGCATATCATTCAACTAATGGCTGATATTGATTAGTATTGATTTAAAAAAATGCAAAGAGCTTCAGAATTGATGATTGCGTTAATATGGCGAAATGGAAATTTATTGCGCCCCGAGTGTGCAGCTCTAAGAAAATAAACAAAATGTTTCTACTAAAATCTGGCTGTTTGCCTCTTTTCAAGAGCCATAAGAACTGCTCGACTCTTGAATGGTTTTCACTCGAGTCGCGAATGTCCTCAACGTCCATTTAATTTGAATGCCCCCCCACTCACACCACCACTTCAGTTAGTAGGAAAAAAAACTGTCTCGGGCAATACGAATTAAATACAAGGAAGGTATGGGGAAAATACCTAGTGGTAAACCACGGAAAAGGAAACTAAGACTGAACAAGTTTTTCAACCACCGCTCATTTAAAATAAACCTTCAATTTTAGTACAATTCAAAGGGCGTCGAAAACGACATTTTTACTATCTACTTCGAGATGCCCTTATAATGCCTCAACTATATAATTTCAATTTATACTCCTAGGTTACTTCCAGCCCCTCAACATCTGTAATTCCTCAAATTACTTCGAAACACAGTTTTTCTCGGAACAAAACTTAGGTTGATCTAAGCCTATACCAGCTCATGGTGGGTAACTACTGAAGCACCTAACGCTCCATCGTGTCGCAGATGGTACGGTGAGAGTCAAACATTCTTCATATGCACAGAATGGGCAGCAGAGAGGAGCCGGGGCGGGAAACTGTAGGCAAAGAGAATATCAACAGTCTTATTGACCAACATGTCTCCAGAGTTAGTAGTTGCCATATTTTGTCTATGCAAACTTCCTGTCTCAAATTCTCAAGTCGCCATTCTACGCCATTTTCAATTAATTTATATCAAGTTTTTGCGATTTTAGTCATTTTTGCCAATTTTAAGGAGTTTGACCCCCCCCCCCCCCCCCACACACACACACACAAATCCAGTTTGACCCAAGAAATGTTTGATTAAGTTAGAAGAGAAAGAAAGAAAGAAAGTATGTTGTGAAAAAAGAATACTTAGGTAATTACAACCTGTATCTACCTCTATTACCTGTACAGATGGCAGATGCCCCTTCTGCGTGGATCACTGTGTTCTGTGGTTCCCACAAGAGAGCCCTAAATCGAGTACTGGAGCCGTCCGGGCAATCAAATTTCATAAAAATGTGCGGTGGAATCAAGAATTCCGTCATTAAATACGTGAAATTTAATTCACAACCAAAATTCAAGAGATTCGTGGGCAAAGAATATTTTTAAAGAAACGGCACAAACAACTCAATCACTCAAGCACAAACAACTGTATTTTCCCTGACCATAAAACAAAACAGAACATAATATGTAACACACCGATCCTAAAATGGATATAGCCTTTTTTTACGGGTCAACCCTCTCCCCCCCCCCCCGCACATATCCAAACAGTGGTACCAACATTTAAAAAAATGAAGAAATCGGTAGGGATTCATAAACTTTTTTTTTTTTCATGACAAAAAGGTTTGGTCAAGCTAAAAACGCTGCAAATTATTACACAACGGTTTATTATTTACCTGTATAGATGCCCGTTCTGAACAGATAGATCACTGTTCTCTGTGGTCAATACCTGCCCTTGTGCTCCCCCAAAGAAAGCCCTGAATCGAGTACTGGAGCCGGCAGGGGAATTACAGTTTCATAACTAATATGCGGTAGATTCAAGAATTCTATAATTAATTATTTATTTACCTATCAACAAAATCCAAAATAACCATCATTCTTCAAATCAAATAATATCACACAACAACCAACTCAACTTCATTCAGTCATCCGTGATTATAATCAGGTGTTCCCTAGCAATGATATCTGTGCTGGATTTATACCGTTTCTTTCACGATCATGTTGACGAAGCTTTACGGTGCGAACGAACGGCCGGACGTACAATGGGTACTCCAGTGGTCTCAAAAAATTCTCAAGTTCAAGATCAATTTAAAATGTAAAAAAACCCATACCGTTCTATTGAACGTTTTCTAGCTACGGCGCGGCGTTGTGGAAAAAGAATCAAATGGGGGTGGTTCCAATTTTTTTTTCATGCTCGATTCCAAAGGTTCAGTACTAAATAATAAACCAAAAACGTAGTGCTACTTATACAGGCAGGGCCGCAGATAATTATGTTGATTTAGCACTTAGGTATCGCCAACGTTGTTCATACCTAAATAGTATTATTAAATGCTATTGTTAATGTTATTATTAAGTGTTATTAGCATTAAAAAATATTATTATTTCTAGTATTATTAAATTTCGAGCATTTTCAATGCATGACATGACAACTCACAAAACCTCGGCGTCACAGGCCACAGGTCTTTGGTCGAGTTGCGGATATTATTGTTAAACAATCCTACGTTTCTGTATACCTACGAGTACATAATTCACCTTCGATTTATTTTTTTAATTTCAACATAGCAGGCCGACTGTCGACTTCGTTATTCAATTTTCCTTCCCTCCCAGCTGAGCTATTCAAGCTCAAATAAAATATTGGGGGGAAAAGAAAAGTTGTTGAGAAGTTTTCGAAATATTAATCGTTGAAACGAGACACCCTTTTTAATTTAGAATCTCACAGCGAAAGGAAAAACGACGTTCTGAATGTCGGTGAGTCACCGAAAACGGACGGGATGATAAAACTCCCAAATGAGTTCGGTAGGTAGGTGTCGTCTGAATTTATTCGTAAAAGTTTGGCAAATTATTTCATTTCGGCGAAAAGTGGTTTCATTACCTTGCCCTCGCCAACCTTTACAGCAATGAATAAAGCGACGGGAGTATAACTTCTTTCATGCGAAATTCTTATTGCAATGAGTCTCAAAGATTTGTGTCCGTTTAACAGCATTCTGAATACATCCCTAGATTTTAACAAAAAATTATGTGCGATTATAAATATCTATGCATAGATATGATATACATGTATGTACATTATGTTATAAATTTGTTTATTTATGTGCCTGTCCTGATCTTAGCTGCGAGATAATAACGCTGCAAAGTTGACACATGGGTTTATTATTATAAAGGGTGTAAAATGAGTGATGCAAAAACTCTCTCCCACGTGTTTTACATCTAATTTCCGACCAAAAGTGTCCTATAACATTTTTTTTTACTCCGCTTAAAACCCCACTTTTTTCACTTTTAAGATTTTTTTCGAGATTCCGACCTCGTCTCACTAAAGCAGCTATAATTTCCTTAATTTAAAGAGTAAATTAAAATTTGAAGATACCGTTGAAAAGAGCGTTAAATTTCCTGTCTGTCTGATGCCTAACAAAAATTTTTTAGGAGGATTTGAGGAGTGAAAATGGAGTTTGAAAAGTGAATTTTGTCAAAATCTTAAAATCGTCTGTTTTTTTCAAACGCTTGGTGATCCTTTTAATTCTTGTAGCAGAATGGTGAAGGTAAGCTAAAAAATGCACCAAAACGTCAGCTTTCCAACGGTCTAATCAAAACGTTTTTTGGAACAGATTTCAAGAGGGAAAATGAGGTTTGAATACGAAAAAACGTGTTGTTTCCGGCAAAATCGTGGGTTTTTCATGAAAAATGTACCTTTTTTGAAGCAGTGAGTCAACTATGGGGTAATTTTCAAATCGAATGGTGACACCCTCACATCATCTCCCAGTAAGTATTTGGTCGGTTTTTCATTTTAGTCCAAGGGTGTTGGCATTGCAAAGAATGGAACTATGGAAGTTAAGCAAAGAGGATTGAAAGATCCGTGAGACGACTGTGTTTGTGTACCTCTACGAATGATTGGGATGAGTTCTTATCTTTTTCGCTCCCACCTATGGACCCTTCACAAAAGGACTGGTCCTGTATTCGCCAAAACGGAAGGCATTTTGAGCAAATAAAGGATTGAACAGAGTCCCGCTTAACTTCCATAGTTCCATTCTTAGTAATGCCAACACCCTTGGACTAAAAAGAAAAAAAAAATCAGTCATGCAGCATGACTTAATGAGCGAATTTTCAAAGAAATATTCGAATTAATGGCTATGGTTTTGAATAAAGGAAAACTTCGGTCTAAAATTTGGTTTTCTATGTATATTCTCTTCGTATTTATTTTAATTTGTACGTTTTGTCCATCCTGATTCTACCGTTTGTTTATTACGTAATTGTACTAAGTGCTTATTTATTTGATCGCTGTGGGTAAATTCAAGGAGTTGTACTAATCGTTTGCCTCCCCCTTTTTTTTGCTTCGAACTCTCGTCTTCAATTAATACTTCTCACATTTTTCAATCTGACCACTCTAAGGGGGTGGGGGTAAGAGTTTAAAGATTATCCTAGTTTTGGGTAATTTTTGCGCACTTTAAATGCTCTAATTTAAGAACGGATTTAGATATCTAAAATCCGATTTCACTATCGTGTTCAGCGTGCAAAAACCTTTAAAATGAGGGGTCACTTGTTAGAAAATAACATTTTGGGGATTTTTGGGTAATTTTTGCGCACTTTAAATGCTCTAATTTGAGAACGGATCAAGATATCTAAAATCCGATTCCACCATCGTGTTCAGCGTGCAAAAACCTTTAAAATGAGGGGTCACTTGTTGGAAAATAACATTTTGGGGATTTTTGGGTAATTTTTGCGCACTTTAAATGCTCTAATTTGAGAACGGATCAAGATATCTAAAATCCGATTCCACCATCGTGTTCAGCGTGCAAAAACCTTTAAAATGAGGGGTCACTTGTTAGAAAATAACATTTTGGGGATTTTTAGGTAATTTTTGCGCACTTTAAATGCTCTAATTTGAGAACGGATCAAGATATCTAAAATCCGATTCCACCATCGTGTTCAGCGTGCAAAAACCTTTAAAATGAGGGGTCACTTGTTGGAAAATAACATTTTGGGGATTTTTGGGTAATTTTTGCGCACTTTAAATGCGCCAAAACCCTCCTTAGAGTAGGCCAATTTCGCCCATCTTCGAACTTAGCCTTTCGATTGCCAAGATAGATTTTTTGTGCAAATTTGAGCTGTTTATCTCAATTCTATCGAGAGTTATCGTCTGGAGTGACACATATATAAATAAATATATATATATATATATATATATATATACATATAAAAAAGTGTTAAATTTCAGGAATCGTTTTAGAATGGTCTGAAACGGATTTCTATGAAGAAAATTTCCAAAAATTTATATTATTTAAATTTCGAAGCCATTGCAATAGCTTCATTTTCTTTGAAAATTCGCTAAAACGACCAAATACTTACTGGGAGATGATGTGAGGGTGTCACCATTCGATTTGAAAATTACCCCATAGTTGACTCACTGCTTCAAAAAAGGTACATTTTTCATGAAAAACCCACGATTTTGCCGTAAACAACACTTTTTTTGTATTCAAACCTCATTTTCTGTCTTGAAATCAATTCCAAAAAACGTTTTGATTAGTCCGTCGGAAAGCTGACGTTTTGGCGCATTTTTTAACTTACCTTCACCATTCTGCTACAAAAATTAATAGGATCACCAAGCGTTTGAAAAAACAGACGATTTTAAAATTTTGACAAAATTCACTTTTCAAACTCAACTTTCACTCCTCAGATCCTCCTAAAAAATTTTTGTTAGAATTAGAGAGACAGGAAATTTAGCGCTATTTTCAACGGTATCTTCAAATTTGAATTTAATCTTTAAATTAAGGTAATTATAGCTGCTTTAGTGAGACGAGGTCGGAATCTCGAAAAAAATCTTAAAAGTGAAAAAATTGTGGTTTTAAGCGGAGTAAAAAAAAATGTTATAGGACACTTTTGGTCGGAAATTAGATGGAGAACACGTGGGAGAGAGGTTTTGCATCACTCATGTTATACCCTGAATAGGACGTACCTACCTACAGAAATGTTGGAAATATTGTTTCATTCATGTGCAGTAACTGAAATAGCTACTTTTTATGGTTTCCACCAATTTTGGCCCCCATAAACACTAATTAGGCTCCTATTTCAGTTATCAGTGAAAAATCATTTTTAAATGTCACCCCTATTTTCGTTATGCTTCATGGACATTGAAAATACTGCTAAAACTCCGACGTTTCTCAATAATTCGTTGAACTTTTTTTTATCAAAAAATGAATTTCGCTTAGCTTATAGGCGTGAATATGTCCCGAGGAAAAAGGACGGATGTCAGCTCTACCTGTAGCTCAATATCAACAGGTTTATTAGAAAGCGGGAATATTCGAGTAGGTACCTACCGCCTCTCGTCATGTTTACAGAGGATCTGAAGGACTTCCCCACCTACTCCGAGAACTTTTATCGACTGGCGTCATACGGGAGGAATGGAAGAGGTCTTTCCCCCTTTTTTCCCTCCCTTCGAAGCTTATACCTCGTACGCCTCACGTTATTTTCATCTGTCGTCTTTTTCGACAATCAATCACTGCAAAAAGGAAGTCCTTTTACGTCCATTAGTGCACATTTTTCAGCTTCTGCGAAAAGTAAGTTTTCGTATTTTTTCATTATTTCTCCTTATCTTTATTCAGACTAAACCACACGTGAGGCATTCGGTGCCGTCTGGAGGTGGGTAGTTCATGCTTCATGGCTGAACAACTCTTGAAGAACTACTCCGCCAAATGAACTGCTCCCCGACTAAGTTCACTTCACTGAAGTTCGTTCACGAAGACCACAGAGTAAACAGATTCAAGGACCCAGTGTCTGGAGATGGATGTAGGAAGGGGGAACTAAAGAACTATCGTTCTGTGCATTATGAACTAAGAATTAACGAACTAGTAACTCACTCACTCACAGGACGACTGATTGAGTGAGGTAGTTTCTTCAGTTCTTGTAGTTCACAGGAACGGTGGATACTACATGAGGAGCCATCCATTGAACGATAGTTCCTTTTCTTCATTAGGAGTCATTCTGATGGGGTGAAAGAATACTACTTAACACGTTTATAGTATCAACAGAACGCTAGTTCCTTTAGTTCATTAGTAGTCATTTAGATGGAGTGAAAAAAATACAACTTAAGAAGTGTGCAGTATCCACAGAACGCTAGTTCCTTTAGTTCATTAATAGTCATTTAGATGGAGTGAAAAAAATACAACTTAAGGAGTGTATAGTATCCACAGAACGATTGATTCTTTAGTTCATTAGTAGTCATTTAGATGGAGTGAAAAAAATACAACTTAAGAAGTTTATAGTATCCACAGTATGCTCGTTCCTTTAGTTCATTAGTAGTCATTTAGATGGAGTGAAAAAAATACAACTTAAGGAGTGTATAGTATCCACAGAACGCTAGTTCCTTTAGTTCATTAGTAGTCATTTAGATGGAGTGAAAAAAATACAACTTAAGGAGTGTATAGTATCCACAGAACGCTAGTTCCTTTAGTTCATTAATAGTCATTTAGATGGAGTGAAAAAAATACAACTTAAGGAGTGTATAGTATCCACAGAACGATTGATTCTTTAGTTCATTAGTAGTCATTTAGATGGAGTGAAAAAAATACAACTTAAGGAGTGTATAGTATCCACAGAACGATTGATTCTTTAGTTCATTAGTAGTCATTTAGATGGAGTGAAAAAAATACAACTTAAGGAGTGTATAGTATCCACAGAACGCTAGTTCCTTTAGTTCATTAATAGTCATTTAGATGGAGTGAAAAAAATACAACTTAAGGAGTGTATAGTATCCACAGAACGATTGATTCTTTAGTTCATTAGTAGTCATTTAGATGGAGTGAAAAAAATACAACTTAAGGAGTGTATAGTATCCACAGAACGATTGATTCTTTAGTTCATTAGTAGTCATTTAGATGGGGTGGATACTAAATAAGGAATTTACAGTATCACGGAAGGACAGTTCGAAGGAACTAGGTACTGAACTAACTCAAAAGAACTACTCCTTTCAAGGAGTGAAATAATTGAACCTGAGTCCCCCAAATGAACTAGGTACTCTTACCCACGACTAGTAGGTACCTACTCATTTGTTTATTATTTTCAACTAGCTGTGTACCCGCGCTTCGCAACGGTAGAACAGACACCCCCTTTAGGACAGGCCCCACTCATAACAGATACCACTTCAGGATTGACAAAGAGTGGTTGTTTGCTACCGTAAGCCACGGTTCAAGGGTGCGTCCCAAGTGAAAATTTTGGTTTGAGTAATTGGTTATTGTTTGATTAGTGGCCGTTCTCATTTATCGATGCCGAGACAAACAAACAGACTGACACTGTTTTATGATATATTATACTATTTGAACCGACGCGTGTTGCTGCGATTTAAATAAATGGAGCCAACGTCATGTATTTTAATATGCCTGTATCCCCCCCTCCTCAACTGATCAGAAACCTTCCCCAATGCCAACCCTAACTGCCTTTAAACCCCCCCCCCCCCCCCGTATCCTATGAACCCTCCCTACCTGGTTAGAAACATTCCTCAACGTCCACACAACAAATTCCCAAAGTTGCACTCCAATTGGTCAAGTAGTTTTGAAATTTCTGTAGACCCCCCCCCCCCCCCCCCTATCATAACCTGTACCCCCCTCCCACTAACATCCTGATTGAAGTACCACTTGAATGTACTCGTCGAGCTGAACCCAGAATCTAATTACAATCGGATTTACGTCTAACCGTTCAAAGTTATTATAAGCATAAACGTCCGCATAGAGGGTTATAACACGTTTTTTAGTAGTATTTCATTCATAGCGTTTCAACGGATGGACAGATTCAAATGCGGATTTTTCATAAACCTTCCCAGATAAATTCTGCGTCAAATGGTACCAGCCGCAACTTTCTGCGTTCAGCCGTTCTCAATTGATGCCGAGACAAACAAACAGACAAACAAACAGACACTGTTTTATTATATGTATAGATGACAGGCAACCTTAGGGATCGACCTAGGAAAAACATATTAATCCCTCTCAAAATGTGTGGGCTTACTTATCATGGATTAGGTAAGTAGGACTTACAATCCAGAATATTGAATGAAACAAATTAAAACTAACGTAAACGTATGGTCTAGAGTAATCTATGGAACTCGAAATAGATAAAGTGAAACTGAGGAACCAAATGCTCCGTTTCAATGAACCCCTAAGATTGAATCGTCTAATTAAGGCCCAGGTTTAAGGCATTTCATCAAAAACTGTTCATGTTGATCAAAGATACCCTCATTTAGAAATCCCCCCCGTCGCTCATCCAGAGCCCAGCGCTTTGGCTCTTGAATCCTTGGCTAATGAATTTCCCTTTCAAAAGGGAAAACTCGGCACATCGAAACGTATTTTTCCCTGCTTTTACTCCTCGAACAAAAATCGCAGGATAACACTTTCTTCAACTGACAAACCCTGTTTTTTTAAAGGAAAATGACGGACGTGAAATCCTTCAGATGTCCGACGATTAAAGGTGGACATCAAAGTACAACATTTATTACACGCTGGGAAGCCTTCACCCTCGCCAACTCTCCTTACCCGTGTAAAAAGCTGATATTTTTTGCTTCCTCACTACCGAAGGCAGGGAAGCCTTGGATTCGTGATTGAGTTTAAAAAAAAATGTACTACGTCCTCAAAACTGAAAATTTCCGCTACAATTTTGCGTTTCAGACATCGAGGAACATCTGTCTGTCTGTGGTCACTCCCTTGTAACGCCCATAACTACCCGAAATAATGGCCGAAATGGGCTGAAGTTTGGAGGGTAGGTGCGGGTTGGGTCACAGATGGTCCCATACCAAAATCATTGAAAAATTACGGTAACTTTCGTCTGCACATGCGCAAACATGAAATACTTGAAAAGCCCATAACTACCCTAAATATCGTTGAAATGAGTTGAAACTTAGAGGGTCGCTCAAGAACAATACTTTGATGGTTCAAAATGAATTTCATTGGAATCGTAACGTAACTTTCGTCTGCGCATGCGCGAACATGAAATGTTCACCATTTCCTTGTAACAATTCTAACTACGCGAAAAACAGTCGTAGAGAGCTGAAATTTTGAGGGTACACGCGGGTTGGATCGCAGATAGTCTCGTTTTAAAATCATGGAAATCGTTATGTCTGCGCATGCGCAAATGTGAAATACTTGAAACGCCCATAACTGCTTTAAATATCGTTGAAATGAGTTTAGATTTGGAGGACCGATCAGGAATAATTCTTTGATAGTTCCGTATGAATTTAATTGAAATCGTACTGTAACTTTCGTCTGTGCATGAAATGATGTTGAAACTTTTGATCATATTACGCATGTAAGGTAATTTATTACTACTCTATTTATTGCTATTCAATTATTTTGACTCAAAATTTTTTTACCAACTGATTCTAATAGTCCATGTTACAATAAATGAGGAAGCTATACTGCCCACCCAAGTTGGAAGACGTTTTTCCATTGTGTAGAGGAATATTATTTATTTTATTTATATTTATTTATTTCATTTGCTTCTCACATAGCATAGGACCTACGTACACAGTTAATCACAATATATTTGAGGACATCTAAAATTCACAAATTTGCTTTACAGAAAATTTTTTTTACAAAAATGAAGTTACAAAAATGTACAAAGATGAGAAAAAGAATTGCTGGAAAAAAAGAAAGGAGAACCAAGAAGAAAGAGGTGTAGTCATAAATCCGCAAAGTGTGCTTTAAGTTCCGTGCTGAATCGCCGGAGAATATTAACAGAAAAACTACCATAAAGTTTTGAAAGGCTGAAGGGAAGTTGGAGTAGGTATGCTTAACATAAAAAATTATTTGATACTTTATTGCTGTTCTAGAATTATGAGTAGGTATCTACTTACGAACGTACCATATTCGTTTCCTGTTAATCAATGAGACTGTTGCGCTGTCCGTTACCAAACTGTTATTATAATTCAAACCAGTTTTGCCTCAAAGAAAAATAAGATTTGGGTGTCTTGTTACTACATTATGTGAATGAAAATTGAATGCTATTGCGTTCCTTGAAAACTCAAACTCGATTTCGCAGATAACTAAGAGGCTTGGAGCTCGCTAACCAACTTTTTAGCGCCAAAATAACGATAATCAACTCTTAACGGGACAGTCTCTTCTTTCTCAACCCCATTAGCCTGCTACTATAATGTAAACTAGTGGTCTTCCGAGCCCGGAAATCAAGCCGGGAAACATTAAAACGAAATTGAGTTCCTTGCCAGAAAAGTATGTTTGCGTGGGTTCGGTGAATTCAATTAGAGCATTGAAATGGGGACTGTGTTTGGTTGGTGCAGGAGAGTGGGAAATACGAAATGCCTTGACAAAATAGGAACCTACCTATAGTTGTTGTAGAAAGGTCTGCCAAGACGTAGCACATAGCTTCCTCGCAATCATAATCGGTTGACTGAAACAGCACCTAGGCATGCGAGTCGTATGAATTTCACAAGTGCGCATATGCAGACGAAAGTTGCTTGATGATACAGGACCATCTTGGGTCCAACCCGCACTAGCCCTCCAAGTTTCAGTTCATTTCGACCACCCATCCGGGTTGGATGTACCCGCGTGGCTGTTCGCAGTGACCACCTGACGCTTATCCGACCGTCAGAAAAGTTCTAGACTCTTTTCTGTCTGTATAGTATCCATGAACGGCTGTTCGTACTGTACGTGTACTGTGTAGGGGGCCAGTAGTAGCTTTGTTCGTGAAGTCCCTCAGCGCTTGTTCAGAGAAACCCGGGCGTGTGCAGTAAGGATGAGGCAGATTCGATGTTTGTGCAGACCCAGGGCGAGCTCGGGGCCAAGTGAACCGGTGTTTGTGCTGTCCCGGTGCAGATGATTTGGTGTTGATGCTGGCCATGGGGCTTCCGAGCAAGCCCTCGTGTGCCTCACGAGACGACCAGGGGCAGCTCAGCCCTGCTGTTCCTTTAGTAGCTTTGTTCGTGCAGTCCCTCAGCCCTTGTTCAGAGCAACCCGGGCATGTGCAGTAAGGGTGAGGCAAAGATTTGCTGTTCGTGCAGACCCAGGGCGAGCTCGGGGCCAAGTGACCCGGTGTTCGTGCTGTCCCGGTGCAGATGATTTGGTGCTCATGCTGGCCATGGGGCTTCCGAGCAAGCCCTCGTGTGCCCAACGAGACGACCAGGGGCGGCAGCTCAGCCCTGCTGTTCCTTTAGTAGCTTTGTTCGTGCAGTCCCTCAGCGCTTGTTCAGAGCAACCCGGGCAGGCATGTGCAGTAAGGGTGAGGCAAAGATTTGCTGTTCGTGCAGACCCAGGGTGAGCTCCGAGCCAAGCGGTCCGGTGTTCGTGCTGTCCCGGGGCAGATAATTTGGTGTTGATGCTGGCCATGGGGCTTCCGAGCAAGCTCTCGTGTGCCCCACGAGACGACCAGAGGCAGCTCAGCCCTGCTCTTCCTTTAGTAGCTTTGTTCGTGCAGTCCCTCAGCGCTTGTTCAGAGCAACCCGGGCGTGTGCAGTAAGGGTGAGGCAAAGATTCGCTGTTCGTGCAGACCCAGGGCGAGCTCCGAGCCAAGCGGTCCGGTGTTCGCGATATCCCAGGGCAGATGAGTATGTTCAGAGCTCACCCTACACCAAGCCAGTTCGGTCAAGCGAAAACTGAACTTGCTCGGAGGACAGCACGAACAAAGCTTCTGATTGTGCCACGCACCCACGTACCTACTGCCTTCTCGGTTCCCGATCACTATCAAACCTTTTTCAAACGCTTATCAAGGTGGCACTGGATCACGGATGGTTTGTTACAGCTTTCTAGGAGACAGCTAACCGTCAGCAAAAGCCAATACGGACAGATCTTCACAGACAGATATGGAACCAAATTTGTTCAGAAATGTCTAAAACACTCAAACCTGTGTGGAAATTTTGATTCTGGACGACAACAATAACTGTTTCTCTCTTAAAAGTGATCACAAGGCTCCCACTGTCTTGGCAGACTCGCAGGATTTCTTCGATTTGTTGTTCATTTTTAGGCACAATTTCAGCTAAAAATGGACTGGGAGTTAGGTAAGTAGTTTTTTTTTTCTAAAAAAAAATGCTACCACCGCTTTCTGGCGCCATGGTGGCACCAAAACCTTGACAGCACAATCCGGTATAGGCTCTCAATGTCAACTTGTATGACCCTTTCGGAAGATCGATTTTTAACTGAACAAACACATACGTACAGTTAGACTAATACCAACCAACTGCAAATAAGAGTGAATTAATTTTGTCCGGCTTGGACTGCGGGCCATTCACGACCGCTCCAAACTCCCTCGCGCCGTGCCGCGCCGCGCCAACCGCTCCATTTTTCAGCCGCTCCATTTTGGTAGGACATTGACGACCGCGCCGCGCCATTCCCGTCATTCCAAGTCTTCCGCAGTGAACGCGTCGCTGTCAGCACCGTACCACCATGGACGACGAACTAATTACGTACGCGGCTATTTGTTTGTTTATTAAGGGAAGGAAGTCCAAGAAGAAGTGGTGCAAGCAGCGGCTCATGAATAGGAGTCGCAACTTCTTCTAATTAGGATCCCAAGTTTGAAAAGGTTTAATCCTACAGATTGAACATACAGACAAAGAAAAATAAATAATGGTAAATTTAGCAGCTAAATAAATAAGGTAGACAACGATCTATGTTCATTGCGACTTGAAAATTCGCTAAACTTTTTGCTGTTGAGATGACCTGGTAGAGAGGTACTAGGCCTTCCCAACCCTCCCCTTGGTTGGTATTGTTTCTTGTTATCAAACTACTACTAGTGCATCGTCCATGCCTTTGATTTCGCAGGACTTCAAAGACTGAGCCGACCGCACTAGTTTGAACTTTGATCATGATTTACTCCTTTTTACAGTTTCATCCCCCCCCCCCCCGCACAAGGTTGTCTTCACTTCTCCCTTTTGTCTACACGTATACGCTAAATGTTTATGTACCCCATATTACTGATTTTTTTTTATTTTGAACGCTTTTCTGCTCACCAACAATCCTGTTTTTGTGTTGCGCAACAATTCTGCGGGGTATTTTTGCCAATAGAAGCAATTTATTGTTTTCTCGCCATTTAGGTCGGATGTTGTCTGGAATCACACACACACCCACACAAGTTGTGATGTTTGCACGCACACACATGTTGTGATTTTTGCATACACGCGTTGTTAAAGCGTCAGTGTTCAATTCCGCAAAACTGGTAGGTATCTCTCTATGAAGAAAATCCTATCTGATCCATCGATCCAATTTTTTTGTTCACTGTTTCCTTTGTTGCGTTTTCATCTTGCGTTTTGAACAATTATTGTTCTAAGACAAGATTTCTTTTTACCCTCCCATGGTAATCTGAATGAATTACCTTCCAAAGGCAGGGCAGCTCTTTGTAAATTTCATTACTTCTATAACAAATTCCCGATCGCTCGCCATGATTGGTACTTCCCTCGACAACTCACCGACACAGACTGAGCCAAATGGAGCGATGGGTTTCCCCATTCACGAGCGCTCCGCGCGCCACGAGTGCCTGTGTCGTTCCGGATTTCCCCATTCATGATCGCGCCGCGCCAAGTGCTCCACTGCTCCAAATGGAGCGGCGCGATGGATTTCAGGCGGGTTGAATATTCGACTGGGCCGACCGCGCCGCGCCAAGCCATTCGGGTTTCCCCATTCACGATCGGTTTTTGGAGCGGTCCCCTCATTTTGGCGTGTTGGAGCGGTCGTGAATGGCCCGCTTAAACTGCAACGTGTAACCTGAGATCCATAAGTACAATGGCACCTATTTTTAACTTTCAATTCACATTCCCACAACTACCTACACGAGCAATTACAAACAACCTTGATCACCGATAGCGATTCTGCTTCCAACAGGATTTTTGAAAATCTTATTATATTTAGTGAATATCATTTATATAACAACTGAGCCCATCAAGTTAATTTACTTAACTGTTAAGTATTTTAACACTTAGGTGAGTGGATACCCATTGGGCCTATGCTGCAGAAGAGAATATCCACACAACACTGTGTCACATGATGTCACTGGGTCCAAGAGTTTTGTCCTTGTGGCGGAAAATTTTTAATTCAAATTTGGCGGCAGCGGAATGCCCCCGTGAAGGTAGCCAACTAGATAATGGGGAATTTTGGACACCAATTTTTTTTTGGAAAAAAAAATTCAGAACCCTTGGCAAAATGGTAGTTTGAAGCCCTTTTTCAAAAATAAGCGTTATTTTTTAAATGAGGGAGATTAAAATTTAAAAAAATTACAACCACGCAGTATGGGTATAAGAGCGAATTTTCGAAGAAATATTCGTGCTGTTGTGAAAAAACGATGATAAAAAGATGATAAAGTGAAAAACCACACCACTTTTCGTAAAACTATATAATTTTTTCGTGAACTTAGCCATTTTTACCGATTTCTGTCCCTTACAAAGTCAAATTCGATCCACTATTTTTAGAGAAAAATGTGTTTATCATCGAAATAGTCCCTCTTTCTGTGCGAATCACCATACCACACAACTTCAGGTGAATTAATATTTATTTTAGCCCTTAATACAAATTTTTGACGCCCAAAAATCTAAATTTGACCCCTATTCTGTTCGAGAAACAACTGAAATGTTATTTTTCCGACTTTCCTAACCTTGCTTACTACTTTGAGCGATTTTATATAAATTGTTCGCGGTTTTAGCCGTTTTTACAGATTTTCGATCTCTTAAAAACTCAAATTAGAATTTTGAAAATTGTTCATCTTCGATTTAATCCTTTTGTTTGGCAATACGAAGGTTTAGGCAAAATTTCGAATGTTTATCATGAACAGGAGGAAAGATATCTTCTGGAGTAACGCATAAACAAATATATTATTGTAGATGGTGGTACTCCTTTTTCGAAATTTAACTGTAGGACATTTATTGAACGAAAAATGGAGAGCCAAGTTGTTTTGGTAACGCACAACACAATGCAACAGCCAGCCAAACTATTCTCAAGCGGAATTTGGTGATGATACATGTTCGACACGGAATTTAGAAATTTAGATATATACTGCAGTGAATCTACAATATATTTATATAGGTATATATATATATATGCACACATTAATTTTTGTTCAAAATCTAGGGATGAATTCAGGATGCTCTGAAACGTATTTGCTGAAGAGAAAAAGTTCAAAAATGTGTGTTCTGAAAATTTTGGACCCGTTGCAATGGCTTCATTTTCTTTGAAAATTCTCTCAATTAGGTCATACTGAGGCCTAGTTCATAATAATTAGAGGAGCTCAATGCAGGGTTTAAGGGCTGCGAAGCGGAGTCTGGGGAACTGGGTCAGGAGCGGCCTCCCTCGAGTTGGGTTCGGCCCAACGCAACTCCCCGACGAGTTGGGCCGGTTGGGCCTCGCCGCGAAACGTTGGCCACCTCCCCCCCACCTCGCCATCGGAGTCCACGCACAGGAAACCGTTTACCCCGGGGGAAGTTGGGTGCACAACGGGGGCGGCGAGGTGCAACGAAGGGGTGGAGGGAGGGGGGGGCCCACCTGAAAAGAGGTGGCCCGCGATGGGAGGGCTCGGAGTGGCCCGCGATGACGGCGAGGGGCGGGGGTGGAGGTGCGTAGCGCATGGCCCACCCCAGCGCCGCCCGGGTGGGGGGTCTCAGTCGAACACCACCACCCGATCTGTGCGCATTGCTTTGCCATTTTGTGTTCCGGTGCGCGTCCATATCCATCATACAAATCTGCATATAACTTTAATGTAAGTAAATTTTAATTTTGTCTCCAATTAATGCACCCCCTTTAAAAACCCCTTTAAACTCAAAAACCCCCCTTTAAAAAACCGTCAAAAAACCCAAATTCTTCCCCAGAACTTCCCCAATCCAAATTACCAAACTTTTCTACACTATAACCACAAAAAACGCACTTTCAACAATTATTACAAACACCAAGTCGAAATTATCAAAACCCCCCAAACTGGACGAAGGAACGACTTTCATTAGAACAAAATTAGAATTAAACAACGAAACGGTTTTTATACCTTCGAATTCCCTAAAAGTTTAAATTGATAGTTTGAAATTTATTTCAACAAAATGTAGTTCAAATTTCAATTTTTATAATACCAAAACTGACGCCTATATTTTGATGTGTTTGTTGAACATGGTTTAGAGGGAAGGGGGTCAAGAATACATAATGTAACAGGTATTCAGCTTTCGAGATACGGCGTTTTTTCGTGTTATTTAGGGGATTGGGACAGATTAGTTGAATTTCTAGTAGGTGCAAAGAAGAAGTGATGGAAAATTTGAACAAATTTGCGTGGTAGTATTTGAGGAAATCCAACATCGGTAGGGGGATGTAAGGCGGTAAAATGCAGGGGGGATTTTGAGTGAAATAATTGATTGAAAAACAAGTTGTTCGTTAATATTTCGCGGTGTAAAAAATCGATTTGTAAGAAACTAGGTGGTATAATATGCACTGGTGAGCGGCCCCCGGGCGCCATTTTGCAATTGTTCGCCACAGGTGGCGGCGCTGCAAGACGGCGCCGCGAAGAACTTGAGGCCCCTGGAAAGCGCCGCCCAGGGGCCGACGTCAGGGGGCAAAGTGCAGATTCGCCGTTTAAATTTGAAATGTGGGCGAAAATGATTTGAAGTTTATCGCTTTAGCTGGTCGTTTTGTTTGAACGAAATTCCATTTTGGTCTGTGTATTTTGAACAGGCAAAACCAGGTGGTCGCCCGTTTCGCAGTGCGACATGGTGGAATCGATTTGTCCCTCAGGGGTTATCTGTGCGTTCCAAATATAGTTCAACTGTGAGTTTTCCAAGTCAAATTAGGGTTATTCCGAGCCAAATTAGGACTTTTTCCAAACCAAATTGGAATTTTTCCCTACAGTATACAGGCTTTTCCGAACCAAATTAGTATTTTGCCATTTATAATTTCTTAATTTGGAGTGGAAAAAAATCCTAAATTGAAAATGAAAAATTATCCTTATTTGGTTTGGAGAAGTCTAAATTTGGTTTGGAAAGATGCCAATTTGGTTTCGGAAAATCCTAATTTGACCTGGAAAACCCAGAATTTTTCTGGGAACAACCCAGATTCACCCCAGAAAATTTTGAAAAATTCATTTATGACGGATTGTTTTTGGCTTTTTGAATCAAAAGTGCGGCGTGAATATATAGGTTTTGCAGGCGAAATAAGGATTTTCCCAAACCACATTGGGATTATTCCAATCCAAATTGAGATTTTTCCAAACCAAATAAGCCCCTACCCTCCATACTGAAATAAAGATAATTATTAGCTATTTTCAAAACCAGGTGTTTTAACAAACTTCCGAAGGAAACTTCTGCAATGGGCCACAATTTTATTTATTTATTTTGACCGTTTTTAGCGAATTTTCAATGAAAGTGAAGCTGTTGCAGTTGGCCAAAAAATTTCAGAACGTGAATTTTTGAAATATGTTACAGGCAAATCCGTTTCAGAGCGTCCTGAATTCATCCTTAGATTTTAACAAAAATTTATGAGCATATAATATATAGGTATGCATACATACATATATATTTATGTAACTTCAGACGATGTAGGGGTCAAATTTGGTCAGAATAGGGGTAAAATTCGGACTTTTGTGGGGTCGAAAATAGGTATTGAGTGTTAAAGTCAATATTAATTCACCTGGCGTTGTGATGAAAATATTTTTCTCAAAAAAGAGTGGGTCAAATCGGACTTTATAGGGGGGCAAAAATTGCTGAAACCACGAAAAAAATTATATAATTTTACAAAAAGTGGTATGGTTTCTCGCTGCATCACCTTTTTACAAAAGCAAGAATATTTCTTTGAACGCTTTGATATAGACGATGATTTTTAGCATTTCTTTCTATAGTTATTCACCTATGTTAGACAATGAACGATGTTGTGAATGGATGAAACGTAGATAGGTATGGTATCAGACTGAGGGAACAATTTTGGGTGAGTGTCGGTAAGTGTTATTAATTTCCAGGGTTCCAGAAAGTAATAAGAACTGCGTTCTTATTACGGTAGGGGCCTCACACTGACGAAATTTTGTACAAAAATGTTCTCTCTTATTTTTGTGCTTTTACAATTTTGTTCAAAAATTCAGTTGCCTGGAGGACACCGTCATTTTTTCCAAGGAAAGAAACAAAGGGCAAAGAGAACAATGTAAGCACGGAAAATATTTATCACCGCGAGAGGTTACGGGCGATCCGATCCTTCCGCTAGAACACTGCAAAAGGGGCCCTCACACCTCACACTGGCAAAAAATTCGCTCAGTATTTTGTGCAAAAATATTGAGCTCATTTTTGTACAGTATTATTGAATGGCCCAAACCCCTCACACTGCACAAAATATTGCAACTGCACTCTCATGCTACAAAATATTGACGGGTCCGCAAAAATTTTCTAGACAACTTTGGAACGCCCCGCAAAATATTCAAGACCCCGTTTTTTGCGCAGTATTTATCCTCACGCTCTCAATATTTTGGCACAAAAACGGCGTCTAAATTTTTGCCAGTGTGAAGGCCCCCTCCTCGCGTGAAAAATTGTTCCAAAAAAACTTGATTGAACTCAAAATGCTCTCAAACGTTTGATGACATTCCAAATCTTTGACGAGCGTTCACAAAAAAAAAATTCTTCCAGATGGAAAATGTTTGAGGTCATTTTGAGGCCAATGGACCAATATTTTGTAGGTGCAAACATTTTGACAGTGTGAGTGGGTCTTAAGAAGAACAGATTTCATTCCAGAGCGACCTTTGTTGGATTCATAATTTTGTTGACGAAGGTAATGAATTTAGTTTTTAGGTCCCTCAACATTTCCTAATTCCAACGGTGTATCCTCCTAGTTTATAGAATTATATTTTTTCCCCGTTTACCTATGTGATACAGGTACCACGTTATCGAAATCTTTTTCCATCCCGCTCTTTCGTTCTTTCCCAAAACTTATTTCACCTTCCGAATAACGCTCTTTTCGGCAGATCCCTTCTTTTCTTGAGCAACTTTCTAAGTGAATTCTCAGAGAAGACATCCCCTGCACCATCCCGCGGGGTCCGGTGCCATTTCGCCCTCATTGTGATTCAACACATGTTCCCATAATCTTCCTCTTTTCAAATATTCCTAACTCACACGTAGGTGCAGTGCACAAACTTTGGTTTTGGGCGCTGTGAACAACTTTCCGCTCCCAGCCGCTCGACTGCCTCGCATTTATCCTTACACAAACTGTTGAATAATTTCATTTGGACATATCACTGCTTATAAACCTTTGGAATCGAATCCATTTGGTAAAACTACCACCCCATATTGAAAACCAGTTGGTTTACGTATCAAGATACCTGCATTAGAATTTGAAAAGTTCCAGTCATGCAGCATGGTTATAAGATCGAATGTTCAAAATATTCGAGCGAAATATTCGTGCTATTGTGTAAAAAGATAGTTTTGTACAGTTTTTCGTAAACCGTACCATTTTTACGTAAAACTGTAATTTTTTAATTTTAGCCGTACCACTTTTCGTAGAACTATGTAATTTTTCGTAAAACCGTAGGTACCATTTTTCGTAAAACTATGTAAATGTTTCTTGATTTTAGCCATTTTTACAGATTTTTTACCCTCGTACGAATAAGTCAAATTCGATCCACTCTTTTTATAAAAAAATATTTTTATCATCAAAATTATTCCTCCTCCTGAGTGAATCACCATCCCACACAATATCAGTTGAATTAATATTGATTTTGGCCCTCAATACCAATTTTTTACCCCAAAAAGTTGACCCCTATTCTGTATGAGAAACAACGGAAATGCTATATTTTTACCTTTACTAAGCTTCCATACCACTTTCAGCGATTTTGTATCGATTGTTCGCGATTTTAGCCTAGCCGTTCTGACCAATTTTCGACCCCTAAAAACTCAAATTTGACCCCTTAGAATTTTTGAAAAGTGCTAATCTTCAAACTCATCCTTTCGTTTGCCAGTAAGAACGTTTTGGCGAAATTTGGAATTTGTATCATGTACCCAAGGTCAGATTAGGACACATAAATAAATATATAAATGTATAAATACATATTTATATAGTATGATGACGTTCTTGACTGCAGGAATAACAGTTCGGAGGTTCTTGACCGAAACCCCAAACCGTACTGCACTGACCGAACCTCAGAAACCTCCGAACTGTAAATACGTGAAATATTTTTAATGTGAAATATTGTGTGTGTGTGTGTGTGTGTGTGTGTGTATACCATTTTTTTAAATTTAGGGATGAAGTCAGGATGTTCTGAAACGGCTTTGCTTATTTAAAAATAATTCAAAAATTCATGTTCTGACAATTTTGGATTGCGGCTTTATTTTCTTTGAAAACTCGCTAAAAACGAAGATAACTTCCATACATGCAGCATGTTCCACTAGCCACCATAAGCCTCATAACATGTACCTGCCATATCAGCGAATTTCCGAAGTCCCTACCTATAGGTAGGTGACCATATTTTCCGACATGGAAGGACCACTGGAGCTCTAGCTATGTGAACGGTGTTGAAATACCATTCAAGAAGTTTCTTATTCTACAAGGTTGATGGTGTTTTGTGGACATCGGATGTCAGGTATCAAGAAAAAGATAGTGCACAAAACCATAGTATATAGTATTTTCGAAGTTAAAAAAAAAAGAGATCATAATCGAGGACCTCGATGCGATGAGTAATCTAAAGTAACGCAGATAATAACAACTCAACTTAGAATCAAAATAGTATTCAGTCTTGAAAATTTGAAAAAAATTCTAGCAAATCTAAATCAAGACAAAACTTCTGCCTAGCCATTATCACCTACTCAGCAGCATTATCATTTTTGAGCGTAGAAGGAGCTATTTCGGGAAGCCTAACTTTATAGTAGGGTAATAATAATTTTAGCTACTGGCTCGAATTTAGCTTTCTATTCCTCATCTAAAGGGAAGTACTCTGGAATGCGTGCTAAACTTTTTTGGGTAAGTAACAAATTTTCGAATTAAAGACAATTTTTTGGAATGGTGGGTAGGTAGGTCAAGAGACTTCCGGAGTTAGGAATATTCTTATGCATTTGTGGCTTATATATTTTTTTAAATTGTTGTTACAACCTTCAGCGAATTTCCATTCATTTTCATGTATAACGGTCCTTAGAAAATAAGTGCCTTCAGGCGTCCAGACAAGGACAGCAGGACCACGGGTTGAGATTGTAGGATAATTCCAAAAGAAGGAGGTCTGGTCACCCTACCTATAATAGTTGAACTGTCGAGAATTTTACACGGGTTTAGATTAAATTTGAACACTCTGTTGCCCCGGAAGTTGTCAGTTATGCTGAATTTAGCCTAATTTTTGGACTTTTTTTATGTTAAAAAATCAAAGCAAACAATATCAATTAATATTTCTTTTAAAATCAATTTTAGAAATTGTTGGTAGTCTGAATTTTAATACGCTACCTATTTTATGGTGGTTTTTAGTTATTTTCTGATTGTTTTACCTATATTAAAATATTATAATATTGAAGTACAGTTATACACTGTTCTTCCTCAGACTTGAGCCCAGGCAGGTAGTTTTCCCCCTGCAGCTGCCAGTAAAAAGTACTTCCTGTCCTGATATCCCTAGAAACTGGCGCCGTGGTTTCTCTGACCTGCGATACCCAGAAATCGCCATGGAACACGCACGTGCTTAGAAATCGTCCAATGAGAAGCTCCCTTTCAGACCGTCCTCTCTGGTGAATGTCTTCCGTGAAAACCCTCCTGGTAGGCATCCGTTTCAATTTCTTACCTGGCAGCCACTTGAAGCTCATCAGGATGAGACCTACCATTTATTTACGAATATTACCACTAGCAGGGTACTGGATTTCATAGTGGTAAATAAATTTAGTGTGGCCAATGTGGAGTGAGGGGGAAGATGCGGCAGTTCACCTACTCATAGCAAACAAATACGCACGAACAGCAGAACCATTCAGTGTACCTACTTGGCATACTGAGTGCACAAGCCACAAAGGAACTGAAAACCGCTGATAACAAAGTCATAGGTGGTAATTATTTCCTGAACCTCCTATATTTTATATGGAAATTCTACCAATGATTAAACACATTCGCTACAATTTCGGCTAAAATCCGAATCAGAATTATTCTCCTACTGACGATATTTCTAATGTTATTTAGTAAGGTGATTTTGGTTTATCATTTTCAATAATGAACCTTTGAAATCGAGCATAAAACAAAACGGCTGCAAATCTCTGCACAACAGTTTATTATTTTGTACAGAATACCGTTCTTTTACAGATCACAGCCTATTCTATACATATTACGTGGATCGCAGACCCTCCGTAGGTTAGTACCTAACCCGTACTCGTTACTAGGTACCTATCTAAATCACGAGTTAAATGTTGCTAAAATAATTTTATCAATGACAAACAGTAACTAAAACGGCAAAAAGCAACGCAAATAGGTAATGAAGTTCTGAAGGAAAATTGTTGATGTGGAGTGAAATAGATGCCCCTTCTGCGTAGATCACTGTTTTCTGTGGTCAATACCTACCTTCGTGGTAAGGTATAATGAACCGTTGTGTAATAACTTGCCCATCAATAATACTTCAACGTTTGTTCAAGTTGCAAAAGTACCGATCAACAAAATCCAGCCCCTTCTTGTAAGATGAACCGTTGTGTAGTATTTACCGTTGTGAAATAATTACCGTTATGTAATATTTAACGTTGTGTAGTAATTTGCCGTTGTGTAATAATTTACCATTGTGTAATAATTTACCCATCAACAATACCTACTTCAATGTTTGTTCAAGTTTCACAAATACCTACCTACAAAATCCAGTAGTCCCATCACTTATCAAATGACATAATATCGCAGAACAACCAACTCGACTTCATATAGCCATCCTTGATTATAATCAGGTGCTCCCTAGTGATGATATCCGGCCGGATTTATACCGTTTGATTCACGATCGTGTTGGCGAAGCTTTTTGGTGCACACGAACGGCTGGACGTACATATGCTCCGGGTGTCTCAAAAAAAGGTTTACCTCAAGACAAATTTAATAACGTAAAAAAAACCATACCCTTCTATCGAAAGTTTTCGAGCTAACGCGTTCTTAAAATTTCAACCCCTATTTTGAACCCCTTAGAGATGACTGACAGTAACTCCGAGCTTCGAGGACCAACTAGACCCCGAACGGAACCTATAACCCGAATTTCATCAATTTTGTTTCATGGTAACTAAGAAAAGTGGCCAGTACGGCGTACGGCGTACAAACAGAAATTTTTTATCGCATTTTCGGATTCTACATACCTTGAAACGTAAACCATCAAATTTTGAGGGGGGGGGGGGGGGGGGGGCTCCTCGATTCCAATGGTTCATTGTTGAAAATAATAAACCAAAAAATTCACCCTCCCCCCATCAAAATTTGATGGTTTCCTTTTCAAGATACGTCGAATCCGAAAATGGAATAAACAAAATTTCTGTCCGTACCCCGTACTTTTCTTAGTTACCATGAACCAAAATTAATGAAATTGATTTGTTGGTCCCATCTGCGGTCTAGTTGTTCCTCGAAGCTCGCGTTACTCTCAGTCATCTGTAATGGGTGAAAAATAGGGGTTGAAATTTTCAGAACGCCGTAGCTCGAAAACTTTCAATAGAAGGTTTTGGTTTTTTAGCGGTTTTAAATTGATCTTTAAAGAATTTTTTGAAGCCATCTGTAGCATTGTACGACCAGCCATTCAATTGAACCGAAAAGCTTCGTCAACATGATTGTAAATGAAACGGTACCTATTCAAATACGGCCCAGATATTATCATAGCTAGGGAACACCTGATTATAATCACGGATGGCTGCATGAAATCGAGTAAGGTGGTTGTTCCGTGATATTATTTAATTTGAAGAATGATGGCTCTTTTGGATTTTGTTGATAGGTACTTTTGTAACTTGAACAAACGTTATGCTTCATGAATAAAAACAAATAATATTATTAATGATTGAATTATTGAACCCCGCGCATTTTTATGAAACTGTAATTCTCGGGCCGACTCCACTACTCGATTTAGGGCTTTCCTGGGGGGGGGGGTATTGACCACAGAAAAAGTGATCTAAGCAGAAGGAGCACCTATAAAGGTAAATAACAAACCGTTGTGTAATAATTGTCAGCCTTTTGTCGTCGATGGCACTTTTAGTTCTGCAAATACCTAACCCAATTCGATAAGTTTCAATAAAATTATCAGTTTTTAGATATTAATTGTCGATATGTTCAGTTAAGAACTGAAATTTGACCCACCCATTCAATGGGGGTCCCTGGGAAGTGATCAAAATCTGAACCCGATCGGTTGAGTAGAAGCCGAGTTATAACAGTTTAAAAACGCTGCCAATTATCGTCAAAAATTTTTTTTTCCATGTTTTTCAACGTCTGGAGCGTTAAGAAACATGTTAAATCAACATAATTAATTAAAATCATGTAACGATTAAAATCCTGTTCTACATTTTGCGTATTTCAGTTTTCTTTAGCGGTTTTGAAAAATGTATGTAGGATCAGTATTATTCTCTGGTTTAATGTTTCCCTTAGTTATCCCAATTATAGCTGTTACTAGACATATCAGTTTTTTACTGGTTGGCCCGTTATACATTTTTGTTCTCGGGCAAATTTTTGACACACCCCCCCCCCCCCCCCCCCCGCCCAGAACAGCTCAAAAACATTTCCAAGTTGAAAATATTGACAATATATTTTTGTACTATTTACGTTTCGCGTTACTCATGTTTAGGCTTTCTTCCTCATAGTGTCCCTAGTTTCACACAAAAATCGTCTTTACTCGACTATCTACCCACGGTGGCATTACGAGCACCAAGCTGCTCCAGAAACCATAATAGGCACCTACCTAGAAAATCGACGTTGGTTGTAAAAGTAGTCAAAGTATTCCGACGAGTGGTAACGCAGCTTATAGGATTCCTCCAGTACTAACGGCCTCAAAACGAGAGTTTTCCCTTAGCAACTTGAATAGGGTTTCCTCCCTTTCTCGAACTCTCCTCGACAAACTTGTAAAGTACGGACTTTTCTACAGTCTACATCCATTCTCAACTTTCAATGAATTTTTTCCCTTCTCTTTTCCACTAGTTGATCACCAAAAGAAGCACTCAAACTGTTCGGGTAGATTGCGTTTCGAAGGCCATAATTAGGTACTTAAAATTCACCCATTCAACACGCTAAGATTATAATTTTTGGTACTAAAAATTCACTCTTTGATCTTGATTGCTCTTCAATCAGCGCTCATTCAGTTGAAATGCTGTCAATTCGAAACTAATAAATTCAATCCGATTGAGATGAAGTAAGCACAAGGTTTCCGCTACAATCGAAGAACTAGAAAGCGATCAGAAATTGTATATATTGATTGGACAACTTACAAAATTTAACTATGCAACTAATAAATGATAATAATAATAATAATAAACATATTGATAATGGCCGGATCTTATTTGATGGTCAGCGTTTGCGTCGGTTATGATTTTATTTGGCACGGCACGGTATTTAACGGCTAGATTTATTAATCAATTAAATCCTTAGATTGTTAAGGTACCTGCTGGAGAAATGTTATAAATTAAACTAAGGCATTTTGTGATTTCCTATTCTTTTCCGTCCTGTCAGATCGTCCGCGTCGTTCGAGATCGATTCAGATTTGAGAAAATGAAGGTAAGTAAGTATGGTTTTACATGATTTATTGTAATAATTGAATCCTCGGAAATTATGCGAAATTCTATAAGAAATATTAGAAGCGTTCAATTTCTCAACATTATTGGTTTAGGTATAATTATTTTTTTGTCTTATGATTAATTCTTCACTAATTTTTCGAAACGCCATTCATACGTACCAGCTGGATGATCTGTGCTTTTGCAAAGTACCTGTAATTGCGTCACGGAATTTTTGGGACTTGGACAAAAGAATGACCGGTAACTTTTGATACCAGGTTGCAATTCCGTTTTGTCATTTTTCTCTTCCGAAAAAACCCACGGCCCCCTGTGTAACAGTGTGCGGTTGCTTATAGGACTTTCAAGCTTGAAATATCGCAAAACATTGGTGTTCTCGATCAGTTGCAGGCCCTCCTTCTCGTGGCTGTCGTCTTGGGCGAACGCCACATTAGGTTCGCACATCAGCTACAGCCAAAGAGGCTGTCGACGTAGGGAAGACAGCAACATTCCGTTCAGGGCAAAGCTACTAAAAACACGGCATCAACAGCGACTCTCTCAGATATAGTGATTGGACCAGGCCGCGCCATACTCGACTTTCCCCGTATAATTGTCCTACGGGTTATCCAATGGATTATAGACATGGTGGAATACATCCTTGATCATTGGGTAATTGACATCACTTTACTACCTCATATTTAATGTGTGTAGGCTATCTGTAATGAATTTATATTCTCGCTATTCTTTTTGAAAACGCTGCAAATTATTACGCAGTGGTTTATTATTTTTTTCCTGTATAGATAACTTTCTTCTGAGTAGATCACTTGTTTTCTGTGGTCAATACCTACCCTCGTGCTCCTCCTGGGAAATTATTACACGATTTATTATTTTTGTAGTCGATAAGAGAGGTTAGAAGTATGAAGGTGTCACAAAAATTGCGTT